>BPTQ01000004.1:141684597-142066247 GCA_019973895.1 Chrysanthemum seticuspe
TATAAGAGACAGGAATATGTTGAGGTCGTCTTTAATTATTAGGCGTCTTGGATCTGGTCTTGTTGATCCTAGGATGTCTATGGGTTGTTAATTGTCGTTTTCACAATTGGGTGTGATGTTTATTCATTATCCTTGATCTGTTGTACGATGGTATTGAAGTTAGGGTTTTCTAAAACCCTATTTGGTGCTGATCATGATGATAGTGTAAGTTAAGTTTTAAGGTTTCTTATTCAAAAAACTTTTTCGTGTATTTATTGGGTTTCGGTTTTGCATCTAAATGCACACTTTTGGAGCGAGGTAACGCTTGCTGCTCTATCCGTGGTTTTAGAGTCTCCCACCAATCGTTGTGTGGTATTTGTGAACTGATTCATATTTGATGATTTCAAGATCATGATGGAATGGTGGAGGTTTTGTTTGTGGTGTTCTTTGCTTCTACAAACAGACTTTATGTTGAAGATCGCTTGGATGTTTATACGTGATTCTTCATGGAAGTTAAGGTGGACTACCATAGTGATAAAGTAGGCTCAAGTGCTTTTCTTGAGTAGTTGTTAATTTCTATGTATTTTTGTCATTATTGGTAGGTTCATTTTATTGTAAGTTATAGGAATGGTGTGTCATTCTTATATTAGAGTATGTAAGTGTCCTAAGGGACTGAGGTGAGGGATATAACTCTCATCCTATGTACCTCAATGTTTTTTGGAGTAATGCATTTTACCGGGGTGAATTAACCCTTTTACCCAAAAAAAATATCCAGTGGATATTTTATTACTGCAAAAGTGCACTTTTACTGTGCACTGCAACTGTTCCCTTGAAAACCGGGATTTTACTGCGGGTAGTGGAGTGGTGGCATTAAATGTGGAAATACGAAACGTTTTCAAAAACTGACTTTACAAATCCACATTTGTGCATAAACTACCCCTCTCATCACTCTATAAGTAACACACAAAGTATTTCTGCAACAAAACGCTGTCAAAATACTCTTCCAAACCCAGAAATCTTTGTGTTCTTCAAACCTTTTTCTGAAAAATCTTCTCTGTAAACATTTACAAAAGTTTTTCATCACAAAATTAAGAGATTTAAAACTCTTTGATTGTTCTTGTCAAGATATTTTTTTCAAAACCATAAAACCTTTTAATGGAAATGGCAAAAACATAATCTCTTCAGTTTGCACCACAGTGGGTAGGGGATCTCAGTAATGTTGAATTTAAAACTAACAATGTCATAGGCAATTTTGAATACCCCCAAAATGTCCCAGCCTATAAGGACATAATGAATTTTTTATTCAACTGCCCACTGAAAACAGTCTTTGTTCAGTGTCCCTCTATACTGTACCAAAACCTCCTCAGGGAGTTTTGGGCAGCAACTATGGCCTTTGACCCGACACCCTCTACTGATGAGAATAACCTTAGACCACTCAGGGAGTATCTCATTAGGTTCAGTCTTTTTAACGGGGAACAATCAGTCACCCTGGACTATAAAACTTTTTTTACTTCAACAGGGTTAGACTATAATAGTGGAGTCTATGTTGCCCATCCTGAACCCTCCACAGTTAAGGATGGGTTAAAACAAATTGTTTTGGATCCAAAATTTTTGGACAGAACCCCAGTCACCAAGAACTCATTTCCTGCGGCTTGGAAGATCTTGTTCACATTTGTGATTCAGGTTCTCGGCGGGAACCACTCATCCACTGAACAAGTTAATTCTATTCAGTTAATGTTGGCATACTGCTTGATGAATGGGGTCAATGTCGACATTGGGGAGATCATTTACAGTGATCTCGTAACCAAGCTACTGCGCAAAACTAGGACGAAATACATTTCGTACCCTAGGTTTGTCTCATGTGCTTTACAAGTGTTACTGGGTTGCAATTACCCTCAGGATTACAAATACTCTGCTTTACCTGGTATCCTGAGTCCTTCAAATTTTCAAAAAGACCCATCCCAATCACTAAAATTGTATTGACGGCGCTTATGATTGCTGTAAACAATCAGAGGGACTCAGTGTCTCCAAACCCTGCTCCTAAAAAGAGAAAGGGGAAGTCTCAGACTGGGACTAATACCAAACCCAAGTCTCAGGGCCCTGAGGCTTCAGGAACACAACCTAAAAGGCAAAGAAAGCCCAAGACTGATATGCCACCCACTCAAGACCAAGCAACATCGACCCCGGTGAAAACGAAGGACACTGATAAATCACAATATGTGCCCTTGGTCCCAACTACTACTCCCCAAGATCCAGAGGGAAACATACAACCCGCTGGTAGGGGAGCGCCTTCCACAACGCCCAAAGATGACATTCGTAAATCACAGCTTTTGTCTGAGGGCTAACTAAATGATCCCAAAGACTCAGAGGGAACTGAACAACCCGCTGATAGGGATCTAACTGCCACTGACTCCGCCAAAGGCATTGGGAAACACCCACCAGTGTCTCAGGGGTCACAAGGGGACAAAGACTCAGGGAGAAACATACCACCCGCTGATACGGAATCCATCACCACCACTTTGTTAACTGTTGCTGAGGTCATTGATATCCTATTTTCTGACGATGAACTTGCTGACAGTCACGATGACATACTTTCAGCAGGGGAAGACATGGATGCTGAGATTCAACCACATGAACAAGAATCTCAGCCTGATCCAACGAAGCCTGAGGAGTCACCTTTTCAAGCTGATGATAACTCTTCTGCTTCCTCAGACTCTTCATCTTCTGATGAATTCAAAGGGTTTGACAATGTTCTTCCACTGACTGAAAGACAGCTGGTTAAGTGGATCACAAAGGCTTCAAGGAAGCTATATTCTGGGGTCACTGAAACATTGTGGGATCAACACACTGAAGCTGCTGCTAGCTATGCTGATCTAAAGTCTGATGTGCTCACTTTCAATGCCAACATTGATGAACACAGGGATTTCATGTACCAACATCTTCATAGACTAGATGAAAACCTGGTTAAGTTTCTCAAGCATCTTCAGACTTGTGGCTTTACAATTGATGAAATCAGGGATGTTGTCAAAGAAGACCTAGCACTCAACTCTAAAGTGCTGGAGGCTACTGAGGCTTACTTGAATAATTCCTCAGACCTCACTGAACTAATCAATATGCTAAAGTCTGCCAATGTTCAGGGTCTTCAGTCTTCGGTTCAGTCTCTTCAGGCAACACTGGGTTCTTTGGATGCTCAGGTGACCACTTTGGCTAAGGCATCATCTTCAATGGCTTGGAATCTTGGGCCAAGAATGACTGCCTTGGAACTCTCTCAGGCTACTCTGGCAGAAATGGTCACTGGTCTTCAAAAGGATACATCTGACATCAAGGCTATGGTCACGGAGATCTACCAAGCCTTCAGAGGTCAAGCCACCCAAACTCCCCCAGTGTTAGAGACAACTCTTGCTCTCATTGAAGCTGCCGCAACAGTTGAGGGGGAGAAGACCACTGAAGAGACTTCCTCTCACACTGAGGGGGAGCCAGCTTAACCAGTCTCTGCTGTACCAATTTCATCAATCCCACCTGTTTCAACAACACCCATATCATCAGTCCCACCAACATCTACAACAACATTAACAATGACAGTGACTACACCCATAACAACAACAACACAACCCTTGGTAGCATCATCTTCCTCAGACCAGGATAAAGGAAAAGGCATAATGCAAACTCCTGAGCCTGAGAAGATCCCTTACATGATCAACAACACTGAGTACCTGCTCACACCACAACAGCTAAGTGCCTATCTTGCAAAGAAAGAAAGGAGTTGAGGATGAATTTACCGGCTCTCTCTCTCTCCTTATGGGCGATTTTCTTAGCTTGAAACCCTAGTTTTGATTTTCAATCTTCTAGGGACTTAATTCTTCCAATAAAGATTCAAGTTATGTTAATCTACATTAATCGCTTAGATTTTTGTTTAGAGAGAAACCAATCCTTTGTTTCATTCAAACAAGTTAGGTATTTTAGATTGGGGCAGCCGGCTGGATTTTTTAGGGTTTCAAAACCATTCGGTTTTGATGGAAGTTGAACAAGGATCGTTTGTGATGATGATTCTTAACAGTTTGTTACGGATTTATCATCATCCTTGTTTCATTGTTATGCAATTCTTGGGAGGTTTTGCCTGGATCTGCTGTGGTGCGATTCCAGGAGATTTCCTTTTTTGAATTGCTAGTGTTGATCGTGGGTTATTTTCTCCATGATCGTGGGTGTCTTGCTGAGTTGGGTTCATTCCGGTTAGGGTTTATGTGGCTCGGCAATGCTGTGGATTATGGGGTTTGTCTTCGTTGGGGTTCAAGCATCATGATCTTGGTTGTTGGCTGATTTTGATCTCAAGTCCGATTAGGAGTTGATAGAATCAGCTTTGGGTTGCAATCAATGGGGTATCGATGCTAGGGTTCATACGCTTGCATGGGTTCTTTCTGTTTGGTTGCTTGCTATACGGTTCATGGCTATTCGGTCATGATTTGGTTGTTGCTGGTTGTCTTTTATTTGACAATCTGGTCTTGATTGCATGGCCGGTTGATTGTTGTGTTGCTTGGTCGTGGCTGTTCTAGCTAGGGTTGGGGTGCATGTAAAAAATCAGCCGGCTATGGTGGCTTGTGGTGGTTCGGCTAGGGCATGATGGTACTAGAGTCATCTTACTTTAGTTGGTCACCTGGATTCTTGGTTGCTTGGCATGGGTTTGTAACGGAGTTCATGCTGGTTACCGAGTTATTGTGGCTGGTTCTCAGCCTTGTTGATGTGCTTGGACCTTTTGCCCTCTTCTAGTGTGGGTAGGGCAGGTGCATCATTGTCTAATGGCATGGAAGTTAGTGTTGTACTCGGACGTCAACAAATGATGATTGAAGACGGAGCTGCACACTATGGAAGTGGTTCTTTGAACCTGGACTTAGTTACATTTAGATTGTTAATTTGAATGTAATTTGTTTTCTATTCTGTTTGTTAAAGCAGTTTAGTGTTTGTTGTTGCGCTTAGCGGCTTGTTTAGCTTAGTTACATATGTAGAGTCATATCGCCTATGTAACGGGCAGAGGGCATGGGATGTACGTCCATGTCAATTGTGCTTCATTGAAAATTTTGGATATACTTACCAAGGTTTTAAGGCCCTTTTACCCAAAAAAAAAAGAAAGAAAGGAAAAAGAAACTAGCTGAGGAAGAGAGAAAGAGCAAAGAAGCACTGGTACAAGTCGTTGCTGAGGATGCTAAGAATATGGGAATTGATCCAAAGAAGCTTCAAAAGGGTCAGGCAGGACAAAAGTTCAAAGATGCTCAGGCAGCTCAAATGACTGAAATGAGAAAGCAGTTGGAAGAAAGAAACAGGAAAGCTGCAGCTAGCTGGCAAGGAAGAATTGGCCACTACAACTGGTAAATGACAAGCAGAAGGCTGCCTGAGAAAATCACTGATGTCAGAATCATCCCCAAGTCTAAACCACTGGCAATGAATGTCTACAGGGGGGATGATAAAAGACACTTCGAGGTTCATGATCCCCTGAAATTCACTGACTTTAGGATCACTGAACTCGATGAGCTTGGTCCAATCATTGAAAAGAAGCAGAATGCGGTGGTTAAGGAGCTGATGAAAATGCTCAACAAAAGGTATGAAAGACTGAGGGATGCACCAGCACAACTGGGGATTCAGCCTGCCTTAACTGCACCTCAAGGATCTCAACTTAATCACAGGGCAAACGAAAGAGGGTTGAGTTCCAGCCTGAGATCAAAGTGCCTGGGCTTGAATGCAACAAGGAGCTACCTAAAGGTGTAAAGTTTGTCAACTGTCTTTGCATAGAAGAGCCTGAAAGAGGACTCTTCTTCATTGATGTCTATGGAAACCCAACATTCCAAAGGTGGAGTGACATTGATCTTGCAGGAGTGTCTACAATGGCAAGTTATCTTCCAGTAGCATCTCAAATCCAAACTCCAGTAAATGTCAGGTTCTGCAAAGACCTGAATGCCAAGATAAGAGAGCACCCTGACAAAGAAGCACTCCTCAAGAAGAAGCCAAAGCTTGAAGCACTGGGAATCCACCTTGATTGACATCATTTTGTTTTATCCTTGTGTACTAGTGATATGAACCATGTAATGTGATCAATAAAAGATGTATGTTTTGTTAAAATACCCATTGTTCCTTATTGTACTCATTAGTAGATTCAGTGTAAGAAGAAGCCATTTACTCACTTACACTGGTCAAACACTTAGGCTATTTGTATATCCAAATAGGGGGAGACTGTTGGGTTCAGTAAATACCCAAACCCCTTAATCTATGATTTGAATAGAAAATACCTTAAGTGTTTAGACCGTTAAACACTAACAGGTCACTGAGTGCATAGCCTCTCAGTGAGCCATCTTCAGGATACTCAGTATGAGGCGAAGAAGAAGTATCTCCACTCATTACGGCGGAACTTAAAGGGTGAAGACTGAGTCAAGAAGAAGATCGTGGATTCAGTGAGTGATGACAATAACTCACTGAATCCCTAAACTCCTCACCAGCTACTTACACTGAAGACAAACTAAAGTAGAAGACTGAAGGATATGAAGACTGAAGAATGAGCGGGATAAGGCGGGATAAGTTTGAATAAGATAAGACGAAGTCTGTATCAACCAAAGTCAACTTTCCCAGAATGGCAAACTATCAGGCTCAGTGTCATCACTGACTTATGGAAAGCTGCCTTGTCTCTTACTTGATATAGTCTTTGTAAACAGAGACAAAATACATCAGTATTTTTTCTTCTGCAAAATGTCAGTTTGTCACTTAGGATAGAGTTAAAACTCATACTTGTATAAATAGCATAAGAGATAGCTCAGTGGTTCCATAGTAGTTGTGTTCAGACTTAGCCTGAACTTAGTGAGGAGTACCAACCTTTGTCATTTCAATCCCAAGTACTATTCCGCAAGTACTTGGGTAATGTATTCTTTTTGATTGATTTCTAATAAAGAATATTATGTTGAAAATTTATCAGTGTGTTTTGCTTACATCTTACTTCAGTCATTGATTCACTATTATCTGTTTTTAATACTTAACTGTTTTTACGATAGTGAATAGGGAACAACATTATGTATATGATTTGTCTTACATCAGATTCGAACAAAAGGTTTGTTTTTATGGTGTTTTGTATGAATATTTATAAATCTAAGGTGATGCTTTTGAGTTCACTTTAGACACAATTTATTTGACTTTTATGTTTAATCATAGATTTCGTGATACCCTGAGACAAATAATCCTTTTTGTGTTTGGGAATTTTGATACCCATAAGGTTTAATATGACTTTTTAAGTCTAGATCTTATTCTACTACTAATAAGTATTTTTATGTTTGTTATGTTTTTTTGTTGGTGTCGATTGGTGATGTCATGGGATGTTGCTATGTGTTTAGTGTGGTTTAAATGGATTAATCAGTTATGTGATTTTTGTGTGGTCTTATATAAACGTATATGTTGATATCCAACCATCTCCTGGTGGTTTGTGTTGTTACATCTAAAAACCAAATAGGGGAATATGTTGAGACCCAATAATCTATTGGTAATGGCTTTTCATATGAAAACGGGTTATTTGGTGATTTTTTCCCTATTTGATTAAAAATAGGGTGTTTACCTTATATTATAACGGTTGTTTTTTGGCCAATGATGCTCGATCACGCCTTTTTCTTAGATTTTTGTGTTGTTTTGCCGAGATCCGTCAACAATATTGAGTCAATGGAAAGTGAGCTTTCATGTCTTCAAGTGCTGGAATGTAATTGTAAATATACTTCGTAATATTTGGCAAAAAAAAAAACTGCATAATGGCAGAAAAGGGTTATAGTACAAAAGGAGAGAGCAATTTTCAAGACAACCAACTAGAATGGGGTGAAAATTCGAAAATTCAAAATATATTCAAGTTTCAAATTGTGAATCCAAAATTTGAGGATACAATAAATTTAGTACAACAAGTTTACGGGGTACAATACTTTTTAAGATATATAATTGGTTAATCTTTTTTTTAATCTTAAATATCAAATAGTTTTTAACACAAGAACATTACGGTGTGGTCAACTGAGGGTACCCATGTTAAGTGAAGCTGCTTGATACAACTGAGTATTACAAGACAAAAGCTTCTATATTAATCATACACGAAAGAATGTATACGAATATTTTGATATATATGGGACATCATCATATTTTACTCTATTAGAATCTGTTGGCATACGCAGATAATTGTTATCTGTATAATACACATGGATACAAAGAAAAACCACACATATACAAATTGATGCAATCGCCTTGGCTATGCAAACATGCCATCATAAAAATAGTTCTTTGAATATGACTCCTTAACGCTACAAATATAATTTGTCAAAAGAAAATTATCAAGCATCATAATTTTGTTAAAAACGATCCTTCTGCCTCTACAACCCACACCGATTCTGCCTAATTCTTCCAATCTAAAGTCGTTTTTGCTAATCTCATCTTTGGGATTGTGTATGAACGATCACGAATCAGATTGCTGTGGGTTGTGAGGTCGATTCTTACGGTTTATCTGTCTAAAAATCGCTATCCTCTATCTACCTGGTGATTTAGAACACCTTTAATCGACCGTTTTGGTCGTTTAGGGTTTCTATCAAATCGCAGGTGGGTTTCTTTTCGAGCTGCACAAGCGTATTGATTCCTTAATACTCAACTGTTGGTTATCTAGGATAGTTACGTCTGTTATTAAGAGAGCCCTTGTTAGGGTTTCGTTCTCTGTGTATGCTTGATGTATGAGACGTTAATTGTTATTATCTTTTGATTGCTAGTCTTTTGGGTTGCTGTTCTTAACGATAAACTAAGCCCTAATTATTTAGGGCTCGGTTACTTTTACATCTGCATGTAAATCCTATTTAGGGGTTGTTTGGTAGTATAAGTTTTGTGATTAACTTCGTGGGTTGTGAGAGAGATGGTTGTAGGCTGTTTGCTTTACCAGTTGACGTCATAAGGTCTGATTACATGGGTTCAGATCTGGTATGCCTTAACTTAAGGCATCGTGTCCATGATGCTGGATGTTAGGGTTCGTTTATACTATGTTCGTTTGATTCTAATCTCGTGCGTTGTAATGTACTCCTATCGAGGTTATTATTGTATGATTCTTGTGCGATAATAAGTGAAGTTGTGGTGATGTTATGATTATTTCGTTCCATGCATTATAATTGTAGCAGTTGCAGGGGATCGGAATTTTTTCTGGTTGTTAGTGTTTCTTAATGAAACCTATATGGTAGTGGAAGTTGGTGCTGCGCTCAAGGGTAATTGCTATGAAGATTATTGAAGATAGAGTCGCTCACTATGGATGTGGTTCATTGAACTTGTTTTATTACATTTAGATTATTTCCTTAAATCTAATTGTTAGTTACAGCGTTTAGCTGTGTGGTAGTTCTGCATTCTGCAGTTGATGTAGCCTATGTAACAGGCAGAGGGCATGGGATTCACCCATGTCAATTGTACTTCAATGTTTTTTGGCGTAATGAATTTTACCAGGGTGAAAAATCCCTTTTACCCAAAAAAAAAGATATTGTAGCAACTATGTTTTAAGATTTATTTAGTTCAATCACTCATCCCTCTAAAATTACAAGTAAGCAAAAAAATGCACACACAAAAATTGTGACCCTCTAAATTAGTAGATGCATCGACTCCACACAAGGATTCAAGACAAAGCGGCCCCTAACAAACATCATCGAAACCAAAAAAATTTTAAACACCTTAAACCATTGCCGCTAGGCGCAGGTACTCGGTTATAATATAAACTAAGCAAACTCCATCAAAACTTTTGTCATTGCTTATAATCCCTAAACAAACAAACTAATTGGTAAAGCTATTGTCAGAAAACGTATAAATGAAACAAATTATTGACCAAAAAAATTAAATTACAGGGTACCCGCCGCCGCATCGCACGCGTACCCTGCTAGTTGATGTAAATGTGTATACAAAAAGTATGATGATATTATAATTTAGGAAAGACTAAAATACACGGTTGGTCCCTAAACTTGTCAATCCGCTTCGCGTTAGGACAAACCTGGGCATTATCATCGTGGGGAGTCCAAAACTTGGGTTTTTTAACGGCAAACTAGTCCCTTGATAAAACCTAAAAACTCTCTCCCTTGTGGAGATTTCCGGCCTCCACCCTCCTACCTTTTTCCGGCCAATTTCACTATCTAATTCGTCCTCTCTATCCTTCTTTGAAGGGTATGCAATACGATTAGGTTATAGGTTCTATTGAGGGTGGTTAGTATCGCTTTTCACTCTTATCTGATCGGATTTCTCCCTACCTTGGCGTTTCTTTAACCCTAATTCAATCGGTTTTCGTCAGATCTTTTTTTTGGGTAAAGGGAGTAATCCTGCACCTTGGTAAAATATTATTAACCAAACCTTTTTAGTACAAAGGGCGAGGGTGATTCCCTCGCCTCAGTCCCTTAGGACACTTACAGACACTCATATAAACGTGACAAACCACGCTTATAACAAACATTGAACACAAACTACAACGACTATATATAAAAAAATAAAATGCAATTCAAGTAGACAAATCCTTGAATCTTCAAATCGTCATAGTAGCTCAAACTTCCAGCTTCAACAATCGCGTCTTCTATTAGTATTATGCAAAATGCATAATCTAATAACCTAATAAGTGTGACTTCCGTAGCAAATCGACTTGAAGCATAAACATGGTCTAATCGACCCAAATCTGCCATAAAACTAACAATAGGGTTTCTAAACCCTAACTTACAACTCCATGATCAAGTAACCATCAAATAAGAATCAGTTCACAAATTTCGCACAACGGTTGGTGGAAGACTCTAAAACCACGGATAGAGCATCAAGCATAAACTCGCTCCAAAAGTGTGCGTTGAGATGCAAAACCGAATACCCCAACAAGGCGCAAAAAGAGATTTTTGGATAAGAACTCCTCAAAACTTTCAGCATGCCATAGCAGCGACCCAAAGAGTCTCCAAATCCCTAACGTCCAGCAACCGATCACGGACCAAAAGGGTTTACGAACCCTACCTTACAATACCATCGTATCACGGGACCGAATTATTGCAAGACTTCAAAACACACCAGGTCTGATAACATACGAAAAAATAACAAGTAACTAGGGTTTAAGAAACCCTAACTTCCAACAATAACAATAACATGACCGGATAATGTATCAAGAACGCACACATGTCATTGAACAAATTAAGGGTTTTTGAACAAGGTTGCCCTAAAACTTGACTTACATCTCTCCTAAAACCCACTTACACAAAGGTTGAATCTGGTGAAGAACATGTAGTCGATAGACAAAGCCATAACACAGTAACATGCATAGATACAAACCGTCACAAACCAGCGAGGAAAATAACAACGAAACCCTAAGATTAGGGCACCATTTGATCTTATAAGCTTCCTCCAAGCACACCACCGTCGCAAAGTAACCAAGCCCCAAACGGGTAAGTAATAGCAATCAAAGAATCAGGCACCAACGATTGATAAATAAAAAACCCAAAAATTAGTGTTTCGCAGTATAACACAACACCACCACAGATCGTAAGTAAAAAAGAAACGATCTAAAACCGACTATGAATTACACATGTACCAGTTATGATCGCAATGAGAAAACACATCAATCCCATATTAATAAACAAGAAAACGAAACCCTAATAATTAAGGTTTGGGATCTTTGATGTGAGAGGCGATTTTAGATAAAGAATAACACGCCTCTACCCAGAAATTAACATACCACCAAACCCGATTGCATATCAGTCAAAGAAGAATGATAGAGAGACGGATTGTTGGCTATTATTGGCCGGAAAAGTAGGTAGACGGCGGCCAGAAAATCGCCCCTAGGGGAGAGAGTTTTAGGGTGTAAACTAAATACCAGTTTTCGTCAGATCTTTTTTTGGTGAATCGTTTTTTAGGGTTTTTTAACCGCTGGTTGTTTGTAATCGCACCCTTTAACCTTTGATTCATATGTCGGTTCTTCTAATCGATTATACATTTAAAAGGGTCGATCTCATGGCTTTTAATCTAAACCTTAATCGTTTTGTTCTATAGTCGGTTTTTAATCGAATCATTAATTATGGTTTAGTTTTATTGATTCTTTTTTATTAACCCTAAACGATTACTATATTTTGTAATCGGTTTTTAGGGTTTCATCTTGTTTGGTGATCGTAGCATGTTCCAGCATTTAAATCCAGTCGGTTTGTTTTCATAGATCGACTATATTTAACATGGTGTGACCTGGTTGGGTTTTGATGCACTTTGTTACTTACGAAACCCTAATCTTTAGGGTTTCGTATATTCTTTATCTGATGTGATTGTCGTGATGATGGATCTGGTTGTTTTATTGATTATCAACCTGTGTAAGGGTTTGGTTGGTGTTCGCTGGTTATTACCATGATGTTTCTGCCATGATCATGGGTTTTTGAGAGATGGAAGTTTAAACACGTTGGTTAACAATGATTTACGCCATTGTGTTTGGAATTTAGGGTGCGATCTCACCCTATTGATTGATCGTGGTTCGTATTACACGCAGGCCTGATGGTAATGAGATATATTCAAGTTTCTTTGGTCTGGTATACGATGGGGATTGGAAGTTAGGGTTAATTCAGCCTTATGATCGTTACACCATATGTTGTATGGTGCATTGTTCAAAACCCTTGGTTTCGATCCAAGACCTGCTGCTCATTCACTTACTCTAGTCGGTCTTGGTATGGTTGCTGCTGGGTGTCATGCTTAGGGATCCTTGTTCATCATTCAAAGTCATGTTTCTATCTTGTTTAATCTTATCTTTTGATCGATGCTACTGGTTTCTATGGATGTTAGGGTTTGCTGCACCCTTGTGTTAGTCTATGGCAGATTATGCTACCATCGGTTTGCATTCTTATCTTGGTTGCATTGGGAAGCTTAGTGGTACTCAAAATCTTGTCATAGTGTTTGGTTTGATCACATGCGTATGGTGGGAAATTGATGTTAATTATTTCAGTTTTATGTGATCATGTGAGGTGTGTCATTGTGACTTGATCCTGGGTGTCTTCATGTGTTTCACTCGGATTGGTTTGAAGATTGGTTCAAGTTATCATATGCTGGAAGTTAGGGTTGATTATACCCTGTTTATGTTTCAAATTTGATTTGCTATAGATTGCACTCTTATTAGGTTATTAGATTATGCTTCATGCATAATACTAATAGAAGCTGCAAATGGATTTGTTTTGTAATAAGCACTTGGAAGGCGGGGAAACTTGGTTATGGTTTCTTCATGTTCAAGATCTGGATAGCTATGATGACTAAGAAGACTTAAGTTTTATGATGTATTGTATTTTTATCGTTAGTCATTGTTAGTTGTATTTGGATTTGTAAGTTATAAGAATGGCCTGTCATTCTTATATTGTGGTTAGGTAAGTGTTCTAAAGGACTGAGGTGAGGGACTCACTCTCATCCATTGTACTCTAATGTTTTTTGGTTAATATACTTTACCAGGGTGCAGGATTACTCCCCTTTACCCAAAAAAACTAGTCCCTTAACCAAATTTCTGTTAGTCAACATTTGTAAATTTCCCCATGTGCCTTGCACATGAGGGTAAAATGGTCATTTCATTGTTTTGGTTAATTACCCTTCATCTTCATCTTCCTAATGTTTAAACCCAAATTTCGGCGACCTTAAACCCAGAATCCGGCGATGATCGTTTCGAATATTGTTCAACACATACCTTATAGAAACCTAACGTTTACCAAGTTCCGTGTGGGAAAAGGGGCTTTCAAATAAAAAAATATGTGTCTAAACTATTCTTGTAAACAGAATATTTATAAATAAAAATGAAGTGTATTATTTAAGCCATTAATATAAGAAGTGTAACTTGAATGATTAGTAAATTAGTGCCAGAAAGATTTGTGTGTCAAACCAAGTGGAAGTATTCAAATAGTTTGACTGTTTTGAAGTTTGCAAGATTCGGGTCTGATCTTGATGTTGGTTTTCTTGAGATCTGAGTGAAGAAGAAGGAGGAGGTTTAATGGAGCGGCAAGAGGGTTTTGGAAATCTTTAGGACAGTTCATTATTTTCTTGCCTTATTTCATTGGTCTTCTTGGTCTTGGTTTCATTAAAGGTTTTACTTACTCACCCTTTTTGTTCCAGTGTCATGTTTTGTGCAACACTTTGACTTACTGCTAAATGAGCTTAAAGCTTAATGTTTTGAATGCTACGCTTTTTTATTTCATGAGTTATTTAGTGAAATCCTTTTTTAACTTAGAACTAAATGAGCTCAAATTCCAACTATAAAAAGGGTATTTTGTAAAAGTTGTTTGTTAATAACATAAATCTTTTTTACTTGACTTATATGTATCTTTCTTTCTCCCTTTTGTATTATATCTTGATTTAATGCTATTTGGGTGTTTTAATGCTAAATAAGCTCAAATTACGTTTTTTGAATGCTAAATTTGACGGGTGCTATGTAACAGTTGTTTCCTGATTTCTGTAATCAATGTAACTTAGTTATACAGTTTTTTTTATTTCCTTGGTTTGTTGTATTTTGTACCTGTTGTTATTATGGTGTTTTTATGAAACCCTTTGAAAATTAGAGACTAAATGAGCTCTAACTCCAGCTATTGAATGCTTAACCTAATGTTTATCTTGTCAAAACTGTTTATTTGATTGCAGGAATCATTTTCTCTCCAATAATATGTCTAATCTTGACAATTGGAAACTCTGCTATTGCAATTGGCCTATGGCCTGCGCATGTTGTTTGGTCTTACTTTTCCACATTAAGGTGATTTCTTTAGCCATTTTAGGGGCGTTTATTTGTGCATTTTAGAAAGTGATTAATAAAGATTGTAGTGTTTGGGTGGTCTACTTCTGCATATGATGTGATTATCCAGTCAAATAATCAGGTCTGATTATCCACTCAACACCATCAGAAAGATACTGTTACAACTTCGAGTAGCATATTCACGCCAGAAGAAGGTATGTGTTGAACGATATTCGAAACGACCATCACCGGATTCTGGGTTAAGGTCGCCGGAATCTGGGTTTAAAGAAGATGAAGATGAAGGGTAATTAACCAAAACAATGAAATGACTATTTTACCCTCATGTGCAAGGCACATGGGGACATTAACAGACGTTGACTAACAAAAATTTGATCAAGGGACTAGTTTGGCATTAAAAACCCTAGTTTTTTTTGGGTAAAGGGTTTTACCCCGGTAAATATATAACCAAAAAATAATGTTAAGTACAAATGGAATGTGGCTAAAATACCACATTAACCTCAAGCGAAAGCTTGATAAACTAGTGTTTATGACATGCCATAAACACAAAGGACCTAGCTATATTACATCAACTAACTAGGCATAAACAAGTAAAAAAACTTGTAGCAAGCGAGCATCCCGCATCCAGCCAATCCACAAAGGGAGCAAGTTAACCCAGGAAGTCTGCCTCCTTAAAAACCCTTTCCAAGAAAAACCCAAAGGGAAAAACCTTGGAGTAGGGAAAAAGAGTACAACCCTTACCCGGCACTCCCTTCGTGAGAAATACATATACTTGGAATCTTCCATTTATCCAGGATCAAACGAGACCGCGAGGTTAGCTTCTTGAACTTGAAGGTAACCAGCTTCAAACGAATAGTAGAGACAATGATGCTAACCACTTCTGCAACAGTAGACTTCTTACGCTTGAAAATCCTAGCATTGCGCTCCATCCAGATAAAGTATGTAGTAGCCGCAAGAAGTAACCGAGAAATAATGCTACCAATCGACCGCCCCTTAGATATAGGAATAAGAACAGTAACAATACTCTCCAAAGAAGGCGGGACCGCATCCATGCCAGATAAAACATGGACCTGAAACCAAACCTGCATAGAAAACTGGCACTCAAAAAATAAATGAGAATGAGAATCCGGAACCAATTCACAAAGCGGGCATCTAAGCGAGTCCAAGTCAACATTAGGACCAACATCCCATTGTCGCATCCTATCTTGAGTCTTCAGCTTCTGCTTAATAGCGAGTCACAAGTGTATTGCATGCCTCGGGATACAATGAGAGAACCAAGGAACATTACACCAGTCAACCACATCAGCCCTAAGACGCATAGAATCCCATGCACCCGAAACTGAAAAACCACTAAACTTACCATCCAACTTGCGCCATAATAATCCATCGACAGTATCATTAAAAACCCTAGTTTTGGACTTCCCATGATGATAATGCTCAGGTTTGTCCCATCGCGATGCGTTTGAACAAGTTTAGAGACCAACGGTGTATTTTAGTCTTTAGGAAATTAGTTATTAAACTTCAGAAAATTATGGCATACTTGATTAATACTTATGAGCAGATTATTTGTGATCTTGAAAACAATTTTGGTTTTTTCGGTTGTAATTTGTTAGTGTAATAGTTATTTGTTAAAAAACATATTAGGTTTGCTAATATAATCACATCCATATACTCAAGTAGATCACTGAATAATCGAGTTTTTTTAGACTAATTATAAATCAGACTCGACTTGTTTAAAATTACGATAGAAATGACATACCTCGAGATGTAATATATCACTCTTGTTGCTCAATGCCCTCGTGATCATATTTTCTGCCTCCACCACTGAAAGCAACCACCAAACAAACGCCATTTGACTCAACATAAGTAAGGACAAATAAATACCACTATAATCTAATTTGCCCTCTAGTACTTATGTTATAAGCATCAATAAAATCATCCATCTTGGTGCTTAGGGTTCTAAAAGCTTCACGATTATCATCATCATGCGGATCTTTGTCAAGAGTTTTCTTCCAACGATCGTACAAGCTCGAGTCCCCTACACCACTTCCACTCTTTCTTGAGGTACTAGCATCCGTGCCAATCTTCTTAAAATGCTTGACTCATGGTTCCACCTAGGTGACTTTCAAATGTTTTGATGCCATAAATATTGGGATTCATCATAAAGTTCCTCTACCTCACTCTCACTATCCTCTTCCACCCAACCCAATCAATTGGCTTATCGACATTTTATCTTTGGGAAAAACGGCCTCTTGAGCTACAGAATTAACATTTACCTTTGGTAGCCCAGCCTCTTGAGCCATAGAATCCAAATCCACATCGATTGTACACAAAACTTTGAAAGAGTTAGTTGTATTAAGTATTAATACCAGCCTTTGACATTGATACAACATTTTTCTTAACTGCGTTCGCTTTAGGGCGCTAGAAAAATCTCGACTTAAAGGGTTTATTCAAAGCCAACCCTTGAATCTGTCTACCATTATTAGCACCCATATGATTTCCTTTTGAACATTTCCTTTTATCCTCCACAAACCCATCATTTTGGTCATCAGTAGTCATAGAGTTAGTAGATTTAACAAGCTTCGGACAATAGCCACTATCATGACCAAATATCTTGCACGTTTTAAACGAGGGGCTCTCCATTCATATTCAACACCAATAGTCATCATCGTGTATCTCGTACCATCTATCAATGGTATAGCAACCACCAAGATTTCTTTTAACTCCTTTTCAACAAATATTTCAATTAACGCCTAGCGTAACTGTTTCGACCCTAAGACTCCAAACACATCGCACTCGTGTAGGAATCAAAAGTCTTTGCAAGACATGTACGTAGCCCAATTCTTGATTAAATTCTTCAACACTCCAAACTTTGAACAGTTCTCTCGACGTTGATGTTTCACCGCTTTGTAGGTTCTTGAACGCAACTCGTACATTATCCGGCAATGTAAATCTCCATGATCTTCATCTTCACTATACACCCTTGGAAGCATTATAAGCTTCTTCATCAAACATCTCATTAACCATACTTTCCATCCTCCCAATGGGATCCATAGAAGCTTGACGAGATGATGATGCACATAATTTCGGAAGGACGACGGGTACATCGGTTTGATAAAGGCTTTCATAGTTGAAGTTGGTGAATATTGGAGCCACGACCTCACATTTGATGAATCGACTTGGATCATTTGGGTTTCGTTTTGAATATGCTCAAATAGCATTGTAAGTAATCGAGCATAAGGGATCAATCTCGTATTTCCACCCGAATTATTCTTTCATTTTTCCATGAAGTAAGCAAAGTTGAAAGGAGTTCGGGTTACCATGCACTAGAGCATATATCCAACAATGATGGAGATGTTTCCTTTAGATGGAGAAACCTCAGCAAATGGACCTACCTATGATTCTCTCTGGTGAAAATATGCGATTTACTTTTTCCTAAAAACCCCCATCCCAAATTCTTTCTCTCTAGTCTAAATTTGTTTCAAATTATAAAGATAGTGTTTATGTTTTTTTGGGTAAAAGGGTTAATTCACCCCGGTAAAATGCATTACACCAAAAACGTTGAAGTACATAGGGTGAGGGTGATATCCCTCACCTCAGTCCCTTAGGACACTTACAGATTCCAATATAAGAATGACACACCATTCCTATAACTTACAATAAAATGAACCTACCAATAATGACAAAGTACATAAAAATTTACAATACTACTCAAGAAAACACTTGAGCCTTCTATATCACTATTGCGGTCCATCTTAACATCCATGAAGAAATCACGTAGAAACATCCAAGCGATCTTCAACATAAAATCAGTTTGTAGTAGCAAAGAACACTACAAACCAAACGTTCATTTTCATCAACACATCAATCACAAGACCAAGATACGTAACAATCAGCAAAAGGTCTTGAAGAAAAACGATGAAACAAAGGGTTTTGAACAAGACCCTTCAAAACTTAACTTCCAACACAATGACATGATTTGAAGTACCAAAGGCTGCCAAAATGCACCAAGAACAGCCATGGTCACCAATCAACTTACCACATATGATAACCTCCACACTCATGGATCATCAAATTAAGTTCAGTTCACAAATTTCACACAACGGTTGGTGGAAGATTCTAAAACCACGGATAGAGCAGCAAGCACAAACTCGCTCCAAAAGTGTATGTTTAGATGCAAAACTGAACATCAATAATAATAACCAAAAAGTATGAAGAAAACCCATGTACTTACAAAAAATAGCTACTATCCACCATCAATTGTAATGCAAGAAATAACTCAGATGAATAGAAGCAAACACCACTCAATCATGAAGCATGCATATGGATTATAAGGGACAAACTAGGATCAAAGAACCCTAACTTCCAGCCATAACAACCAACAGCAGCTTCCATGAATGACGATCATAGGGTTACACAAACCCTAACCTCCATACCAACACCACCAAACAACAAACGTAACAAGAGGTCGCCAAGAAGATCAAATCAGTAGAGAGAAATCCGAGACCTCAAAGTCACCTATTCAGCCATAATGAAGACGAAATCACACACCAAAGCAAGTGTAATCTTCACCTTTAAGATAAATTTGTCCCAACAGAACTTACAACAATACTAGCGAACGTAATGATCAAAGAAGCTAATAACATAATTGAATAAAAACAGCTACATGACCATAAAAAACCCTAGCATCGACATCAAGCTGCGAATCAACACCAACAAAATATTGAAAACGTAGCACCACCATAAAAACCCTAAACCAGGAGCGGTTAGGGGTTCAACAAGGAAGATTGAAAAAACCTAATCGGAGTGACGAGGCAATCCAATATAAACGCATCCTTGTACAGCCCATGATCGACCATGCATGAACAAACCCTAAGTCGACCAACCCATCAAAACCCTAATCGTTAACAGCCTCTCTCCCTCAACCCACGTGCCAGCAATGTACCAACACCAAAACCCTAATATGGATTACTTGCAAACAGATAGTATCGTAATCCAAGAGGATAACGATTATGCGTTTAGGTTACATAATAGGACCAATATGAACGAAACCCTAATA
Source organism: Chrysanthemum seticuspe (assembly GCA_019973895.1). Lineage (NCBI taxonomy): Eukaryota > Viridiplantae > Streptophyta > Magnoliopsida > Asterales > Asteraceae > Chrysanthemum > Chrysanthemum seticuspe. The sequence goes on from BPTQ01000004.1 coordinate 141,704,367, forward strand.
AAATAGAATCGACCATATGTACCATGAAGAACTCGACTTGATATACCAAGGTAATAGATTGCAGCCGCCACCTCCTTTAGTAAAAATAACACACCTCAATCAGCGTATTACATACCCGATCACAAAAACGAATTGTAAAAGGGTAGAGAGGACGTGAGGGGTGGCTTTATGGCCGGAATAGAAAGGGAGGGGGCGGCCGGAATTCTCCATGGGGAGAGAGCGTTTTTTTTTTTTTTTTTTTTTTTTTCTCTATAAAGATTGTGTTTATGCATGATTAATCTCTTTTAATACTGCGTTAACATTATTTTTATCTGGATCTTAGGCTGTTTTGGTTAGGGTACGACCTTTTTTAGGGTTTTTAAGTAATCGCTTCTTAGGGTTTTTTGGGTATCGGACCTTACTGATTTCATTTTTTTTCTTGATTTAATTCATTATGGAAGTCGATTAGGTGAATTATTGTGCTTTTAATTCATGCCTTAACCATTTAGGGCTTTTGGTTTGAAGATTGACATTGTTATTCTTGGTTTGCTGCTGCGATCGTTTTTCTTTTCTTTTGATTAGGGTTTCTTTGCGTCAAGTTGTTATGGAGAATGTGGGTAGTGTTGATTTGAGTGAACTTACTGCAAGAATGAAATGTTTAAGGGGTTATCCTGCTGGGAATGCCAGTACTCACAACCTAGGATGGTGACTGATGACGTATAGTCTATATCCGGGTCACGAACCCAACTAAAGTCCAACACTAACTTAGCCCGGTACGAACTGGGCTAAAGCCGATTAGATGTTTGGGCTCACGGAGGCCCAAACCCAAAGCTATTCATAGAATAGATATCGGATATCTCCTAATTATGGAGATAATCATTCCCAACCGATTAAAGCGGGATACGCCGAAGGTTGCGGAACACGGAACCAACAAGGATTCCGTGTGTATATAAAGGGAATCCCATCCCTCGTTAAAGGTACGATCAACAAACCCTAACTCTCCTTTAACCCTAAACAGATTACTTACTCTCACGCCGGAGGATAATCGTGGGAGACAATCCCACGATAAGCCTAACGGTGTTTTCTGTCTCTTAGTGTGTAGGTCTCAAGCAACAATCAGCAATTGGTACGAGAGCCGAAGCCCCGAACAAGGAACGCCCAACTTTTGTATCAACAAGTGGCGCCATCCGTGGGACCATTCACTAAGAACTAAGACTAGAATGACGAAGCATGGAAATCAGCGATCGCAAACGGATCTTACTGGAAAGAAGTCGCACATCGGTTCAGCTTCCAAGCAGACTCCTGGGACAACCAGTACTCCTAAAAACAAGGGATTAGGTCAGGACCTGGTCTTCCCTCTGGTGGAACCGCACTCGGGGACAACCCAGGCCACTACAACCACCACCAGCGCAGCAGATCCACTGCGCACTGTTCTTACCACACCCCTTCAATCGGCGCTAGAAACTGACCTGGCAAAGGAACCAGATGCACCGGATCAAAATAAGGGCATAGCGGTAGAAGCGAATACCCTCGCTCTAGAAGGGGTCGCACCGGAATTAGCACCAAGGGATTTCGTATCCCAGAATTACGAAACCTTGGCCGCTCTCATGCAAGAGGAAGCGAGAAAGAGGTCGAGTCGGAACCTACAAGCCCGACTCAGTTTTGACTCGGAATACGAGACCTCCCCACCGCGACGCCAGAAGGAGAAGCGCGGCAGAGACAGTCGCCGACCTCCTGTGTTCAACAAAATTGGGATGAGGATTGAGGATGATGAGACATCCAACTCACAGCATCTGGAAGGAAGTGAGGAGGATGAACGGCGTACCAGTGTCCATACCAGACTTGGTAGCCCCAGAATACAGGACAAACTTGGGCGATGATATTCCCCAAGTGAAAGCCCTCCGAGTACAAACTCTGATGACAGTCGGCGCAAGCGCTGAAGGAAGGAAAATTCGTCCTCTGAAAATTCCTCGGACAACGAGGATAGCGAAACTGGACACTGGAAGTCCAGAAACAGATATAACGACCAGGAGGATGAAGATATATCCCTCCCGTGGCGCCGTCAAAAGGTGGATGCGTTTACTCGACGCATCAGTGACTTTTCAGATAGCAAAAGGAGGCGCATGCCTGCCAACGTGAAAACCTATGTCGGAACGGGTGATCCGGATGATCACCTCAAAATTTTTGAATCAGCCGCTACAATTGAAAACTGGCCACAGCCTGTGTGGTGCCACATGTTCAACTCCACACTGGTGGGAAACGCGCGGAACTGGTTCAACAAGCTTCCACGCAGAAGCATCAATGGCTTTGAGGAATTGAGGAAGGCGTTTCGCCTAAACTTTACTCAGCGGAAGAAGTGCGCTAAAAACCCTGTCGAACTCGCCAGGGTAAAGCAGCGCCAAGGAGAATCTACAAGCGCATTCATGGAACACTTCAAAGATGAATGCATGCAAGTTAAAGCATGCCCTGAAGTGCTAAAGATCTCTGGTTTCATGAACGAGATTAACAACCCAGAACTCATCAAGAGGTTGAACGACAAGATTCCTGAAACCTTTGATGAACTCATGAAACGCTCTCGGTCCTTCGTCCAGGGAGAAGCCGCCGCTGCGGATAGCAAGAGAAACTACTCGAACTACCGGTCACAGGAACAACCTGGGAGATAATCCACCGACCGGGGTAGTAACCGTAATAGGAGCTATCGCAACCAGAGGAGCGAGAGGGATAATGACATACACCCCGCTGACCAAGACCCCAAAGGAAATACTCGCAACGGAAGGTGCGAACTTTCCAAGACCGCCGCAAATGCGCACCCCAGAGGATCGGCGCACCGGGAATGGATACTGTGACTACCACGCACAGAAGGGCCACACCACTAATGAATGTGTCCAACTGCGCCAGCTCATTGACAAAATGGTTAAAGAGGGCAGATTGGACCATTTGGTCAAAAACATCAAGGAAGGAAAGGATAGACAGAAGAGTGGAAACAAAAAAGAGACACCCAAAGACAAGGCCGACACCATTTACATGATACAATCATGGCAGCGGGTCACTAGGCAGAAAGTCAGCCAGGAGTTTTCTCGTGGAAAGGAAATCTCTTTCCCCACCTTAACTGCGGACAACGCAGTGGCGGAACCACTCACCAGAGAGATAAGTGCGGGGGGTCACGACATCCACCGCATGTACGTTGATGGTGGAGCATCTGCAGATATCATGTATGAGCACTGCTTCAAGCGACTGCGCCCTGAAATACGCAGTCAGTTAAGCCAGGTCAGAACGGCATTGACTGGTTTTACAGGTGAGAAGATATGGCCTATGGGGCAAATACGATTACCTGTCAGCATCGGAAACGAAAAACACTCCGCGACAGCCTGGATGGAATTTATGGTGATCAAATCCCCCTCGCCATACAATGGCATTATCGGGAGACCTGGGATATCAGCTATGCGCGCGGTGCCATCAACAGCGCACGGGATGCTTAAATTCCCAGTGGTTCCAAATCTGAAGGTTGCAATTCACCCTGAATACCCGGAACAAGAAATATCCATCGGAGGGTCGCTGTCGGACAACGGCAAAGCAGCTGTATGTGCACTCCTGCAAAAGAACTTGGACATTTTTGCATGGGAGCCAAAACACATGACCGGGGTACCACGCTCAATCACAGAGCATAAACTGAGAATCGGACAAGGATACTCACCCATACGCCAGAAGAAGCGCGGCCAAGCTCCGGAGCGAGCGCAAGCAATCCTGGCAGAGGTACACAAGCTAGTAGAGGCAGGAATCATGCGGGAAGTCTACTACCATGACTGGCTTTCCAATCCAGTCATGGTAAAGAAGAGCGACGACAGCTCCTTCTAACTGTGCGACCAACTCCTTCTTACCCTGCTCAAGATACTTAAGAGCCCACTTACACGACGCCTTATACTGCACTGCCTCAACACGCTCTTGGTTTATTTGGGATAGCAGCGACATTTTCTCTCCTGCAAGCTTCTCCAGATACGCATTTGCCGCTTCTACCTCTGTCCGGGCTGTAGCTAATTACGCCTCCAGCAACGCAATTGCCTGATCCTTTTGAGCGCCTTGGTTGTTTTCATATGAGATTTGCGCCTTTGACTTCTCTACCAGCGAAGCTTGATGCGCAGATACTTGCACCAACTCTTCAACAAGTTGCCCTACTGATGCATCCCCAGCAGATAAATCCTCATCCTTGTGGCTACGCGGTTCGGACCGCGCGGAGTGAGAAGAATGCACAGGACTATTATGGGGGGGCGACTCCGCACCCTGTTCAAACCTGCAAGCACTGACATAGAGTTGTCAGTTTCTCATATGAACAGTTAAAAAAGCAACAAGAAAAGGAAACAAGTATTGTCGAGATTACTTACTGGGGGCCAGAGACATTCGCTGATGGGTGCGATGACGCAACCTCACTTGCAGATGATTCCACATTGAAGACCACAGGGCGTTTCTTCCTCGAAGAGCTCGCGCCATCCTCTCCGAGCGTCCTTTTGCGTTTTAACCCGGACTCTTGCTCCTCCACCTCCTCGTCCAAGGGCTGCGCCACTGCTACGGGTGGTGGCTGCGCTGTTGGGGAGGGCACCCGCGGGCTTGGAACGCTTTGCAACGGCGTCGCTTCTACGGCAACGGAAGAACTGGTCCCTGCTTCTCCTACGTTCAACTCCAGGGTATGCCCTGTGGTGGCGTACAGTATCGGCTCTTCACCCTCTTTGAAGGGCCGTACCCCTGTCTTTACCTCAACAGGCTTTGCTAGATGCACCACGGTAAATTGATCCATCTCTGCGCAAGGAAAGACAACAAATAACACAAGTTATATAATGCGCGGAAAAAGGCAGAAAACTCTCACATTAATTACAAAAAGTGGTGCGGAAGAATGAGTACCCACCCTGGCCATTGACGCCTAAGAAAATTGGCATCTCATCCGGCATACCAAAAAAATTACGGCTGATGCCCATATGCACCAAAAATTCCTCTGGGTAGGAACTAATGGGGATGCTGTTAGCATTTATCAGTTCCGCATCCTCAGCTACATAAGATCCGGGCAAGGGCACTCATCCCTCTCTAACGTACCCCGGGTATAAAAATTATAATGCCACGGAAAGCATGTGTCATCTACCCAGAAAAAGAACTCCCTCCAATTCCTAAGCGAGTCTAGTTTATCAGTGTAACACTGAAGCCTACCAGTGCGCTTAGCAAAGGATACCCACCCATGCGCCCATGTCGTGTGATAGAAGGCGCGAAATAGGTGGATGGTTGGGTTAATCGCCAGTAAACGGCAATTCACCTCAAAATTGGTAATCTTAGCCGCACCGATGCAGTGCAACTGGGATATGTGCAGATTGTAATAGTTTAATACATCGCACAGAAAGTGAGACAGGGGCACACGTTGATTCGCGAATTCGAAAAAATGTGTATATACCCCTTTCCCTTCCGGGAAGTCCGCGATAGATGCCCGCGCACCCGGAATAACCGGATGCACCTCCAGGGGTATAAAGTAATCCGAGGTGAATTCGTCGTTTGGAGGATTTTAACATTGCGCTTATGACTACTCACATTTGGAGTATTTTGACACATAAAGAGTCGTTATGGGTGCAATGGATCCATTCGTATAAACTTCGTGGGAGATGTTTTTGGGATGTCCCTTGTTTGGGGGATGTTAGCTGGGGTTGGCGCAAGCTTCTGGCCATTAGAACAAAGGTTCGTCCTTTTATTTGGCATAAGATCAATAATGGGAAGGACACTTCGGTTTTGTTTGATATGTGGTGTCAGTTAAGCCCGCTTCGTAATTTACTTACTGCTAAAGATATTGCACGAGCGGGGTTTAATTTATCTGACTCGGTTTATGATCTTATTGAATCTAATGGTTGGCGATGGCCATTGGATTGGTTATCTCGATTTCCATTGTTAGATGCTCTACCGGTTCCTACTCTAAATGATATTGATGATGGATTATTATGGCGTAACCTAGATGGCAATTTTAGTTATTTTTCAGTCTCGGGTGCGTGGGAATCTCTGCGTCTTAGGGCTGATTTGGTTGAATGGTGTAATGTTCCTTGGTTCTCTCAATGTATTCCAAGGCATGCTATACATCTGTGGCTCGCTATTCAACAGAAGCTAAAGACTCAGGATAGGATGCGCCAATGGGATGTTGGTCCTGACGTTGATTTGGCCTTGCTTAGATGCCCGCTTTGTGAATTGGTTCCGGATTCTCATTCTCATTTATTTTTTGAGTGCCAATTTTCTATGCAGGTTTGGTTTCAGGTGCGGAGTTTATCTGGTATGGATGCAATCCCACCTTCGTTGGAGAATATTGTTACAGTTCTTATTCCTTTATCTAAGGGGCGGTCGGTTAGTAGTATCCTTTCTAGATTATTGCTTGCTGCTACCTACGTACTTCGTTTGGATGGAACGCAATTCTAGGCTGTTCAAGCGTAAGAAGTCTTCTGTTGCTGATGTAGTTAGCATCATTGTCTCTACTATTCGGTTGAAGCTGGTTACTTTCAAGTTCAAGAAGCTAACCTTGAGGTCTCGATTGATTTTGGATAAATGGAAGATTCCAAGTATATGTATACACGAAGGGAGTGTCGGGTAAGGTTGTACTTTTTTTCCCTTCTCCAAGGTTTTTCCCTTTGGGTTTTTCTTGGAAAGGGTTTTTAAGGAGGCAAACTTCCTGGGTTAACTTGCTCCCTTCGTGGAGTGGCTGGACGCGGGATGCTCGCTTGGTACAAGTTTTTTTACTTGTTTATGCCTAGTTTGTTGATGTAATATAGCTAGGTTTTGTGTTTATGGCATGTCATAAACACTAGTGTTTATCAAGCTCTTCGCTTGAGGTTAATGTGGTATTTCAGCCACATTCCATTTGTACTTAACATTATTTTTTGGTTATATATTTACCGGGGTAAACCCCTTTACCCAAAAAAAAAGAGATCGCTCTCGGTGAGGTGGGAAGTGAAGTCAGACAATTGTTTAACCATGGTGTTGTTGTTTTTTGAGAAAGCGCACGCGCGGCTACCTTTGAACTAGGTTGGTTTCTGGATTGCAACTGCAAGTTTTCTTGAACAATGGCGGCTTGGGTTTTCTTTTTACTGTGAGAAACACAGTGAAAATGAAACGATGTGTTATATACTTTTTCTCATCCACGCGATGAGTGACACGTGGACCCCACTTGCACTAACTGTGTGGCTGAGATAGCTTGATGGGACGCTCTTGCAGTTATTTTCCCCCGACTTACGAGGCGCCCATTTTTTAATCCCATGTCTAGATACAATGTACTGGTGGGTATATTTTTTATGGCTTCTTGGCTACGCTTCGAAGTTTTTTTCAATGACTACGGTTATTAGTCTAGCATCCGCAGTTAGTCACTGAGCATACTAGACTGGGGGGACATGATGACGTATAGTCTATATCTGGGTCACGAACCCGACTAAAGTCCAACACTAACTTAGCCCGGTACGAACTGGGTTAAAGCCGATTAGATGTTCTCTCCTTTAACCCTAAACCGATTACTTACTCTCACGCCAGAGGATAATCGTGGGAGACAATCCCACGATAAGCCTAACGGTGTTTTCTGTCTCTTAGTGTGCAGGTCTCAAGCAACAATCAACAATTGGTACGAGAGCCGGAGCCCCGAACAAGGAACGAGCAACTTTTGTATCAACAGTGACTAGGGTTTTACATAACCCTAATGATAGTTTGAAGACTAATGCGACTTGTAATGATGTTCCAACTTCTGATTTGATGCCTAATGCTAATGTTTCTAGTCTTAATGATAATGCTTCTATTTTTTGACGTCGAGTCTTGGTGATTTGAATACGGATTCAATGAGTCACCAAGTACTGGTTTTCTTGGTGATACAAGTAAGATTACTGCTGGTGATGCGAGTAAGTTTACTTCTAGTTTCCCTTCGGTAACTGAGGATACTGGATTGTTTACGGGACCTGCTAGTAACTCTACTTCTTTTGGGAGTAAGTCTTCTCAAGTCATAAATTATGAAGTTACTGGTTATCAAGACATTAACCATGATACAAATTTTAGTAGTACCAATACCCCTTCCTTTGGTGAGTCGGTTTTGTAACCAATGAACTTTAATGCAAATTTTCCTGAAGGTGATGGAATTAGCGTAGCTCCTAAAGCTGGTAGGATGAATGTTTTCCTTTGAATGCAAATGGTAATCAGGCTACACGTTCAAACTCTCCATTAAAGGGTAACCAGACAGATTCTACCCCTATTGTACAATCGGTGGATGTTCATTCGCAACCTAAATCATATGTTGGAGTAACAAGTGGTATGCAATCTGCCAATATCAAAGGTAAATCCAACTTTCGTGCTCTCAAGGTTGATAATGTGTTCACAGGAGTTGATATGTCTATCCCTTGTAAAGTTGTTGAAACAATTAGTACTAAATTTGAGCACACTCTTTATGGGTATTTCAATCGGTAAGCGCATTGCCTTCCTGGTGGTTGAATACTTTGTTCGTAACAACTGGGCTAAGTATGGTTTAAAACGCATTATGATGAATGCAAAAGGTTTCTTTTTCTTTAAGTTTGATTCTCAGGTTGGCTTGGATGTTGTTCTAAAAATTTTCCCTGTTATACTTAAAAAATGGTCAATGAGTTCTAGCTTAGCGAAAGAGGAATTAACCCGTATTCAGGTATGGGTTAAACTACACGATGTCCCATTGCAAGTATTTTCTGAGGATGGTATTAGTATCATTGCTACACACATTGGTAAGCCTATTATGCTTGATTCCTATACTAGTTCAATGTGTATTGACTCATGGGGTAGAAGTAGCTTTGCTCATTGTTTAATTGAAGTTGATTCTAATGTTGCCCTTAACGATCTATTACTGTTGGTGTTCTTCTAATGGATAGGCTTGGATTTTCCACTGAAACCATTCGGGTTGAATATGAATGGAAACCGGCAAGGTATGATGTGTGTTTGATTTTTGGCCATTTTGTTGATACTTGTCTTAAGAAAGTCGTGACTACTCTGGTTGTGGAGAAACATAATGATGGGTTTCAACAAGTGGGTAACAAAAAAGATAAGAATAAGAAGGTTACTCAAGATTATAGAGCAGGTAATGTGTTTAATGGTATTCCAGTTGGTAAGAATCTCAATACAGGCCTAAAGTTGTTGCCACTCCAACTAATGGTACACCATCACATGGGGAAGCTAGTACTAGTTCTGGACAACCTCCTTGTACGGTAGGTGCTGCTACCTCAAATGTTAACTCTAAATCTAATGAAAATAGTCTACTTAATTGTATTGGTACTACAAGTAGTAGTTACCCTACACCTAAGGTAAATTCTCCAAAATTGGCTGCTAATGTGTCTACATCTAATCCTTTTGAGTCTTTGTCTGTTGATGATGGGGTTGAAGACATTACGAATATTGATGGTGAGGAAGAGGTTGTTAATAAATTTAATGAATCGGTGAATTTATTAGATAAATCGGGGGCAAGCACTTCTTTATTTAGTGATCCTGATGTTTAGTATCGCCTCTTGGAATATAAGGGGATTGAACCACTCCCGTAAACAAAAGGAGGTTCGTCAGTTGGTGAATGAAAATAATCTTAGTGTGTGTGCGGTGTTAGAGCCCCATGTGGTTGCTTCTGTGGTTTATGATACTTTTCGTAAAGTTTGTCGTCGTTGGAAATGGACGTCAAATGGGAATCTTTGTAGTAAAGGTTCTAAGATTATTCTTGGATGGAATGATGATATTATTGATGTTATGTTTATGTCTCAAACTAACCAGGTTATGCATGTTCAGGTTAATATTTGTGCGGAAAACAAAACCCTTTTTTGTTCCTTTGTGTATGCAGGTAATTATTATGTGTTTTGAATACCACTTTGGAGTGATCTTGTTTGTCATGCTGGATTTATGCGGAGTAGGCCTTGGGATTTGCTGGGCGGTTTTAATGCTGCTCTTAAATTGGAAGATCACTCATGTGGTGGTTATGCTCCAGAAATTGCAATGCGTAAATTTAAAGATTGTGTGCAGAGTATGGAGGTTGCGGATGTTAATAGCACAGGGATACACTTTATGTGGAATCAAAAACCAAAAGGCTCTAATGAAAAAAATTGATAGGATTATGGGAAATCTGCAGTTTTGTGATACTTTCCCGGGTTCTTTTGCTATCTTCCAACCTTATTGTATCTCGTATTACTCTCCTTGTGTTCTCGTATTCCTCAGGTAGCCAAGCTAAAGCCTAAACCTTTCAAATTCTTTAATTTTCTTATTCATAAGGAGGGCTTCCATGAGATGTTTTTTTTTGGGTAAAGGGGAGTAATCCTGCACCCTGGTAAAATATATTAACCAAAACGTTTAAGTACAACAGATGAGAGTGAATCTCTCACCTTGGCCCGTTACATGGGCAACAGACACACACTAAAAAGTTTTCTATGCAGGTTTGGTTTCAGATCCGGGTTTTATCTGGCATGGATGCGGTCTCGCCTTCTTTGGAGAGTATTGTTACTGTTCTTATTCCTATATCTAAGGGGCGGTCGGTTGGTAGCATCATTTCTCGGTTACTGCTTGCGGCTACTACATACTTTATCTGGATGGAGCGCAATGCTAGGATTTTCAAGCGTAAGAAGTCTACTGTTGCTGAAGTGGTTAGCATCATTGTCTCTACTATTCAGTTGAAGCTGGTTACCTTCAAATTCAAGAAGCTAACCTCGCGGTCTCGTTTGATCCTTGATAAATGGAAGATTCCAAGTATTTGTATTTCTCACGAAGGGAGTGCCGGGTAAGGGTTGTACTCTTTTTCCCTACTCCAAGGTTTTTCCCTTTAGGTTTTTCTTGGAAAGGGTTTTTAAGGAGGCAGACTTCCTGGGTTAACTTGCTCCCTTTGTGGATTGGCTGGATGCGGGATACTCGCTTGCTACAAGTTCTTTTACTTGTTTATGCCTAGTTAGTTGATGTAATATAGCTAGGTCCTTTGTGTTTATGGCATGTCATAAACACTAGTCTATCAAGCTTTCACTTGAGGTTAATGTGGTACTTCAGCCACATTCCATTTGTACTTAACATTATTTTTGGTTATATATTTACCGGGGTAAAACCCTTTACCCAAAAAGACACACACTAAAAGTGCACTTTAACCAAACAAATTACATAAGAAAGACTTGCCAATCTTATGAACTACCAAACATCCAAATTTACTTCCTACCACAACCTAATAGACTAACATCATACATGTCACACATATCCTCCAAGTGTCCCGGTAAATTGTAGACTTGAGCAGCATAATCATCAAAATCTTCAAGCTCAAATCCCCCGCCTCCCCCAGAAGCCAAAAATGACGCCATAGGGTTATCCGGCTCCAAAACCTCATCCTCATCACTATCCGAACAAGTCACAATCCTGACTTTAGAGAACGGATTACTTACCTTAGTAGCAGAAGAAGTCATAGTCTCCGGAGGCTTAATAGCCGCACCTATATCAACACGAGATTCCTTCCCCCGAGAACCATCCATACCTGCTTCCTTAGTATAACCAGAAGAATTCCCAAACTTCGCCTCATCAGTAGTAGAATCAACCACAGTACTTGGGATGCCCGTGTCATCTTGCACCTCAAGAGTCCCAAAAGAGTTAGACGTAGTAATAGGTGTACCCTTAGCATTAACACTAGCAGCTTCAAGAGTCTTCGTCTTTGCAACATATACCTGCTTCATAGGTGCAAATCTAGGACCCTTACCCATATTAATACCACTAGACATCTTCGTACCTTTGGGTTTGGCTTTCCGATTTTGCACCACCTTAAACCCATCAGCAGGCTCTTCCAAAGACGAGGTGGGAGCTACATCATGATGCTCCTTAGTACTCTTAGGACAACAAGCATTAACATGCCCAAACACTTTACATTCAGCACAATGTGGAGCTTTCCATTCATATTCAACCTTGATATTTGCTGTTGTAAAACCACTATCGTCCTTTTTAGGGATCGCCATAGTCACCACATGTTTTAGATCAGATTCCGATGATAGAGCACGGGCAAAACTAATACGACCCCATGAATCAACGCACATGGAGCTAGTAAAAGCATCCATAAGATGGTTGCTTTGGGGTGGAATCTTAATGTGAATGGTTGTGCTATGTATCGTGTTTTCAAATGCTTAAAGGGGCTGAAATCCTATTTTCGTAAGCTTTTTCAGAATCAGGGTAACCTACATGAGCGGGTTGATAGGTTACGTAAGGAGTTAGATGAGGTTCAAAAGGCTATTGATAAGGATCCTTCCAATTCAGTCCTTCATGATGAGCATGCTCATTACCTTCTTGCTTTTAAGGAGGCTACATTAGATGAAGGGCGATTCTTGAAGCAAAAATCCAAAGTTCAATGGCTTCATGCAGGTGATTCTAATACTGCTTATTTTCATAAAATTGTTAAAATTAAATGTGCCCGTAATCGAATCGAATTGGTTCGAGATTCAACTAATATGTGGAAAACTAGAAGGTGGGGGGGTTGAATAGTTTTACCAATTAAAACTTTGTTTTAAAATATTTAGATCGAGGTATGTCAATCTATTTAGATGTGTATGTTGGACATTGATAGATAGATATATAAATGTGTAATGAAAGATAAGGAGTAAGAAGCACAAAACCACGACACGAGTATTTATAGTGGTTCGGCTACAAGGACACCTTCCTTGCCCTACTCCACTCCTTGAGTCACCTACTTAAGAGTTCGTAATCACTACACGACACCAACTCCTTATGGCGGAGAAGCCTTCAGAACGTCACCTACTCTTTTTCCGGTACTAGGATAACCACCGGGTTCTTTCACCAAGGAGAACCACACCTACCACAACGTCGCCTACCCTTTATCCGTTACTAGGCTAAGTACCGAGTTCCATTTCAATGGAGGAACTACTACCCAACAATACACAACACCTAACCCCAAAGGACGCCCACTCCTTATTACAACACCATCAAGGATATCAATATCCTTGGACACAAACTATTACTATTTGTATAACAATGCACCTCATCAATTATACGACCTTGGCATCGTTCACTAATGCACTTGATTTGACTCCTAGGCATCTTTCACTAATGCTAATGACACGAACGCTTGGCACCTCTCACTAATGCCTACGTCTTGACTTCTTTAGCATTCTTCACTAATGCTTTTGACACGGGTGAAAAACCCTAAAGTCGACTTGTAGCTCTGGAGATTTCCGATTCCCTAAACTTCAACAAAAAATAATAAATCGACAATTCCTTTGCTCTAATCACTTCTCTATTGCTCAGATTTGTTTCAATTCTGTATTTACATTCGTGTTTTGCATAATTGATCCAGATTTGTGTAATCGTTTGGTCTTAGGATTTCGTTTTGTCGAATCTGTTTATTAGGGTTTCGCTAATTCTGTTTTCATTCTTAATATCATTTGTGCTTTAACGCATGCCTTAGCCCTTCTAAGGCCTTCGCTTTGGAAGTGTGATGTAGTACTTCCTGGATTTTCTGGTTTAGTCGTTGTTTAGGGTTTTTTAGGGTTTTGTTGTTTCGTTTTCTGGTTCTTGATTTTCGCTGCTGTTTGGTTTCGTGCTATGGCTAAAAGTGGTGATGGTAATGTTGATTTAGAAGCGTTGGATGCTCGTATGCAACGCTTGAAAGGGATTGATTCTGGTAGTGAGGATGCGTCTAAGCCAAAATTGGCTATGAGGGTTTTGCGAAACCCTAACATACCTACGGGGACTTCACCTAATGACCATTCTAACTTGGCTTTTAGTGGTACTTTCTCTACTGACTCGTCCCAAGTTAACACCTCTCGTGATTCTGGTCTTCTTGAGGGAAATATGGGGTCGTTTGTTCATACTAGCGAGCAACATGTGGATCATGAGTCTTTATTCTGGGAAGCTGATGGTAATGTTACTAATTCCTATCTCAAATCTGATTTTCCAACTCTAGAGGAGGTTCGTGGTTCTGCAAATATTGGCACTCAGGTTGGTAATCGTAATAAGAATGTGAATGTTGTTGTTGGGGCCTCGTTGGATGATACTTTGCCTAAAGGTGATGGAATTCGTGTGGGTAGTCAAGTTGGCAAGTTCAAAGGTATTGTGACGAATGATTCTAATACTAAGGAGAGCCCTATTGTTCAATCAACTAAAATTCAGCAGTCAACGACATACGTGGGAGTTGCTAGTGGCTCTCAAAAGGCTCATACTCAAGGTACTCAGTCTATTCCTGTCAAAGGTAAGTCTAACTTTCGAGAAGTCAAAGTTGATAATATTTTTAATGGTGTTGACGTGTCCATTCCTCGTAAGGTGGTAGAAAATATTAGCACTAAATTATGGATATTTCATTGGCAAGCGTATTGCATTCCCAGTGGTTGAGTACTTTGTTCGCAACAATTGGGCTAAGTATGGTCTTAAACGGATTATGATGAATGCACAAGGCTTCTTTTTCTTTAAGTTTGACTCGCAGGTTGGCTTGGAGACTGTTTTAGAAGGAGGTCCGTGGATGATCAAAAACAGCCCTATTATTCTAAAGAAGTGGACCATGAGTACTAGTTTGACGAAAGAGGAATTAACCTGTATCCGGGTATGGGTTAAGCTACACGATGTTCCATTACAGGTATTCTCTGAGGATGGTATTAGTATTATTGCGACACATATTGGTAACCCTATTATGCTTGATTCCTATACTAGCTCTATGTGTATTGATTCTTGGGGTAGGAGTAGTTTTGCTCGGTGTTTAATTGAAATTGATTCTGATGCTCCCTATAAGGAATCTATTACTGTGGGGGTCCCATAAATGGATAGTCTTGGCTTCTCTTCTGAAACTATTAGGGTGGAATATGAATGGAAACCTCCTAGATGTGATATTTGTTTGATCTTTGGTCATTCTATTGATACTTGTCCTAAGAAAGTTGTGACTGCACCGGTTGTGGAGGAAAATCAGGATGGATTTCAATTTGTTGTGAAAAAGGGTAAAGCTAAAAAGAATGCTAAGGATAATAGAAGTGGTAATGTATTTAATGGGGTTCCTGTTGGTAAAAATATGCAGTATAGGCCTAAATCTGTCTCCACCCCTTCTATTAGCAAACCTGTTCAAGGAAATGCTAGTACTAGTGCGGGTCAGCCCCCTAACCCAAAAGTGACTACATCTAACCCGGTAGGTCCTTCTACTTCACATAATACTTCTAGACCTAATGTTCTAAATGTTGAGGTGAATAAGGATAGCCAATCTGCTCCTAATGTTACTCATAGTACTAACTATCCTACACCTAAAATAAGTAACCTAAATTTGGGCGCTAATGTGACTACATCTAACCCGTTTGGTTCTTTGGCTACTGATGATGATGTTGATGATAATAATGAATTGGATGAAGATGATGTGGTTGAAAATGTGTTTGATGAATCAGGTAATTTATTTGATAAACCGGGGGCAAGCACTCATGTTCTGAATGTTCCTGATGCTTAGTATCGCCTCATGGAATATAAGGGGTTTGAACCATTCCCCTAAACAAAAAGAGGTTAGGCAGGTTGTAAATGAAAATAATCTTAGTGTGTGTGCGGTTTTGGAATCTCATGTGGATGCTTCTGTGGTGTATGATACATGCCGTAAGGTGTGTCGTCGATGGAAGTGGACGTCAATGGTAGTCTTTGTGATAAGGGGTCTCGTATTATTCTTGGGTGGAATGATGACATTGTTGATGTTATGATTATGTCTCAAACTAACCAAGTTATGCATGTGCAGGTTAATATCCGTGCGGACAACAAAACCCTATTTTGTTCTTTTGTGTATGTAGATAACTATTACATTAATCGTCGTGCACTTTGGAGTAATCTTGTTTGTCATGCTGGCTTTATGCGAAGTAGGCCTTGGGTCTTGTTGGGTGACTTTAATGCTGCCCTTAATTGGGAAGATGACTCAAGTGGTGGTTATACTCCTGACATTGCTATGCGTGAATTTAAAGATTGTGTTCAGAGTATGGAGGTTGCGGATGTTAATAGAAATGGGCTTCATTTTGCATGGAACCAAAAACCGAAAGGCTCTAAGGGAACTTTGAAGAAAATTGATAGGATTATGGGTAATTTATAGTTTTGTGATACCTTCCCGGGTTCTTTTGCTATCTTCCAACCTTATCGTATTTCGGATCATTCTCCTTGTGTGCTTCATCTTCCTCATGTGGCCAAGCTCAAACCCAAACCTTTTAAGTTTGCTAACTTTCTGGTGCATAAAGAGGGCTTTCTTGATACGGTTACTTCGGGGTGGAATATTCATGTCAATGGTTGTGCTATGTATCGGGTGGTTAAACGTTTGAAGGGGCTGAAATCCCCTTTTCGTAAGTTTTTTTTGGGTAAAAGGGTTAATTCTCCCCTTTTCGTAAGTTGTTACACAATCAAGGTAATCTTCATGCGCGGGTTGCTAATCTTAGTAAGGAATTAGATGAGGTCCAAACGGCGATTGATAAGGATCCTTTCAATTCATCCCTTCGTGATGAACATGCTCATTACCTTTTTGCCTTTAAGGAGGCTACGCTTGAAACACAACTTTTGGTGATTTTAGCCAACCAAAAAAACCCTAAAAAGTTCTCTCTCTCTCTCTGGTGATTTCCGGCCGCCACATCCTCATCCTTTCCAGCCAAAAACAATTTCATTCTCGTCCTCTCTACCCTCTAACCTGTTATTGGGTATGCAATACGATCGTGTTCTTTTGTTTTATAGTCAAGATGTGGCGGCTGGAGGCTTTTCTTAACCCTTAATATCCTCAATTCAATCGATTCTATATTAATTCGTCTTCATAGGACGTTTTTTTAGTGTCATCGATCTTTATTTAGGGTTGGATTATCCCTTATTGTTTCATAAACGAAACCCTATTTTTAGGGTTTCGTTCCTTATTGGTTTCTTATGCTTGGTGCCTGCTGTTTTCTGGTACGATTTGATTGGACCTGTTCTTTCAACGATTAAACCTTTTTAGGTTTATCTTTGGTCGATTGTTTGGGGTAAATTATGCTTAACGATAAACAAAACCCTATTAGGGTTAGGTTTCTTTTTATTTGCTGGTTCGTGATCTACTCCAGATCTGTGTTGACCCATTCTAGGGTTTGTTTTTTGACTGGTTGTTTGATGCTGATGTTCTATGAATATGTTCGTGGGTTAAGAGAGATGGAAGTTGAATGTTGTAAGTTAGGGTTTGGTATAACCCTATTGATCGGTATGTGGCAGTTTCCTTTGCATCAACAACATACACTTTTCTTGATTGGTTCATTCAGTTGGTGTCTGGTTGTTTAGAGCATGGGATGGTAGTTAGTTACTGGTGATTGCATGATGTTAGAGGGCGAACCTCTTGTTAATCAAAACCCTTTGTATCATCATGTTGGTTTGATCAAATTCGATTTGCTATGGATTTCACTCTTATCAGGTTATTAGATTATGCTTCATGCATAATACTAATAGAAGTCGCAAATGGATTTGGTTTGGAATATGCACTTGGAAGTTGGGGAAACTTGGTTATGGGTTTCTTCATGTACATGATCCGGATCGCTAAGATGACGAAGAAGACTCAAGTGTTTATTTGAGTTGTAATGTCTTGTATTTTTATGTTTAGTCATTGTTAATTATTTAGATCTGTAAGTTATAAGAATGGCCTGTCATTCTTATATAGTGGTTTGGTCGTGTCCTAAGGGACTGAGATGAGGGACTCACTCTCATCCATTGTACTTCATTGTTTTTTGGTTAATATACTTTACCAGGGTGCAGGATTACTCCCCTTTACCCAAAAAAAAAAAAAAGAGGCTACGCTTGATGAAGAGAGGTTCCTTAAGCAAAAATCTAAAGTTCAATGGCTCCATGCAGGTGATTCTAATACGGCTTATTTTCATAATATTGTTAAAACTAAATGTGCTCGTAATCGAATTGAATTGGTTCGAGATGCGGCTAATGTTTTGTATGAAGGTAATGCGGTTGCAGGGGCGTTTGTTTCTCATTATGAGCAGTTTCTTGGTGTTGAAGGGGATTGTAGCCCTCTAGAGGATCATGATTTATTCTCTAATGTCCTTGACCAGCATAAGGCTGATTATATGGTTCGTGATGTTACGGATGCTGAAATTAAGGAAGCTTTATTCTCTATGGGGGATGATAAAGCCCCTGGTCCTGATGGCTACACTGCTTCCTTTTTTAAGAAAGCTTGGGATGTAGTGGGTGTTGATGTTACGGGTGCCATTCGGGACTTTTTTAATAACGGTAAGATTCTGAAGGAAATCAATCACACCATAATATCCTTGATTCCTAAAATGTCCACCCCTTCTAAGATTAATGACTATAGACCTATTTCATGTTGCAATGTTCTATATAAATGCATTAGTAAAATTATTGCTAATCCCATTAAAGAGGATCCTGGTTCTTTGGTTAGTATTAATCAAGCAGCGTTTGTTCCTGGGCGGCGTATTTTTGATAATATATTGCTTACCCAAGAGCTTATGCGTAACTATCATAGAGGAAGAGGTTCGCCTAGATGTGCTTTTAAAGTGGATATTCAAAAAGCATATGATACGGTCGACTGGGCTTTTCTTAAGTCGGTTTTGGTTTCCATCCCAAAATGGTCGAATGGATCATGGTTTGTGTATCATCTACATCGTATTCTATATGTGTTAATGGTGATCTTCATGGCTGGTTCAATGGTAAGCGTGGTCTTAGACAAGGAGACCCGTTATCTCCTTATTTATTTACGTTGGTTATGGAGGTTTTAACCCTTATCTTGCATAAAAAGGTTTCTAATTCGGCGGATTTTCAGTTCCATCATTTATGTGAGCAGCAGAGGATTATTAATCTTTGTTTTGCAGATGATCTTTTCTTATTTTCTAGAGGCCATCCAGATTCGGTTAATGTAATAATGCAAGCTCTTGAGGAGTTCAAGAATGTTTTGGGTCTTGTCCCGAGTATCCCGAAAAGTACAGCTTTCTTTTGTAATGTTCCTAATGCTTTGAAAGCTACTATTCTTCAGTCTATGCCATTTGCAGAAGGTGCTCTTCCTGTTAGGTACCTTGGTGTCCCTCTTATATCGTCCATACTTCTTTATAGGGATTGTAAGGTTCTTGTGGAAAAGTTGGAAAGTCGTGTGAACGATTGGCGTAATAAATTTCTATCTTTTGCGGGTAGGCTTCAATTGGTCAGATCGGTTTTGTCCTCGATGCATATATATTGGGCTTCGGTCTTTATCCTCCCTACTCGTATCATTCATGATTTGGAACAGCTCTTGAGGGGTTTCTTATGGTGTCAAGGTGAAATGAAAAGGGGTAAGGCCAAAGTTGCGTGGGTATCGGTTTGTAAGCCTCATCAAGAAGGTGGCCTTGGTATTCGTCGATTGGCTGATTTTAATATTGCTCTTATGACGACGCACATTTGGAGTATTCTGACCCATAAAGAGTCCTTGTGGGTTAAATGGATTCATTCATATAAACTCCGTGGTAGAAGCTTTTGGGATGTCCCTTGCTTGGGTGATGTTAGTTGGGGTTGGCGTAAGGTTCTTGCAACTAGACCCAAGGTACGTCCATACATATGGCATAAGATCAATAATGGTAAAACCACTTCTGTATGGTTTGATATGTGGTGTGATTTAAGCCCTATCCGTGATATGCTCACTGCTAGAGACATTGTGCGGGCTGGTTTTAGCTTATCGGACACGGTTTCTGATGTTATTGATAACGGTAATTGGAAGTGGCCTGTGGATTGGTTATCTAGATTTCCGAATTTATTTAGCCTCCCGATTCCTATTTTTCTTGATGGTACTGAGGATGGATTAATGTGGCGTGATTTGGAGGGCAACTTTAGAGATTTTTCAGTTTCTTGTGCTTGGGATTCTCTTCGTACTAGGGCTGATCGGGTTGAGTGGTTTAATATTCCATGGTTTCCTCATTGTATCCCCCGACATGCTATACATATGTGGCTTGTTATTAAGCAGAAGTTGAGGACGCAAGATCGGCTTCGAGAATCGGATGTTGGTCCTGATGTTGATCTGAATCTTCTTCGATGCCCATTGTGTGAGGCGGTTCCGGATTCTCACCCTCACTTGTTTTTTGAGTGTCAATTTTCTATGCAGGTTTGGTTACATGTCCGGATTTTATCAGGAATGGATGGCGTCCCTCCTAGTTTGGATGATGTTCTTATGTTCCTACTTCCTATATCTAATGGTCGTTCAGTTACTAGCATACTCTCTCGGTTATTACTTGCTGCTACTGCTTATTACATATGGATGGAACGCAATTCAAGACTTTTCAAGAGGAAGAAGTCTACCATTGCTGAAGTGGTTCAAGTAATTGTCAATACCGTCCGGTTGAAGCTGGTTACCTTCAAATTTAAGAAGATAACCTCTCGGTATCGTCTACTGTTGGATAAATGGAAGATTCCAAGCTCTTGTCTTATTCACGAAGGGAGTGCCAGGTAAGGGTTGTACTCTTTTTCCCTTATCCAAGGTTTTTCCCTATAGGTTTTTCTTGGAAAGGGTTTTTAAGGAGGCAAACTTCCTGGGTCGCCTTGCTCCCTTCGTGCCTATGGGTGGATGCGGGATGTTCGCTTGATTCAAGATTTTTCTTATTTGTTTACCTAGTTAGGTGATTGTAATTCAGCTAGGTTTGTTGTGTTTATGGCATGTCATAAGCACTAGTTTATCAAGCTTTTTGCTTGAGGTTAATGTGGTACATCAGCCACATTCCATTTGTACTTAACTTTTTTTGGTTATATATTTACCGAGGTAAACCCCTTTACCCAAAAAAATGCTTTTGACACGGACGTTAAGCACCCTTCACTAATGCTTTCGTCTTGACTCTTTCGGCATCCTTCACTAATGCCTTCGACACAACACTCTTATAGAGTAAGAAAGAAGTATCAACAGGAGAACCTCAGTAGTCTTGATGATGACGAAGTATGGCAACTCATGGAATTGAGCTTGCTTGACTTCAAGAAGTGCTGATCTCGCATTTAAGAGAAACCTAGAGAATCACACAAAAACAAAAGACAAACTACATAGAAAGATCCCTTAGGATCTGTGGTTAGAAGGTTACAATACTTGGAGAAAGTATGTTTGGGAGTGGCCACCCAAAAGGAAGAAATGGCTCACTATTTATAGAAAAAAAAAACTACTGTTCCACGGATCCCTCCCTTATGGGAGCTGTCTAGTGTAACACCAGGGAACTGTGGGACGCTCCTCTTAGCCCATGGGATTTTTGGTTATGGGTCATGGGTTGGTCCATGGGCATTTCATTAGATACAACGTATCTATAAGATGCAATGCATCTAGTCCATGGTTCATGGATTAAAACTATGGGCCATGAATTGAAACCATGTATGACTTAAGCATGATGTCATGCAATGGGTTATGGGTCAAGCTCCATGGGTATGGGTCATGGACTTTCGGTTGAACCCAACTACATTCAATGTATTTGGTCAATGGGTCAAATACTTAAGTTTCTACCCAATTGCATTACCCATTATAATACATACTAGTTATGTATATATTTGCCCAATATGTAAACACTAGTTGTGGTACATATGTATTACTAAATCATAAAATCACTTAGTGTTTTATGTGAAAACGAAAGTGTGTTAGAAAACTATTGGCTCAAACCATTTACGTATTTTATTTGTTTCATTAAAATGATTTTATGTTTATTATCGACAAAACATTAGAAGAGCCTGCCTCCTTAAAAACCCTTTCCAAGAAAAAACCCATTGGGAAAACCTTGGAGAAGGGAAAAAGAGTACATCACTCACCCGAATCTCCAACGAAGCCCAACAACCACCAAGGACATCAACCAGAGGCATAAGACCAGCCTCACGCTCCCAAGAAACGAAACCAGCATCAAGAATAGAACAATCCATCAAGAATGCATAAGAGATGAAGGCACACGCCACACACGCAAAAAGCTAAGCACATTTGCTCTCCTCTTGAATCTACATGTAAGAAGCTTCAAACGCACCGTTGCTTTAATCACATCAATAACTTGACTTTCAGACCGACTTTGTTGCTTGAAAATTCTATTGTTTCTTTCTTGCCAAATGAAATAAGACGTAGCCGCAAGTAAAAGCTTAGCAACAACACTCCTAACAGAACGAGATGAAGCCATAGGAGTCAAATGATGAACCACATTCTCTAAAGAAGAAGGAATATCCGTAAGACCAGCAAACACCTTCAATGAATCCCAAACCTGAAAAGAATATAAACACTCAAAGAAAAGATGATCATGAGAATCCGGTTGAGTATTACACAAAGGGCACAAAAGAGTTCCAATAGTTGGATGTTCAAGCGATGCTTGAGGTTAATGTGGTATTTCAGCCACATTCCATTGTACTTAAACGATTTTTTGGTGTAATATAATTTACCGGGTGGAATACCCTTTACCCAAAAACATTAGAAGATCGTAAAATATAAATAAACGCTTTTACGGTTTATTTGTATTAACAATCTCCCCCTTTTTGTTGATGACAAAACATAAAATTATTTTAAGGAAAAACTAAAATTCATAAAAGTTCGAATTGGAGTTTTTACTCTCTTCTTCCCCTTTTTGTCGAAACAAAAAGAGCTTCGAAAAGAAACTAACACAGTGTTTTAAGAAAAACATGTAAAAGAAAGAAAATCTAGAGAGCAAGTGACGGGAAGTGTTCTCGTCTTAACTCCCCCTTGACGAGTCCTTCCCTTTGTGAGGGCGTCAAGTAAATAAAAACTATTAAGCTAGTGCATTGTAACTATATTTGCAAGTGGTTTCGTCTTAGTGACGACAACGCTCCCCCTTGATGATTGCAACTTTGCAAGGGGACGTAACGAAATGTAATCCATATGAGGATTATATTGCAAATGGTTTTGCAATGTATGGTTTGACACAAAGCTCCCCTAGCTTAGGGTGTCAAAGTATTCATGTGTATTTTGAAAATCTACAAAACAAAGGTTAGAAAACAAGTATATAGTGCATAATTTCCTGCAAATAAGACTCAAGTTAGTTAAAAAATTGGTCTTTTGTTGCACGGTTCCCTCCTTGGAGGGATCCGTCTAGGCAAATTCCAGGGATCCGTCTGTCTGATGACAGAATTCAGCAATGGTGATATAACAAATAATGTTAACATCAAAGTGAGATATGTATTCAAGCAACAAACATATGGCATATAAACTATCATTCAATAAAACAAAGAGATAATCAACAAATCTCTACAACTAAGAGAATGACTTAGCCATGTGTTAGGTCACCATATTGTAACACAAGCATCAATATGTTAGAAATATAGAAGAGAAGGGATCGGATGAACACTAAACACAATATACACGATAGAATATGAAATGTTATGCGTAGGATATAATGAGAAGTGAACAACCAACCTTCAAGTGAAGGTTTACAACATTATTTATAGGCAAAGGACCTAGGGCAACACACAAGTTCCCTTCCTTTCCTTATTGGGCTTGGGTCAAGGCTTATGGGCTTCCTACATAAGCCTTGCCATTAATACTAACATAAAAGCCTAATTAAGCAACCTATTACATGTTAATTACTAACACTTGAAATATAGTTTAGGAGTGATTCCAACAATCTCCCCCTAAGTGTTGGTAATTAATGTCTTAAGTAATTTGAAACGTTGTTGGTGCTGATGTAATAGTTGCTTTGACGTCTTCTGACATTCTTCTTTCTTGTGAGAAGAAGTTCCTTGATTCGAACAATCTCCCCAGTGTGAGGATCTTGTTTTCTTTGAAGTTTTCAGCTTTGACGTCTTCATTAATCTTTGTTCTTTGTTCTGGTGTGGATATGGTGATGTTATGTTATGATAATCTGCATCAGGTCTGCTTCGTTGCTCAGGTGTCTCCACGTCCTTCTCCAACATGCTCACACACTCTTTAACGTTGGATTTCAGTGTTGATGTAGTTCTCTTTAGTCTTTGAACTTTGTAAATTCTTTGGCTTTGAGGAAGAATCGTTCTGACTTTTGTGTTGCCTTTCGAGAGAACTTGAATATGTGTTGTTGTTGGTATGAGCATGTGGAGAATCTGCACGATCATCTCCCAGGAGTATCCATAAGAAGAAAACATAAGAATGGGTTAGTGATAAACACCAATAGATCATTGTGGTCGTTTCTTAAAGAGTTGACCACTAAGATTGTTCTTCTGATGAATGTCTTGATTCCATTCACCTTGGTCAGGCGAATCAGCTGTCTGAAATCCTATAAGGGACAGTTGGCATTACATTGAACAAGTTCAAGTAATGATCCACATCTTCAGGACTCGATTCTTGAAAGGAATATCCTTAGCGGGATTTCCAACACTTGCAAGTTCGAACTTCGAGCGTGTTAACAACATAGTGTGAAAACACATCTCTAATTCTCGCAAAGGCTGTTCCTGAACTGGAGTCCCTCAAGTAGGATAACACGATGTACCGAAGTACACCTACAGTTCAGGTGAGTCGCTGAGGTACACCGAAGCATCACCCCACAACTGTAGACCATTTGAGACAACACTAAGCGTAACTCACAAGGAGTTACCGAAGTGATCTGCTGTCAGGGCTGTTTGATGTTGACCCTGGCAGGAGTTTCCATTCAATCACTGAGGATCACAGTTGTGAACCCCTCATAAATGTTCTCGACAGATTGCTAAGATCTGTGTAGGACTCTAGAATAGTATCACTTGCGTCATTATTATTGAACGACAAGTGATGAAATGTCGATTGTTCCTAAGAGATCTTTTGATGAATCTCGTGGCTCTAGACTCAATAGTGCGCTTTGGTTTTCCTGAGCGGAGACTAGGGAGAGGGTCTCCTTCTTCAATACCAGCAATCTCTAAGAGAAAGCTGATAGTTTATGTAGGGTTCCCTGTGAGAATGAAACAAGCTTCTGTTGGGAGAAACTTGAGTGGCTAAGAAGGTTTAGTGCATGCGTCACTGGGTCCATGACGACTTTGATCTTCAATACCGGTGTCATCAAGTGACAACCAGTAGCATATGAGTTGAACCCGGTGTCTGCCCTAAGTTGAATAATCTGGAGGGCTATTTCTTTTCACCCTTTTTTTTATTACGTTTCTTTTTAATTCTTCAACTCCTTTCTCCGATTCTTATTTTCTCCTTTTTATCATCATACCTAAGGACTTCTAAATTCTAACTATTGGTGGTGTCCTTGGGTAGATCCCTCCGGCTCTAGCGGATCATAGGATGGTTATTCCTAACCTTAGTCACCTTATAACTCCATGACTAACCTATGTTGCCATAAAACCATTTTCATGAAGATCTCTCAAAGTAGTTATGAGTAAAAACATTTTGTACCACTACGAGAGTTTTGTATTTTGCAGAAATACTCCCCCTCAACACGTGCTTAAGTGTTTTGACAGAAATCTGCACGGTGAGAGAAGAGCGCGCACTTTTGAATTGATCGACTCAAGATAGACAATTCCCCGAGAGACACGGTTACGTTGCATAGTTAAAGAGTTACATTGTCAGCTTTTAGGTGACAACTAGCTCTAATAGCTACCTCGAAGGTGTGGACAAACCTCGAAATGTTGTGAAACCCGTCAAAGTTCATGTCTATCAAGAGCTTCTCGAATAGGTACTATTTACTTGGATAAGTCTTGGAAGACAAATCATTTCAATGTATGGGTTAAGTCTTTATCACGAAGATTCAATCACAATTTACACAACATATTTGTATCACCCAATTTTCTCCCCCTCAAAAATGGCATATAAATGTTATTTTTGACGAAATTTTGATATCGAATATGTCCATTTCGAGTTTTGTGGGAAGATTTCCACGAAGAAACATTTGTGAACAAAGGTTTTTAAGCAAGTACTCCCCCTCAAAAAGTAATACAAACTTTTGAGGTTTTGAAATCATAAGGGGAAGTACTTGTTCTTTTGTGCAAAACTTTGAAAAAATGAAAGTTTTGATAAGTTTTACTCAAAAGTAAGAAGCCTTCGCTCCTTTTATAGGATTGTGGCATTGATGCGTACCACAGGGTCCTTTCATTACAAGTACGGGTTGTACACTGTTATGTGTGCACAAGCCATTGTCAAGTATAGATCAACACATCCAAATTTAATGAAAGAAACAAATCAAAGAGTATCAGGAAGTCCGTCAATAACACCAGGAGTTCTTTCTGGACGTTGATAGCCTGTTAGAGATATGCTCTGACGTCCACCCACGAAACTCTCCAAAGTTCTCATCTGATCGCGACGAAACAACCTTTCATCAATCCTTGTAATGATCTTCTTCACATCCCTCTTTTCCCTAGAATTCCACCTTTTCTTCGACCCTATGCCTTCATGAATCTCCTTTAACCGATATGCTAACCCGTCCCGAACCTTCTTTAAAGTGTGATCACAAAACTTGTGAAGCTCCTTGCACGCCATGAAGCAATTACGGTGAAGTTCACTGCGGTAAACTACCCCAAACATTGGTCTCTTAAGGATGGTGTACTGAGCAAGATGGTTGATATCGGGAAGGTCTAGCTGTGGTTTGGTGAGATTAACACGTTTTTTGGTATGATTCCACGGCAAGTTGAAGGTCTTCAACACGTTCCTGGATAACGATGCTTCTGATGAATATTAGCAATGACTTGATGTACTGGATCTGGATGTTTGTGGAGAAGTGTCGCATTCGTCCCTGTACCTTGGCAAGATACATATCTTCAATGTCATTGAGTGACAATCTCGGAAAATCCGCTTCAGAAAAGTCATATTCCTGTTCGTCTTGGCGTTTGACTACGATTTTCTTCAGGAATGAGTAGTCCCACTTGGTAGACAGGCTAACATGCATTATGGCAACGATCCGTTGGTCACCGTACACCTCCTTTTTCGATTTGAGTACCTGGCAGCTTCTGTAGTATATTCTTCTTTGTTCAGGCCAATGATGAATTACATATAGTGCATCGAGGTCATACTTTACCACATTATCAACGAATATATGTGTGACTTCTTCCTCGATCGCCACATTATTGGAGAAGATTACTGCCGGGATAGGGAAGGTGAGTGAGGTAGCGTATTTTTTGCTAACTTCGCTACCGTGCTAAAGAAATTCGAGGTCATTGTTGAAGAAATATCGGTAGGGAATCCTTGGTTGATCCGGTCGACCAATGGTGGGTAGTGGCTTGGTCCAGTCAGTGTAGTAAGGAGCCTTGTCAGGTCTGGTGAAGTCGATGTTTGACTCAGGGTTGAGCCAATCAATATTGTTAGACATGGCTCGTGCAATGTTGTCGAGATGATATTCGACTTCAATTGCACTGTCGGAGCTGTCGTTTAGCAGTTGAAAGGCTTCATTCTTGATTCGTCTTAACTCTACTTTCGTCATCTTCTGCACCTTAAACTTTTCTTAAATTAACTTGGCATGCTCCAGAGTTCGACCATCTACCGGTTCTTGGCCTTCCGGTAACTGAGGGGTTGCATCAACAAGCTTTGAAAACCATTCATATTATTCAGTTTCATCTTCATCTAGCCATGATACAACTGAGGTTGAATTTTTCTTCTTTGGCTTCGAGGATGATGTTGGTTGCTTAGTTGATGTAGAAGAAGGAGGTTGTTGTTGGGGCTCAGGAATCTCCTCGTCGTCACCACCAATGTATTTAAAATGATCACCAATTTTCTCCGTTGGTGGTGGAGACTCAGAGTCCTGAGGTTTGTCTCTAGCAGGAGGACGTTGTGGAGATCTTCTAGTGGTGGTGGTCCTTTGGGGTAGTGGAGGCATATATGATGATTCGTCAGTTTTCTTCTTGCGTTTCGGCTCAGAATCCTTATCTGCATCATCGTCATTTCTTGGTCGCTTAGCCCTTTTAGCTGACTCTTTACACGATGTCTTGAGTTGATATTCTAGCAATGCCTCAAATAGTTTAGCTTCGTCAGAAGTGAAAGTGCCGGATCGTTGAGACATTTGCAATACCAGCTTCAATATCAATTCAGCATCGGAGACAATCGGAGGCGTGACTAGATTGATTTGCATAGCAACAGGAGTAGTTGACAATGTATGCTTGACCAATGCCATGAGATTAGGATAGAGTTGTCTGGCGAACATCTCTCTTGTCACTCCAAGGACGGTGTCGAGAAGAAACTTGTGAGTATAGTCTCTGATCGTCTTGTCCATTTCCCCTTGGATATCTCTATTGAGAAACTGTTGAATCTGTTCCCTTTCATCCGAAAACTCGTTCATCACGTCTTGAAGTAAGTTTAGTTTGTCGGCCAGCTGATTGAATTTCTTGTTGACCACATTTCTTTTCCTTGCTTGCCTGATAGCTATCACAATTTTAGTCTTCGCCAGTGATGCCCAAGTTTTGGTAGGTTTCTTGACTGATTTGGATGTGGATCTAGTGGTAGCATCTTTGGATGGTGGTGGTGATGAGTGAGATGACGAATCAGAAGATGATGAGTCATGAGATGGCTCCGGGTCTTTTGGTGGCTCAGAAGTTCCTTCCGGGTTATGTTCAGGATTATCTAGAATATAATCATCAGCTTCTTTGCGAGCTTTAGCCTCTTCTTTAGCCTTTACCCTGGCCTCTTCTTCTGCTTTAGCCTTTAGCTTAGCCTCTTCATTTGCTTTGGCTCGAGCTTCCTCGTCAGCTTTTTCTTTAGCAGCTTCCTCAATATCTTTGTCCGTGATCATCTCATCTTGTTCTTGCTCCTCTTCTTTCTCAAAGTCAAAGATGATTTGATCTTCTTGCTACTGTTGCTCTGTTGATTCGTGAGTGGTGGTACCAGTTCCCTTATCGGGTTGATTAATCGCATCGAGAACTAGTGTGGTTAGTGCACCACCACTTGAACCTCCAGGGCCATGAGTTTGTTGGCGGTTAAATTCTTTAGCAGCATGTTGTTGCCTGAGATGCTTCAGTGTTTTGCGGTAGTTTTTGTCCTCATCTTTTGGTTCTTCATCAGAACTCTCTTCTTCTTCCTGCTCTTCAACTGGAGTTTTACCTTGGGACTTTGTGGTTTTTCTACTGTTGTTGTATCATCCGTAACAGACTCTGAGTAGTGAACTTCCTCATTCGTTTCAGTATCCTCGGAGTCTTCGTCCATTAATTTAGGTGCCGTTTGAGGATTAGGAGTGGCAACCTTTGATGAAACTTTTCTTTTTAGGGAAGGATTCCTCTTTGGATACTTTAGGGCACTTCTAGTGCTTGCAACACTTCCAGTACTACCTCTCCTGGTCTTCTTAATTGGTATGGCGGAATACTTTTCATCCATAAAGCCGACTTTGCCTAAGGTCACTGCTTCTTGATATCGTGAATACGATTGAAGGCTTTTAACATCATTAATGAGTAGGCAGTCAGTCAAAACTACACCTAGCTTCTTTGTTGATGAGTCTTTGAATCTGACAACATTTAAGGTAGGCTCAAACAACGCAGAATGATGGTTGGGGTCATTAAGTCTCAAGGGAATGTCTTGATTATTCCCGAGTATCATTTGGATCAACAACTTAGTGTATCTGATGTAGGGGACCTTGGTGCCAGGCTTCTTGAGGTAAGACATCATGTCTTCCCAAATCAGACTTGCGAAGTCAATATGCATCTTGTTGACCATGCCCCAGAATATTTGTAGTTCCATGAGCTTAGGATGCTCATAACCGCTATCTCGTCCAGAAACAGACTTGGCGATCATGATGTATAAAGTTCTCCACAGCTGAGGGATGTTCTTTAAATCGACCGAAGAATGTTTAGTAATGATCCCCGCAGCTTCATCATAGCCAATATCGACCATGAATCTGAGAGTAGCCTCTTCAGTTGGGGTTGGCACGTACTGAGCAGGCTGGATAGCAGGGAGCAGTAGAATTGCTCGAACATCAGCATCTATGACGGTGACTTGTTTATCGTTGAGTGTCACTATAACAGCACCTTGACCATCAATTTTCTTCATAGTATGCCAGAACTGATGAATATAAATTTCTGGTACTGTTGCTGTGTTGGTGAGCATGTTGTTGTAAGGATGAGTCTTCAGAATATCCACAGCAATACGGCATGAAGATTCAGAGCATGTGAAGTTCTCAAAGTCAACTTTGAGGTCGTTCTTTCCAATCTTCATTGTATAACCAGTAGGCAAAATGTCTTCAATTGAGAGCTCGTTTGGTGCGTTAATGTTTTCCATTGTGATGTCCATATCATGATCTGAAAGACATTGAGCCAAAAGAACCAACATATCGAAAGACATTACGTTAGTCAAAAGTTGATTTTATTGTCCAATTATTGAATATGTTATGTTAATGAATGTTACGAGGCCAATGTCACTTGTTTGTCCAATAATCCTAAGTAGTCATGATAAGTTTCGTGAATATATTAATTTTGAGTTTTAAAGTCCAAATTTTCACTCATTCACACAACATATTAACCATTATAGCTTATTAGTGACATTTTGGTTTTGCGACGTTATGAGTAACTTATTTACAAGTTTGTACGCGTAACAATTCATTGGTAAAGTTAAAATTTAGGCTTAAGAAAGTGTCGCTTTCACTTTGATTTCATTCGTTAATCATTATGGCTGGTGGTTAGATTCTGGTTCGTTTGTTTTAAAACCCTAACGTTTCAGTTAGGGTTTTAGTTTACGTACGCTGCTGATTCATCTACTGCTTGTGTGTGTCGATTTATTGGATTGTTTGTGGGTTTTTAGAGAGATGGAGAAAGGTTTTCTTGACAAAGATGGTTTTTCGGTGAAGGCTTCAATAACAGCCACCAACTTGGCTGATCAAGTTGGTGTGAACACGGACACGAATCCGTATCATAAGGTTGATATTCAGGCGTTGGAAGCTAGGTTTAAACGTCTCAAAGGTGAACGTGGTATTGAGGGTGACACTGCGGTTCCGTAGTTGCGTAAAGCTGCTAGGGTTGTTCTAAACCCTAGTACGCATGATGTTAATTCAAATTCTGTTTGGGGTACTACTAATCTGGAAAACACAAGTTATAGTGCTACGTTTGTGGGTGGATTGGATTCGAGCACTAAAGTCTCTTTGACTAATGCTACTAATGCGGTGAATTCTAGTCCTAACATGTTGAATGCTTCTACTTCAGGTCCTAATGTGATTGGTAGTGATAATAACGAAGTGAGATCTTTTGCTAATGTATCAAACCCAGAACGTGTCTCTAGGAAAGTTAATTTTCGTGCCTTGGTGAATGAGACATGCATTGAAAATCATGATACGGTGCTTCCAAAGGCTGCTATGGAGGGTGTTTTCAACCGTTATGAAAATACACTTGTTGGCTTCTTTGTTGGCAAGAATGTTGCTTTTCCTTTGGTTCAGAACTACGTCACCAACACGTGGGGGAAGTTTGGTTTTAAGAAACTTATGAAGAATGATGATGGTGTCTTCCTCTTTAAATTCGATTCTAAAGAGGGTGTTGAGAATGTTCTTCAACGGGGCCCTTGGATTATTCGCAATTCTCCTCTCATTCTCACTAAATGGACTCCTGATGTGCTATTGTCTAAAAGTGAGGTAACTAGAGTTCCCGTTTGGATTAAATTGCATAATGTGCCATTACTTGCATATTCGGAAGATGGGTTGAGCTTAATTGCTACTCAAGTGGGTAAGCCGATTATGCTAGATGCTTTTACTAGTTCCATGTGTGTTGATTCATGGGGTCGCATTAGTTTTGCACGTGCTCTTGTGGAATTATCATCTGAATCTGAGCTTAAACAGGTGGTGACTATGGCGATCCCTAATAAGGATGATAGTGGTTTTACTACGGCAAGTATTAAGGTGGAATATGAATGGAAGCCGCCACACTGTGCGGAATGTAAAGTGTTTGGACATGTTACTGCTTGCTGTCCTAAGTGTATAAAGGAGCAAAATGATGTCCCTCCCACCTCTAATGTGGAGGAACCTGATGATGGTTTTAAGGTGGTGCAGAATCGGAAAGCCAAACCTAAAGGTACGAAGATGACTGGTGGTATTAATATGGGTAAGGGTCCTAGATTTGCACCTAGGAAGCAGGTTTATGTTGCAAAGACGAAGACACCAGCAGCTGCTAGTGTTAATGCTAAAGGTACACCAGTTACTACATCTAACTCTTTTGGGACTCTTGAGGTGGAAAATGACACGGGCATCCCAAGTACTGTGATTGATTCTACTACTGACGCGGCGAAGACTGAGGAGTCTTCTGGTATTACTAAGGAAGCAGGTATTGATGGTTCCCGGGGGAAGGACTCTCGTATTGATATTGGTGCGGCTTCTAAGCCTCCGGAGACTGTGACTTCTTCTGCTACCAAGGTAAGTAATCTGTTTTCTAAAGTCGGGAATGTGACCTATTCTGATAGTGAAGAGGATGAGGTTTTCGAGCCAGATAACCCTATGGTGTCATTTTTGGCTTCTGGGGGTGGTGGGGGTTTTGATCTTGAAGATTTTGATGATTATGCTGAGCAAGTCTACGATCTACCGAGACACTTGGAGGATATGTGTGACATGTATGATGTTAGTCTCCTAGGTCGTGGTAGGAAGTATAATAGGGTGCCAGTTGGTAAAAATGTGCAATATAGGCCTAAAGCTGTCACCACTACCTCTGCTAGCACATCTTCCCAAGGGGAACCTAGTACTAGTTCTGGCCATTCCACTATTCCCGTAGGTGTCTCTACTTCGACTAAAACCAACAAGGATAGCCTACCTGCTCGTAATGTTACTAACAGTAATAGCTATCCTACACCTAAGGTAAGTACCCCAATTTTGGCTGCTAATGTGACTACATCTAATCCGTTTGGTTCTTTGTCTTGTGATGATGATGGTGATAGGAAAAAGAATTGGATGATGATGACGAGGTTGAAAATGTATTTGATGAATCAGGTAACTTGTTTGATAAGCCGGGGGCAAGCACTCCCGTTTTGAATGTTCCTGATGTTTAGTATCACCTCTTGGAATATTAGAGGTTTGAACCACTCCCCTAAACAAAAAGAGGTTAGACAGGTAGTTAATGATAATAACCTCAGTGTGTGTGCGATTTTGGGTAAAAGGGATTCACCTTGGTAAAATATATTAAAAATCAACCAAATAAGTACAATGGAATGTGGCTGACGTGCCACATTAACCTCAAGCTAAGCTTGAACAACCAATGGAAATCGCTAGTGACATGCCACTAAGCGTTACAAAACCTGTAGAATACAAAAGCTAAAACCCCAACAGGGGAATATTGACAAATTCGAACAAAGTTCTCTCTTGGCGATTATAGCCGCCTTGCAACCCAAATTAATTTGCTTCAATTCTTCCAATAAATCACGTATGCTTTTAATCTTTTATTGAGATTATTGTTTAACGTGCAAGATTTTAATTGGTTTGGGTTGCAAGGTTGGTTTCTTCTATTATCTTAATCGTATATTGTGGGTTGAATAATACTTATTTATTATTAACCCACTTGTTGGTTTTTATCTCTAATCGTTATTGGTTTTTATGGTAGCTGATTGGTGCTAAACGAATCCCTCCTACTAATATATTGATAGTTTATCCTTGTGGGTTTTTAATAGTGGGAAGGTGCACTTATGATAAATATATTCGTTTTTGTAACAATGGCTATAATGGTTTTTTATGATTGATGCATGGTTCTATGTGCCTAGTGATCGTGGGTCGGTGGTTATGTTTAATAATCATTGTTTCTACTACCATAATAGAATCATCAACCATCTATCCTTGCTGTGCTTTAATGTTTTACGAAGTCTTTTTGGGGTTCGTTTGATCGTCCTTACCTGGTTTTAATCTCCTTGCTGGTCGTATTCTTATCGTTATATCATTGATTGATCATGGGAGCAGGTTAGGATATGGTGCGTAATCTCAAAACCCTAACTTTTTAGTTAGGGTTTCGTTCTTGTTATTGCCCGTTTGCTGTTTGCTTATTGTTCCGTATTGGAGTTTGTTTGGGTTGTTTGTGGGTTTTTAGAGAGATGGAGAAAGGTTTTCTTGACAAAGATGGTTCTTCGGTGATGGCTTCTAAAACAGCCACCAACTTGGCCGATCAAGTTGGTGTGAACACTGACACGAATCCGTATCCTAGGGTTGATATTCAGGCGTTGGAAGCTAGGTTTAAACGTCTCAAAGGTGAACGTGGTATCGAGGGTGACAATGCTGGTCCTGAGTTGCGTAAGGCTGCTAGGGTTGTTCTAAACCCTAGCACGCATGATGTTGAGTCAGATTCTGTTTGGGGTACTATTAATTTGGAACAAACATCTTGTCCGGATCCATGGGTTGTTAATATGGATGGTTCCGTTTTGGGAGGGGTAAATTCGAGCTTTAATGTGAATCCTACTAAAGCTGTTGATCCGGATGCTTATGTGAATCCGGTTTTGGTCTCCCCTGGTGTTACTTCGATGGATGGGAATGCTACTGCTACTATGAATGTGTCTAAGGTGTCAACTTCTGGTCTTGATGCTAATGGTAGTGATAACGTGTCCAATACCGTAAGGTCGTTTGCTAACGTTTTAAATCCGGATCAAGTCATTAGGAAAGTTAACTTCCGACCATTAGTGAATGATAATCGGATTGAAAATCATGATACGGTTCTTCCTAAGGCTGCTATGGAGAGTGTGTGTAACCGTTATGATAATACTCTTGTTGGCTTCTTTGTTGGCAAGAATATTGCCTTTCATTTGGTCCAAAATTATGTAACTAACACGTGGGGTAAGTTTGGGTTAAAGAAACTCATGAAGAATGATGATGGTGTGTTCCTTTTTAAGTTTGCTTCTAAAGAGGGTGTGGATAATGTCATTCAGCGGGGCCCTTGGATTATTCGCAATTCTCCTATCATTCTCACGAAATGGACTCCTGACGTGCTATTGTCCAAGAGTGAGGTTACTAAAGTGCCCGTATGGATTAAATTGCATAACGTGCCGTTACTTGCATATTCGGAAGACGGGTTGAGCCTTATTGCTACTAAGGTGGGTAAGCTATGCTAGATGCTTTTACTAGTTCCATGTGTGTTGATTCATGGGGTCGCATAAGTTTTGCACGTGCTCTTGTGGAATTATCATCAAATTCTGAGCTTAAACATGTGGTGACTATGGCGATCCCTAAAAAGGACGATAGTGGATTTATCACGGCAAATATCAAGGTGGAATATGAATGGAAGCCTCCACATTGTGCGGAATGCAAAGTGTTTGGGCATGTTACTGATGGTTGTCCTAAGAGTGTTAAGGAGCATAATGATGTTGCTCCCACCTCGAATTTGGAAGAACCTAATGATGGTTTTAAGGTGGTGCAGAATCGTAAGGCCAAACCCAAAGGTACGAAGATGTCTAGTGGTATTAATATGGGTAAAGGTCCTAGATTTACACCTAGGAAGCAGGTATATGTTGCAAAGACGAAGACACCGGAAGCTGTTAGTGTTAATGCTAAAGGTACACCTATTACTACTTCTAACTCTTTTGGGACTCTTGAG
Organism: Chrysanthemum seticuspe; assembly: GCA_019973895.1. Lineage (NCBI taxonomy): Eukaryota > Viridiplantae > Streptophyta > Magnoliopsida > Asterales > Asteraceae > Chrysanthemum > Chrysanthemum seticuspe. Next base: position 141,739,644 of record BPTQ01000004.1, read on the forward strand.
GTGCAAGATGAATCGGGCATCCCAAGTACGGTGGTTGATTTTACTACTGACGAGGCGAAGACTGGGAAGTCTTCTGGTACTACTGGGACTCTCATGTTGATATTGGTGCGGCTTCTAAGCCTCCAAAGACTGTGATTTCTTCTGCTACAAAGGTTAGTAATCTGTTTTCTAAAGTCGGGAATGTGACATGTTCTGACAGTGAAGAGGATGAGGTTTTGGAGCCAGATAACCCTATGGCGTCATTTTTGGCTTCTGGGGGTGGTGGGGGTTTTGATCTTGAAGATTTTGATGAGTATGCTGAGCAAGTGTATGATCTACCGAGACACTTGGAGGATATGTGTGACATGTATGATGTTAGTCTCTTAGGACGTGGTAGGAAGTAAATTTGGTTGTTTGATAGTTCATAAGATTGGCATGTCTTGCTTATGTAATTATTTTGGTTAATTGCACTTTTAGTGTGTGTCTGTTGCCCATGTAACGGGCCGAGGTGAGAGATTCACTCTCATCCGTTGTACTTAAACTTTTTTGGTTAATAAACTTTACCAGGGTGCAGGATTACTCCCCTTTACCCAAAAAAAAAAGACTTACCTCTCGAACCATCACCATAAGACCATAAAAACCCTCTCATAAGCTGCTCAGGGTCATGAATAATACTAGATGGGAGAATAAATATAGACGCCTAATAAATATGCATAGACGACAAAAGCGACTGAATAAGCTGAAGACGACCAGCGAAGGACAATGATTTGTTGCGCCAATCCTTGATACGATTAGATAACCTCTCCACTAATTCCTTGCAATCCCTAAAAATCAACCGCGTAGTAATCAAAGGAACGCCCAGGTACTTAACTGGCAAAACACCTTCTTCAAAAGGAAGAATATGAAGAATAGCAATTTTAACATGATTAAGAACATTACAAAAATAAGCCGTGCTTTTGGGCAGACTAGGAGTAAGACCAGAAGCATGCTTAAATTCTTCCAACGCCTCCATTATAACCCCGGCCGAATTCGCATCCCCATGAGCGAACAGAAACAAATCATCAGCAAAGCAAAGATTAATAATACGTAATTGAGAGCATTTGTGATGATAAGTAAATAACCCGGAATCTCTAACCCTTCGCTTGAGCATAAGCGATAACACCTCCATAACCAGCGTAAACAAATAAGGAGATAATGGATTCCCTTGCCTAAAGCCCCCGCTTACCCTTAAAATAGCCATGCAGAATACCATTCACACTGATCAAAAAAGAAGTGGTAGACACACATTCCATTATCCAATGCAACATACGCGAGCGAATACCAAAATTGACCAAAATATTTCGCAAAAACTGCCAATCAACAGTATCATGTAGATGCTTCTGTGGTGTATGAGACATGTCGTAATGTGTGTCGCCGATGGAAATGGATGTCAAATGGTAGTTTTTGTGGGTAAAGGGAGTAATCCTGCACCCTGGTAAAATATATTAACCAAAAAAGTTTAAGTACAACGGATGAGAGTGAATCTCTCACCTCGGCCCGTTACATGGGCAACATACACACACTAAAAGTGCACTAACCAAACAAATTACATAAGAAAGACATTATGAACTACCAGACAACCAAATTTACTTCCTACCACGACCTAAGAGACTAACATTATACATGTCACACATATCCTCCAAGTGTCTCGGTAGATCGTAGACTTGCTCAGCATAATCATCAAAATCTTCAAGATCAAAACCCCCACCACCCCCAGAAGCCAAAAATGACGCCATAGGGTTATCTGGCTCCAAAACCTCATCCTCTTCACTGTAAAAACAGGTCACATTCCCGACTTTAGAAAACGGATTACTTACCTTGGTAGCAGAAGAAGTAACAGTCTCCGGAGGCTTTGAAGCCAAACCAATATCAATACGAGAGTCCTTCCCCCGAGAACCATCAATACCTGCTTCCTTAGTAGTACCAGAAGACTCCCCAGTCTTCGCCGCGTTAGTAGTAGAATCAATCACAGTACTTGTGATGCCCGTGTCATCTTCCACCTCAAGAGTCCCATAAGAGTTAGATGTAGTAACTGGTGTACCTTTAGCATTAAGACTAGCAGTTGCCGGTGTCTTTATCTTTGCAACATATACCTGCTTCCTAGGTGCAAATCTAGGACCCTTACCCATATTAATACCACCAGTCATCTTCGCACCTTTAGGTTTGGCTTTCCGATTATGCACCACCTTAAAACCATCATTAGGTTCCTCCACATTAGAGGTGGGAGGGACATCATTTTGCTCCTTTATACACTTAGGACAGCAATATTTTTCTTTGTCTCACTAAGTTCCCAAAACTCTCTCTCCCCCATGGAGAAATCCAGCCGCCATCTCATCTTCACTTTCCGGCATTAAAACCTTCCAAATCTCGTCCTCTCTACCCTTTAATTGTTTATTGGGTATGCAATATGATGATATGGGGTGTTTTTTATACAAAAGGGATGGCGGCTGTTACTCTTTTTATGCAAAAATTAACGTTTTTCCATGGTGTGCCAAACCCTAACTGATCTTTCATTCTCTAAGGTCGCTATTCTTTAGTCGGTTTGCATTTAATCGTCTATATATTCTTGGATGATCAGAGGGTTTTGTTTGTTATATGCTATCATTGTTATACTAGACGATTTTTATAAATCGTTTACCTATATCTTGGGTTTTGCTGTTTTGAATTGATCGTCGTCTATATTACATGGGGTTATCTTTTTAACGGTCTTCTTGCTGGTGATCGTGGCATGTTCATGTTTGTAATTCCAGTCGATTTGTTTTACATAGATCGATTACATTTAACATGGTGCGTTCTGATTTTTGGTGCGCTTATTGCAAACGAAACCCTAATTTTTTAGGGTTTCGTATCTTTTTTGGATGTACTTGGGTGGTCGTACTGCATGTTAACCTTGGCAAGGGGTTGTGGTTTTTGTCATGATGGTGCAAGATGCTGATCGTCATTCGTGCAAATATTGATGTTCTAAGGATTTTAAGTGGGTTTTAGAGAGATGTAAGTCAAGTTTGATGGTATTCTTGTTCAAAAACCTATCCTTCTTTCACTTACCTGTGCAAAATTCATTATGTGATTCTTCGTGTTGATGAGTGGTATTTTCCAAAAATTTTGAGTTGATTGGAGATACAACTCTTGACGTGTTTTGCTACGGTTGCTGCTGGAAGTTGGTGTCACTCGCGGGTCAAGCAATGATGACATTGAAGACAGGGTGCTCACTATGGAAGTGGTTCTTTTGAACCTGGTTCTTTTTACTATGCTCGGTATCACATTGGGGTTGTTGGTTTAGCATTTCAACGCACACTTTTGGAGTGAGTTTTATGCTTGCTGCTCTATCCGTGGTTTTAGAGTCTTCGATCAATCGTTGTGCGAAATTTGTGAACTGACTCTTTTTGCTGATTACATGATCATGGTGTTGATGTGCGTTGGTTTTATATGTATTTGTTGGGTTTTCTTATTGGTGTTCTGTTTTGCATCTCAACATACACCTTTGGAGCGAGTTCTGAGCTTGCTGCTCTATCCGTGGTTTTAGAGTCCCCCACCAACTGTTGTGTGAAACTTGTGGACAGTACTTCAGATTGAGGACCATGATATTGTATATTTGGACGACGCTGGAAGTTTGGACTACTATGGTGATTTGAAGATTCAAGTATTTTTACTTGAAGTGCATGTTGTTTTATTCTTTTTATCATTGTAGTCTGATGTTTAGTTATAAGTGTGGTATGTCACACTTATATTGTCAGTTATAGGAATGATGTGCATTCCTATAGAAGAGTCTGTAAGTGTCCCAAGGGACTGAGATGAGGGATTCACCCTCATCCTTTGTACTTCAATGGTTTTTGGCGTAATATACTTTACCGGGGTGAATTAACCCTTTTACCCACTTAGGACAGCAATCAGTAACATGTCCAAACACTTTATATTCCGCACAGTGTGGCGGCTTCCATTCATATTCCACCTTAATAGTTGCCGTAGTAAAACCACTATCGTCCTTATTAGGGATCGCCATAGTCACCACATGTTTAAGCTCAGATTCAGATGATAATTCCACAAGAGCACGTGCGAAACTAATGCGACCCCATGAATCAACACACATGGAACTAGTAAAAGCATCTAGCATAATCGGCTTACCCACTTGAGTAGCAATTAAGCTCAACCCATCTTCCGAATATGCAAGTAATGGCACATTATGCAATTTAATCCAAACGGGAACTCTAGTTACCTCACTTTTAGACAATAGCACATCAGGAGTCCATTTAGTGAGAATGAGAGGAGAATTGCGAATAATCCAAGGGCCCCGTTGAAGAACATTCTCAACACCCTCTTTAGAATCGAATTTAAAGAGGAAAACACCATCATCATTCTTCATAAGTTTCTTAAAACCAAACTTCCCCCACGTGTTGGAGACGTAGTTCTGAACCAAAGGAAAAGCAACATTCTTGCCAACAAAGAAGCCAACAAGTGTATTTTCATAACGGTTGAAAACACCCTCCATAGCAGCCTTTGGAAGCACCGTATCATGATTTTCAATGCATGTCTCATTCACCAAGGCACGAAAATTAACTTTCCTAGAGACACGTTCCGGGTTTAATACATTAGCAAAAGACCTCACTTCGTTATTTTCACTACCAATCACATTAGGACCTGAAGTAGAAGCATTCACCACGTTAGGACCAGAATTCACCGCATTAGTAGCATTAGTCGAAGAGACTTTAGTGCTCGAATCCAATCCACCCACAAACGTAGCACTATAACTTGTGTTTTCCAGATTAGTATTACCCCAAACAGAATCTGAACTAACATCATGCGTACTAGGGTAATGGTAGTTTTTGTGATAAGGGGTCCCGGATTATTCTTGGCTGGAATGATGACATTGTTGATGTTATGATTATGTCTCAAACTAACCAAGTTATGCATGTACAGGTTAATATTCGTGTGGAAAGCAAAACCCTTTTTTGTTCTTTTGTGTATGCAGATAACTATTATGTGAACCGCCGTGCACTTTGGAGCAACCTCGTATGTCATGCTGGTTTTATGCGTAGTAGGCCTTGGGTCTTGTTGGGTGACTTTAATGCGACGCTTAATTTGGAAGATCATTCATGTAGTAGTTATTCTCTTGACATTGCTATGCGCGAATTTAAAGATTTTGTTCAGAGGATGGAGGTTGAGGATGTTAATAGCACCGGTCTTCACTTTACATGGAATCAAAAACAAAAAGGCTCTTATGGTACTTTGAAGAAGATTAATAGGGTTATGGGTAATTTGCAGTTTTCTGATTCTTTTCCAGGTTTGTTTGCTATCTTTCAACCATATTTTGCTAATTGACTTGCTAGGATTGTATGTTGGAGCTGGCTAGTGTGTATGTTAGGGTTTGTTTAAACTCTATTGGTCGTTTGTTTGGCAGATTCTTGTTTGAATTTCACTCGAAACTACTTTTATGAGAGGTAATAGATGCATTGATCATGCCAGACTTTGGTGGTTGATTGTATGTACGAGTCCTTGAATACTCAAGTATGGTTTTGAATTATGTAAGTTGAGATTGATATACTTGGTGGCTGGGACTTTGTGGATTGTCATTGAGCCATTGGGGAGGGTGCCAGAATACCTTGCGTGTTCCTTACTTATCTTTTGGTCTCTCTGTGTTAGTTCATCTCCTTGTTTTTAACAGCCGTGTTCTGATTCTTGTTGAAGCATGTGTGTGGGACAATGAAGATGATTGGAAGTTCTACAAATGACTATGCTTTTGGTGCTACTTTGCTGATGCAAGCTTTTAATTTTATGATGTTTATTCACTTGTATAGTCATTGTAGGTTGATAGTTTTATTTTGAAAGTTATAAGAATAGCATGTCATTCTTATATAGAGTTGCTTGTAAGTGTCCTAAAGGACTGAGATGAGGGAGTCACCCTCATCCTTTGTACTTCAATGTTTTTGGTGTAATGAATTTTACCAGGGTGAAAAATCCCTTTTACCAAAAAATAAAACCCCAACAGGGAACATCCATCTAATAACACATGGATGACTCCACCTATCTGCCTACCTCTTCGAAGGAGATTGATGAATCATATGAGCCTGCCTCCTTAAAAACCCTTTCCAAGTAAAAACCCAATGGGAAAACCTTGGAGTAGGGAAAAAGAGTACAACACTCACCTGGATCTCCAACGAAAAACCATGACCTCCAATAGCAGCCAACGAAACCCCTCTATCCTCCAACCACCCATGCCAAGAATCAGAACTGGAACCCACCATTAGGTATGTAACAAAGAAAGAGGCAACTGCCAAACCCACAACAGGTCTCTAGTATTCGACGTCTTCTTAAATGTGCATGTAAGAAGCTTGAGCCGAACCGTAGACTTGATAATATCAATAACTTGAGCTTTCGATCTTCTTTGCTGCTTGAAAATCCTGTTGTTTCTTTCTTGCCAAATGAAATAGGAAGAAGCCGCAAAAAGAAGCTTGGAGACAACACTTTAACCAACCAGGGACTTTGAAATAGGAATAAGAAAATGAATCACATCCTCCAATGAGTCCGGATATCCTGAAAACCTGCAAACATCTTCAAAGAGAACCAAACCTGAAAAGAGAACACACAATCAAAGAATAGATGATCATGAGAATCAGGTTGAGTCCTACAAAGAGGGCACACCAACAAATCATTATTTGGATCATGATGGCCATCATGATATCTCAACATGTCTTGAGTCTGAAGTCTTCTTTTCAAAACCAGCCATAGATGAAACGCATGCCTCGGAATACGATGAGAAAACCAAAAAAGATGATACCAATCCACATCAAGACTCCTAGGACGAATAGATGCCAGAGATACCGAAAAGGGCTTCATGGAATCACCATAATGCCACAAAAGCTTATCTTCCAAATGATCAATCAAAGTAGGGACCGTAACAGAAATAATACCTGGATACCGATTACCCCAATTACTAGGCCAAGACCACGAATCCCCATTAATAACATCATGAACAGTAGAACTAGGGTAGAATCCCGCACGATGTATGTCTCTAGACGAAACAATAAGCGACAAAGAACCCTCCGGGCACCACTGATCAAACCAAGCAGAAGCCGACCTCCCATAACCAATTTTATACCAAAAGAAACTACAAACAAGCGGTCTAAGCTGAAGGATCTTCCGCCAACTCCAAGTCATATTACCCCGGCAAGGAGTATCCCAAAAATTACGCCCCCTCAACCTATACATATGAATCCACTTAACCCATAGGGCATCCTTACACGTAAAAAAAGGCCAAATAAGAGAAGCAATAAGCGCATTATTAAATGAAACGATCCTACGGATGCCAAGACCGCCCTCATGCTTGGGTAAACAAACAACATCCCATGCAACCTTAGACTTACCTCTCGAACCAGTCCTATGCAAAAACCCTAAAAGTTCTCTCTAGGTGGCGATTTTTTTCCCTTACCTTCTCCAAATCGTTTTTTCATCTTTTCTGCCCTAAAACCTCTGATTCTTGGATCGAATTGATTATCCTAGTGTTTAAACATTGCGTTTAACATTGGTTTACTCAAATCCTTGCTTGTTTTTTAGGTTTTTTAGATCAGATCTGGTGTAATCGTTTTTTAGGGTTTTAAGTCGCCAAGGTGATTTTTTTACAAACCCTAAACCCCTAATCGTTTTTTTCAATTCTGCCTCAACTCTTGTGATTCTTTGCATCGATTGACCTTTGTTACTAATTAACTTCATTGTTATTTAGTCCTTGGCTGAATTCGTGCTAAGTTTTACTTGGTTTGCTTCAGTTTTGAACAATCGCTATTTTAGGGTTTGTAAAAAACGATTTTGGTTTTTGTTGCGCTGGTGGTTTGATCGTCCTTACCCGGTTTTAATCTCCTTGCTGGTCGTATTCTTATCGTTATATCATTGATTGATCATGGGAGCAGGTTAGGATATGGTGCGTAATCTCAAAACCCTAACTTTTTAGTTAGGGTTTCGTTCTTGTTATTGCCCGTTTGCTGTTTGCTTATTGTTCCGTATTGGAGTTTGTTTGGGTTGTTTGTGGGTTTTTAGAGAGATGGAGAAAGGTTTTCTTGACAAAGATGGTTCTTCGGTGATGGCTTCTAAAACAGCCACCAACTTGGCCGATCAAGTTGGTGTGAACACTGACACGAATCCGTATCCTAGGGTTGATATTCAGGCGTTGGAAGCTAGGTTTAAACGTCTCAAAGGTGAACGTGGTATCGAGGGTGACAATGCTGGTCCTGAGTTGCGTAAGGCTGCTAGGGTTGTTCTAAACCCTAGCACGCATGATGTTGAGTCAGATTCTGTTTGGGGTACTATTAATTTGGAACAAACATCTTGTCCGGATCCATGGGTTGTTAATATGGATGGTTCCGTTTTGGGAGGGGTAAATTCGAGCTTTAATGTGAATCCTACTAAAGCTGTTGATCCGGATGCTTATGTGAATCCGGTTTTGGTCTCCCCTGGTGTTACTTCGATGGATGGGAATGCTACTGCTACTATGAGTGTGTCTAAGGTGTCAACTTCTGGTCTTGATGCTAATGGTAGTGATAACGTGTCCAATACCGTAAGGTCGTTTGCTAACATTTTAAATCCGGATCAAGTCATTAGGAAAGTTAACTTCCGACCATTAGTGAATGATAATCGGATTGAAAATCATGATACGGTTCTTCCTAAGGCTGCTATGGAGAGTGTGTGTAACCGTTATGATAATACTCTTGTTGGCTTCTTTGTTGGCAAGAATATTGCCTTTCATTTGGTCCAAAATTATGTAACTAACACGTGGGGTAAGTTTGGGTTAAAGAAACTCATGAAGAATGATGATGGTGTGTTCCTTTTTAAGTTTGCTTCTAAAGAGGGTGTGGATAATGTCATTCAGCGGGGCCCTTGGATTATTCGCAATTCTCCTATCATTCTCACGAAATGGACTCCTGACGTGCTATTGTCCAAGAGTGAGGTTACTAAAGTGCCCGTATGGATTAAATTGCATAACGTGCCGTTACTTGCATATTCGGAAGACGGGTTGAGCCTTATTGCTACTAAGGTGGGTAAGCTATGCTAGATGCTTTTACTAGTTCCATGTGTGTTGATTCATGGGGTCGCATAAGTTTTGCACGTGCTCTTGTGGAATTATCATCAAATTCTGAGCTTAAACATGTGGTGACTATGGCGATCCCTAAAAAGGACGATAGTGGATTTATCACGGTAAATATCAAGGTGGAATATGAATGGAAGCCTCCACATTGTGCGGAATGCAAAGTGTTTGGGCATGTTACTGATGGTTGTCCTAAGAGTGTTAAGGAGCATAATGATGTTGCTCCCACCTCGAATTTGGAAGAACCTAATGATGGTTTTAAGGTGGTGCAGAATCGTAAGGCCAAACCCAAAGGTACGAAGATGTCTAGTGGTATTAATATGGGTAAAGGTCCTAGATTTACACCTAGGAAGCAGGTATATGTTGCAAAGACGAAGACACCGGAAGCTGTTAGTGTTAATGCTAAAGGTACACCTATTACTACTTCTAACTCTTTTGGGACTCTTGAGGTGCAAGATGAATCGGGCATCCCAAGTACGGTGGTTGATTTTACTACTGACGAGGCGAAGACTGGGAAGTCTTCTGGTACTACTAAGGAAGTAGGTATTGATGGTTCTCGGGGGATGGACTCTCGTGTTGATATTGGTGCGGCTTCTAAGCCTCCAAAGACTGTGATTTCTTCTGCTACAAAGGTTAGTAATCTGTTTTCTAAAGTCGGGAATGTGACATGTTCTGACAGTGAAGAGGATGAGGTTTTGGAGCCAGATAACCCTATGGCGTCATTTTTGGCTTCTGGGGGTGGTGGGGGTTTTGATCTTGAAGATTTTGATGAGTATGCTGAGCAAGTGTATGATCTACCGAGACACTTGGAGGATATGTGTGACATGTATGATGTTAGTCTCTTAGGACGTGGTAGGAAGTAAATTTGGTTGTTTGATAGTTCATAAGATTGGCATGTCTTTCTTATGTAATTATTTTGGTTAATTGCACTTTTAGTGTGTGTCTGTTGCCCATGTAACGGGCCGAGGTGAGAGATTCACTCTCATCCGTTGTACTTAAACTTTTTTGGTTAATAAACTTTACCAGGGTGCAGGATTACTCCCCTTTACCCAAAAAAAAAAGACTTACCTCTCGAACCATCACCATAAGACCATAAAAACCCTCTCATAAGCTGCTCAGGGTCATGAATAATACTAGATGGGAGAATAAATATAGACGCCTAATAAATATGCATAGACGACAAAAGCGACTGAATAAGCTGAAGACGACCAGCGAAGGACAATGATTTGTTGCGCCAATCCTTGATACGATTAGATAACCTCTCCACTAATTCCTTGCAATCCCTAAAAATCAACCGCGTAGTAATCAAAGGAACGCCCAGGTACTTAACTGGCAAAACACCTTCTTCAAAAGGAAGAATATGAAGAATAGCAATTTTAACATGATTAAGAACATTACAAAAATAAGCCGTGCTTTTGGGCAGACTAGGAGTAAGACCAGAAGCATGCTTAAATTCTTCCAACGCCTCCATTATAACCCCGGCCGAATTCGCATCCCCATGAGCGAACAGAAACAAATCATCAGCAAAGCAAAGATTAATAATACGTAATTGAGAGCATTTGTGATGATAAGTAAATAACCCGGAATCTCTAACCCTTCGCTTGAGCATAAGCGATAACACCTCCATAACCAGCGTAAACAAATAAGGAGATAATGGATTCCCTTGCCTAAAGCCCCCGCTTACCCTTAAAATAGCCATGCAGAATACCATTCACACTGATCAAAAAAGAAGTGGTAGACACACATTCCATTATCCAATGCAACATACGCGAGCGAATACCAAAATTGACCAAAATATTTCGCAAAAACTGCCAATCAACAGTATCATGTAGATGCTTCTGTGGTGTATGAGACATGTCGTAATGTGTGTCGCCGATGGAAATGGATGTCAAATGGTAGTTTTTGTGGGTAAAGGGAGTAATCCTGCACCCTGGTAAAATATATTAACCAAAAAAGTTTAAGTACAACGGATGAGAGTGAATCTCTCACCTCGGCCCGTTACATGGGCAACATACACACACTAAAAGTGCACTAACCAAACAAATTACATAAGAAAGACATTATGAACTACCAGACAACCAAATTTACTTCCTACCACGACCTAAGAGACTAACATTATACATGTCACACATATCCTCCAAGTGTCTCGGTAGATCGTAGACTTGCTCAGCATAATCATCAAAATCTTCAAGATCAAAACCCCCACCACCCCCAGAAGCCAAAAATGACGCCATAGGGTTATCTGGCTCCAAAACCTCATCCTCTTCACTGTAAAAACAGGTCACATTCCCGACTTTAGAAAACGGATTACTTACCTTGGTAGCAGAAGAAGTAACAGTCTCCGGAGGCTTTGAAGCCAAACCAATATCAATACGAGAGTCCTTCCCCCGAGAACCATCAATACCTGCTTCCTTAGTAGTACCAGAAGACTCCCCAGTCTTCGCCGCGTTAGTAGTAGAATCAATCACAGTACTTGTGATGCCCGTGTCATCTTCCACCTCAAGAGTCCCATAAGAGTTAGATGTAGTAACTGGTGTACCTTTAGCATTAAGACTAGCAGTTGCCGGTGTCTTTATCTTTGCAACATATACCTGCTTCCTAGGTGCAAATCTAGGACCCTTACCCATATTAATACCACCAGTCATCTTCGCACCTTTAGGTTTGGCTTTCCGATTATGCACCACCTTAAAACCATCATTAGGTTCCTCCACATTAGAGGTGGGAGGGACATCATTTTGCTCCTTTATACACTTAGGACAGCAATATTTTTCTTTGTCTCACTAAGTTCCCAAAACTCTCTCTCCCCCATGGAGAAATCCAGCCGCCATCTCATCTTCACTTTCCAGCATTAAAACCTTCCAAATCTCGTCCTCTCTACCCTTTAATTGTTTATTGGGTATGCAATATGATGATATGGGGTGTTTTTTATACAAAAGGGATGGCGGCTGTTACTCTTTTTATGCAAAAATTAACGTTTTTCCATGGTGTGCCAAACCCTAACTGATCTTTCATTCTCTAAGGTCGCTATTCTTTAGTCGGTTTGCATTTAATCGTCTATATATTCTTGGATGATCAGAGGGTTTTGTTTGTTATATGCTATCATTGTTATACTAGACGATTTTTATAAATCGTTTACCTATATCTTGGGTTTTGCTGTTTTGAATTGATCGTCGTCTATATTACATGGGGTTATCTTTTTAACGGTCTTCTTGCTGGTGATCGTGGCATGTTCATGTTTGTAATTCCAGTCGATTTGTTTTACATAGATCGATTACATTTAACATGGTGCGTTCTGATTTTTGGTGCGCTTATTGCAAACGAAACCCTAATTTTTTAGGGTTTCGTATCTTTTTTGGATGTACTTGGGTGGTCGTACTGCATGTTAACCTTGGCAAGGGGTTGTGGTTTTTGTCATGATGGTGCAAGATGCTGATCGTCATTCGTGCAAATATTGATGTTCTAAGGATTTTAAGTGGGTTTTAGAGAGATGTAAGTCAAGTTTGATGGTATTCTTGTTCAAAAACCTATCCTTCTTTCACTTACCTGTGCAAAATTCATTATGTGATTCTTCGTGTTGATGAGTGGTATTTTCCAAAAATTTTGAGTTGATTGGAGATACAACTCTTGACGTGTTTTGCTACGGTTGCTGCTGGAAGTTGGTGTCACTCGCGGGTCAAGCAATGATGACATTGAAGACAGGGTGCTCACTATGGAAGTGGTTCTTTTGAACCTGGTTCTTTTTACTATGCTCGGTATCACATTGGGGTTGTTGGTTTAGCATTTCAACGCACACTTTTGGAGTGAGTTTTATGCTTGCTGCTCTATCCGTGGTTTTAGAGTCTTCGATCAATCGTTGTGCGAAATTTGTGAACTGACTCTTTTTGCTGATTACATGATCATGGTGTTGATGTGCGTTGGTTTTATATGTATTTGTTGGGTTTTCTTATTGGTGTTCTGTTTTGCATCTCAACATACACCTTTGGAGCGAGTTCTGAGCTTGCTGCTCTATCCGTGGTTTTAGAGTCCCCCACCAACTGTTGTGTGAAACTTGTGGACAGTACTTCAGATTGAGGACCATGATATTGTATATTTGGACGACGCTGGAAGTTTGGACTACTATGGTGATTTGAAGATTCAAGTATTTTTACTTGAAGTGCATGTTGTTTTATTCTTTTTATCATTGTAGTCTGATGTTTAGTTATAAGTGTGGTATGTCACACTTATATTGTCAGTTATAGGAATGATGTGCATTCCTATAGAAGAGTCTGTAAGTGTCCCAAGGGACTGAGATGAGGGATTCACCCTCATCCTTTGTACTTCAATGGTTTTTGGCGTAATATACTTTACCGGGGTGAATTAACCCTTTTACCCACTTAGGACAGCAATCAGTAACATGTCCAAACACTTTATATTCCGCACAGTGTGGCGGCTTCCATTCATATTCCACCTTAATAGTTGCCGTAGTAAAACCACTATCGTCCTTATTAGGGATCGCCATAGTCACCACATGTTTAAGCTCAGATTCAGATGATAATTCCACAAGAGCACGTGCGAAACTAATGCGACCCCATGAATCAACACACATGGAACTAGTAAAAGCATCTAGCATAATCGGCTTACCCACTTGAGTAGCAATTAAGCTCAACCCATCTTCCGAATATGCAAGTAATGGCACATTATGCAATTTAATCCAAACGGGAACTCTAGTTACCTCACTTTTAGACAATAGCACATCAAGAGTCCATTTAGTGAGAATGAGAGGAGAATTGCGAATAATCCAAGGGCCCCGTTGAAGAACATTCTCAACACCCTCTTTAGAATCGAATTTAAAGAGGAAAACACCATCATCATTCTTCATAAGTTTCTTAAAACCAAACTTCCCCCACGTGTTGGAGACGTAGTTCTGAACCAAAGGAAAAGCAACATTCTTGCCAACAAAGAAGCCAACAAGTGTATTTTCATAACGGTTGAAAACACCCTCCATAGCAGCCTTTGGAAGCACCGTATCATGATTTTCAATGCATGTCTCATTCACCAAGGCACGAAAATTAACTTTCCTAGAGACACGTTCCGGGTTTAATACATTAGCAAAAGACCTCACTTCGTTATTTTCACTACCAATCACATTAGGACCTGAAGTAGAAGCATTCACCACGTTAGGACCAGAATTCACCGCATTAGTAGCATTAGTCGAAGAGACTTTAGTGCTCGAATCCAATCCACCCACAAACGTAGCACTATAACTTGTGTTTTCCAGATTAGTATTACCCCAAACAGAATCTGAACTAACATCATGCGTACTAGGGTAATGGTAGTTTTTGTGATAAGGGGTCCCGGATTATTCTTGGCTGGAATGATGACATTGTTGATGTTATGATTATGTCTCAAACTAACCAAGTTATGCATGTACAGGTTAATATTCGTGTGGAAAGCAAAACCCTTTTTTGTTCTTTTGTGTATGCAGATAACTATTATGTGAACCGCCGTGCACTTTGGAGCAACCTCGTATGTCATGCTGGTTTTATGCGTAGTAGGCCTTGGGTCTTGTTGGGTGACTTTAATGCGACGCTTAATTTGGAAGATCATTCATGTAGTAGTTATTCTCTTGACATTGCTATGCGCGAATTTAAAGATTTTGTTCAGAGGATGGAGGTTGAGGATGTTAATAGCACCGGTCTTCACTTTACATGGAATCAAAAACAAAAAGGCTCTTATGGTACTTTGAAGAAGATTAATAGGGTTATGGGTAATTTGCAGTTTTCTGATTCTTTTCCGGGTTCGTTTGCTATCTTTCAACCATATCGTATATCGGACCATGCCCCTTGTGTTTTGCGTATTCCCCAGGTAGCCAAGTCTAATCATAAACCTTTCAAGTTCTCTAATTTTTTGGTGCATAAAGCTGGGTTTATTGATACGGTTACTGCGGGGTGGAATCTTAATGTTCATGGTTGTGCTATGTATCGTGTTGTCAAACGTTTGAAGGGGCTGAAATCCCCTTTTCGTAAGCTCTTGCACAATAAGGTAATCTTCATGAGCGGGTTGATAGGATTTGCAAGGAGTTAGATGAGGTCCAAAAGGCCATTGATAAGGATCCATATAATTCAGCTCTTAGGGATGAACATGCTCACTATCTTCTTGCGTTTAAGGTGGTTATTTTAGATGAAAAACGATTCTTAAAACAGAAATCTAAATTTCAGTGGCTTCATGCTGGTGATTCTAATACGGCTTATTTTCATAATATTGTTAAAAGTAAGTGTGCCCGTAATCGAATCGAATTGGTTTGTGAATCGTCTAATGTATTGTACGAAGGTAATAAGGTTGCAGGTGCGTTTGTTTCTCATTATGAACAGTTTCTTGGTATTGAAGGAGATTGTAGCTATTTTGATGACTATGATATATTCTCTAATGTTCTTCCTCACCAATTGGCTGATTCTATGGTACGTCATGTTACGGATACTGAGATTAGAGAAGCTTTATTTTTGATAGGGGATGATAAAACTCCTGGCCCTGATGGTTATACTGCAGCTTTCTTTAAGAAAGCGTAGGATGTTGTGGGTGCTGATGTTACTTGTGCTATTCGGGATTTCTTCATTAACGATAAGCTTCTTAAGGAAATCAATCATACCATTATATCCTTGGTCCCTAAAGTGTCTACCCCATCTAAGATTAATGATTATAGGCCTATTTCTTGTTGTAATGTCCTTTATAAATGCATTAGCAAAATTATTGCTAACCGTATTAAAGAGGGTCTTGGTGAGTTGGTTAGCATTAATCAATAAGCATTTGTTCCTGGCCGTCGTATCTCTGATAATATATTACTTACCCAAGAGCTTATGCGTAACTATCATAGAGGGAGAGGTCTGCCTAGGTGTGCGTTTAAAGTTGATATCTAGAAAGCATATGATACAGTTGATTGGGCGTTTCTTAAGGCTATTCTGATTGGGTTTGGTTTTCATCCCCAAATGGTCGACTGGATCATGGTGTGTGTCTCATCTACATCGTATTCTATATGTGTTAATGGGGATCTTCATGGTTGGTTTAAAGGTAAGCGGGGTCTTAGGCAAGGGGATCCGTTATCTCCCTACTTGTTTACATTGGTAATGGAGGTTCTAACTCTTATTCTGCAGAAAAAGGTTTCTAATGCAGCGGATTTTTAGTTTCACCATTTGTGTGAACATCAGAGGATTATTAACCTTTGTTTTGCATATGGCCTCTTCTTGTTTTCTAGGGGCCATCCAGACTCTGTTACTGTAATAATGCAAGCGTTGGAGGATTTTAAGAATGTCTCGGGTCTTGTCCAGAGTATCCCAAAAGTACAGCTTTCTTTTGTAACATTCCTAATGCTATGAAAGCTACTATTTGCAGAAGGTTCTCTCCCTGTCAGGTATCTTGGGGTCCCTCTTATATCATCCAGGCTTCTTTATAGGGATTTTAAGGTTCTTGTGGAGAAGTTGGAAGGTCGTGTGAATAATTGGCGTAATAAGTTTTTATCTCTTGCGGGTAGGCTTCAGTTGGTCAGATCTGTCCTATCGTCAATGCATTTATATTGGGCTTCTGTTTTTATCCTTCCTACTCGTATCATTCATGAGTTGGAGCAGCTTATGAGGGGTTTCTTATGGTGTCAAGGAGAAATGAAAAGGGGTAAGGCCAAAGTTGCTTGGGAGTCTGTTTGTAAGCCTAAGCAAGAGGGAGGTTTTGGTATTCGTAGATTGGATGATTTCAACATTGCTCTTATGACTACGCATTTTGGAGTATTTTGACTCATAAAGAGTCCTTATGGGTTCAATGGATTCATTCATATAAACTTCGTGGTAGAAGCTTTTGGGATATTCCGTGCTTGGGTGATGTTAGCTGGGGATGGCGTAAGCTCCTTGCAATTAGAGCCAAGGTTCGTCCTTTCATTTGGCATAAGATTAATAATGGAAAGGCTACATCCGTTTGGTTTGATATGTGGTGTGACTTAAGCCCTATCCGTAATTTGCTTACTGCTAGAGACATTGCTCTGGCTGGGTAAAATTTAACGGACTCGGTTTGTGATGCGATGGATAATGGTGTTTGGCGATGGCCTTCTGATTGGTTATCTAGGTTTCCACTTTTGGCTGCTCTCCCGGTGCCAAATCTTAATGATACTATGACGATTTATTATGGCACACTTTGGATTGTAATTTATGTCGTTTCTCGGCGTCGTGTGCGTGGGATTCTCTTCGCCTGAGGGCTGATTTGGTGGAATGGTATCATGTTCCTTGGTTTTCTCATTGTATTCCTAGACATGCTCTTCATTTGTGGCTTGTTATAAAGTAGAAGTTGAAGACTCAGGATAGGATGCGGCAATGGGATGTTGGGCCTAATGTTGATTTGGACTTGCTTAGATGCCCACTATGTGAAATGGTTCCGGACTCTCACTCTCACTTGTTTTTTGAGTGCCAGTTTTCTATGCAGGTTTGGTTGCAGGTTCGGGTTTTATCTGGAATGGATGATGTCCCATCTTCGTTGGATAATGCTCTTACATTCCTGATTCCTATATCAAAGGGGCGTTCGGTCATTAGTGTCATATCTCGGTTGCTTCTTGCTGCTACTACGTATTACATTTGCATGGAACGCAATTCAAGACTTTTCAATAAAAAGAAGTCTACTGTAGCTGAAGTGGTCCAATTTATTGTCTCTACCGTTCGGTTGAAGCTGGTTACCTTCAAGTTCAAGAAGATAACCCCGCGGTCTCGTCTGATACTTGATAAATGGAAGATTCCAAGTGTTTGTATTATACACGAAGGGAGTGCCAGGTAGGGGTTGTACTCTTTTTCCCTACTCCAAGGTTTTTCCCTTTGGGTTTTTCTTGGAAAGGGTTTTTAAGGAGGCAGACTACCTGAGTCGACTTGCTCCCTTTGTGCTTTGGGTGGATGCGGGATGCTCGCTTGTTACAAGTTTAGTCTTGTTTTATGCCTAGTTAGGTGATGTAATTTAGCTAGGTTCATTGTGTTTATGGCATGTCATAAACTCTAGCTTATCAAGGTTTTGACTTGAGGTTAATGTGGTACTTCTGCCACATTCCATTTGTACTTAACATTATTTTTTGGTTATATATAATAAACTACATAGAAAGAAAAAAAACTCTCTCCCCTATGGAGATTTCCGGCCGCCCCTTCCCTTTAATTCTCCGGCCATAAAACCTTCTCTACACGTCCTCTCTACCCTTTAATTAGTTATTGGGTATGCAATACGTTGTTTGAGATCTGTTATTTATTCCAGGAAGAGGCGGCTGTCCTTATTTTCTTCAATATCTCATGAAATCTCCATAGTTATTGGCGGCTGGTACTAAACCCTAAATCGTTTTTAAACGTTAGTGTTTTCTGGTTTGGTTTGATCGATTAGCCTTTATTGGTATAATCTTATACGATCTTCTTGCTGGGGTTGATTATTGGATTGACATGGTTTGCATGATTCTTTTTTTTTTTGGTAAAAGGGTTAATTCACCCCGGTAAAGTATATTACGCCAAAAAACATTGAAGTACAAAGGATGAGGGTGAATCCCTCATCTCAGTCCCTTGGGACACTTACAGACTCTTCTATAGGAATGCACATCATTCCTATAACTGACAATATAAGTGTGACATACCACACTTATAACTAAACATCAGATTACAATGATAAAAAGAATAAAACTACATGCACTTCAAGTAAAAATACTTGAATCTTCAAATCACCATAGTAGTCCAAACTTCCAGCGTCGTCCAAATATACAATATCATGGTCCTCAATCTGAAGTACTGTCCACAAGTTTCACACCGACCTAATAAATTAAAGAAGTGTTATTCGACCAGATTCATTGGATCGACCAGAATAAAGAATCATGGTTTGCATGATTCTTTATTCTGGTCGATCCAATGAATCTGGTCGAATAACACTTCTTTAATTTATTAGGTCGGTTTATTAATCCTATATATCTTACGATTGTAGGGCTTGATAGTCGATCTAATCTTCCTTATTATTCGATCAGTAGTGTGTTCGGATGCTGCTGGCCTATCCCTTGATGATTAATTGAAACTCTTTTAGGGTTTTGATACTATTGATTTGCAAGTTATTAATTGGAAGTAAACCCTCGCTAGGGTTTTGGTGACTTGGTTCGTTAACCCTTTAGGGTTATAATTGTTATTTGGACGTGGGTTGATTGGGGAGATGTATGATGGACGTGGGTTTGAGTCTATGGCAGTTGATGGTGTTTGAATCTAGACATAGTGTTTTGTTTTTTAGCTGCACTTGTTCGCATTACAGTTTGTAGGGGAGCTTCCCTTCATGTGTTGTTGCGTTGAGGCTGCTTGATATTGGAAGTTAAGTTTTTTAGGTTTCTTATTCAAAAAACTCTACTGAATTTTCTTGGGAAGTTAGGGTTTAACCCTATGAGTCCTTTGGATACACTAGTTTGGGCATGTTCAGACTTGGTGTGTGGGACTTATGGATTGTTGTTGAGCGTGTTGTTTATTATGATTGATCATGAACATGAGTGAAAACCATTTTATGGTTTGATTCTGTTTTTGCTAAGTGTACATGCACGCTCTATATGGTTGCATGGTGCCCTATAATCGGTTATTGGATGGGGTATTCATGGTTGGTAAGTTGCAGATTCACTGCATTTGTTGCTACCATTCAAGGTGAATCCTTGCGCGAATTGGTTATCCTTTTTGAATGATCGCTTTGAAGTGGCTGGAAGTTCTACATGACTATACGTTTGGTGATGCAATAGTGAATATGTTTATTCTATTAGGTTGCAACTTTTTATTTTGTAAGTTATAAGAATGGCATGTCATTCTTATATGTGAGTCTGTAAGTGTCCTAAGGGACTGATTCGAGGGAAGTCACCCTCGTCCTTTGTACTTCAACATTTTTTGGATAATATATTTACCGGGGTGAATTAACCCTTTTACCAAAAAAAAAATATTTTTGGTTATATATTTACCGGGGTAAAACCCTTTACCCAAAAAAAAGATATATGTATTTATATATATGCGTGTGTTTGTATATATATATGTTATATATATATATATATATATATATATATATATATATATATATATATATATATATATATATATATATATATATATATATATATATATATATACTAGATGTCGAAGCCCGTCTGATGGGCGGGCATATATATATATATATATATATATATATATATATATATATATATATATATATATATATATATATATATATATATACTAGATGTCGAAGCCCGTCTGATGGGCGGGCATAACTTGTAATTTTAATTTTGATATTTTTCTATAGCGAAAAAAGGGTGGTAAATAATTATAGGCATATTTTATAGTTTTGCATAATAGTTGTTATATCTTTTTTTTGTATAAGTGAATGAAAATTTTGGCTTTATCATTTAGGACAATTTGGACTTTTTTTTTCCCTTTTGATGAGTAATCTTACCATGTTACAAATGATTAATATCCTACGTAAATAATAAAAAGGGGGAATTGCATATTTATCCTTGCAAAGACTCATAATTACATATATATCCAAGTTAAACTCATAATTGCATGTATATCTTTCATAAACATTGAAAATTGTGTATGTGTTCAAATTATTATTTTATGCATTTATAAATCCCGAAAAATACATGATAATTGCAACTTCAATTAGAATGTCCATAATACCCTTGTTTATCACAATTACATATATACCTTTTAACATTCAACTTATATAAGACCAAATACAACACATATTTATAAAACCTTCAACTAAACACAAGAAGATAATGACAAATTGACAGAACCATTAAAAATACAACTCAAACACAAGACATGGAGATACAAATTTCTCCACTTGAAAAAATGGCTACTGGCACAAACATTTTCTTGCTGAAGGCTATAATTGACCTACCTCACCTCGCCAAAAGAGCTGAACTCTTTTAAATTGGAAGACCAAAGCCTCAAGATGATAATGGGCATCATCTTACTTTTGTATCTCTATACTTATATTTATTATGTGATCTAAAGAGTATCCTTATTAAATAAGTTAGTGGTTTCTTGAATAATATTTTATGCAATCTTAAAAAATCCTTATTAGATTGGATTAAATGATGCCAATCAAGAACAATATGTGAAACCATTATTTAGGCATTTCAATACATTCAACAATGAAGAAAAACATATATAAAAGAGAAGCGAATTAAGTGAATCGATATTGGGTTTATAGTTTTAGGAGTTGATGTATTTGAGAAGAAAGAGTGCTTAGATTGTATAAATAACACAAGGGTATAATGGGCATTTTATATATAAATTATAGTTATTATTTATTTAGAGGTATTTTTTTTGGGTAAAAGGGATTTTTCACCCTGGTAAAATGCATTACACCAAAAAACGTTGAAGTACAAAGGATGGGGGTGAATCCCCCATCTCATCCCGATCAGGGCGACAGAAATGCACAACATGTGCAACATACATTTAACCACTATATAAGAATGGCATGCCATTTTTATAACTTACAAAAAACAAACAAGCTACATTTACTATATAAAAGAATCAAATAACATGTATGCCCTACTCAAGAATAAAACCTGAGCCTTCCATAGCCATAATAGCGAACCATATTATCTTCCATGCCATCTCCAAAAGCATACTTGAACATCATTAGGCTCAGCAAAAACTGACATGGATGAATAAACGTACACGAAGAAGCCTTACATATTAATGGTATGAAAAGCTCCATATGACAAATGTAATCCGATCAGTTTTAAAACTGAATAGCTTCCAAACCCGTAATAAGCCTTCAACAACTTGCCTCTAAATCCATACATGGTACACATGATAACAACGTATACCAACCTTGCAATAAATAAACAACCATGGAGCGCAATGATCCGAAAAGGACACAAAACAGCCCCAACAAGTGCACGATCAACTGCAGCAGCAATAAAGAGTTTGTTGCCCAAATCGTCGTATAACACAATGCAATACAGATCAAACAACCAAATAATAGGGTTTAAGATAACCCTAACTTCCAATAAACCAACCCACGAAGACCTCAAGATCAGAATTATGTCCGAGCAGTAGATCGGTGACAAATAGGGAGCACAAACCTAACTTCCAAGAAAATGAAACAAAAGACCAAACAATAGCACATGTCTCTAAACACGCCAAAGGTTTTTGAACAAGAATACCTCAAAACTTGACTTCCATCTCTCTTAAACCCACTTACATAATGCATCCATCTAATAAAGAATATGTAGGAATAAAAACAAGACATATAATCACAAGAAAGGTTAATCAAAACCACGTCACACGTACAAAAAATAATAGACAAAAACCCTAAATATTTAGGGTTTCGTTCAACAGTTAAGTATGCGATGATAGATCCAGCAAATCGATTGAAAGTTAAACCAAAAAAGGTTTTATGTGTGTTGATACCAAACCGATTGGAATAAACAATAGAGACACCGACCCACTTCAAAAGTAACCAATAAAATCAGAAAGGTCGGTAAATAAGCAGCAGTTTTGGGTAAAAGCAGCAGTTTGTAGATCAATGGATTAAATATAATAATGAAAGTGCATGCACTCAAACAAGACCCACATTGATCATAATTGTATATCAATGGGTTAAATATAATAATGAAAGTGCATGCACTCATACAAGACATGCGAATATAAGGAGAAAGTGTCACCGACCCACGTTGATCAAAGTAATACAATATTAATTGGTCAAAAAGGATGAGTAACTATATATTTGAAGCACCAAAGCGAAAAGAGAAAAAATATAGGAAGAATAATTACCACCGTCCCACGATAAACAAGAGCCAATTAAAATTAAGATTGATTGATATGTTATCGTAGAAACGGCGAGATCATCTTTTTCGCCAAAAGAGAGAGAACTTTTTTAGGGTTTTATCTAGGTTATTTAGAGGTATTAAAAATACTAAAAACAATAATTTGGATATATACTCAATTTTCAATGTTTATAAAGGATATATACGTAATTATGCATTTTACTTGGATATATATGCAATTATAGATCTTTGCAATGATATATATGCAATTGCCCCTAAAATAAATAGGCAAGTAGACAATGTGGAGTTTATCTCGAAAAATCCTATGAATCATGGGCTCATCAGATGACCATATGATCAATTTGAGTATATTTGACTAATAAACTAATTCAAGTTGCCTACTACTGTAATTAACCTGTGTAAAGTTGGGTTTATATGATAACCCGTTAAACTTGAATAAACCCGAGCTAGTATCACTCGATAACCAACCTGAAAACTCCCCTAGTTGTGGAAGTTAAGGATCGTTAACATTTTTTTGCGAAAACATCACCTGAAAAATTGAAATCTAACATATAAATTTAGATTCCAATATAAGAACATCTATTAACATCAGCTCAACTTTGAACATGACAACTATTTTTCCGGGTACGGGTCAAAATGGGTACTTATAATGCAGATTCAAAATGATAACTTTAACGCCTACAAACAGTGTCTTATTATTTTGAAATTGTAAGAGGAACTCATATTTGAAAATTAGTACAAATACTATATGATCAGAATTATTAAGTCATTTTTAGAATTGAATAATTTGTTAGATTTATGCATTTAAGTACACTTTAGAGAATGGGTCAAACCAGGTCAACATACTAAAAAGGGTTGTGAGTTTAACATATTAAACAGGTTGCAAGTTGTTTTATGTTAAATCTATACATAAAGCCTCCTAAATCACTTTTTCAAAAATTTTGATTGATATTGTTATAACATAGTTCTTATAAGAGATTATGTGTTTAGGACATAATGTGTTTGCGGCTTACCCAACCCGACCTAATCCGACACATAATTAGGATTACCCCTTTCAACCCGATTTGACCCGTTACCCTGCTCATCTATCTTGAAACTTCCACACAAAACTCTTCAGCTATGAACTGAGATCTATACATTCCCTCATGTAGGCATTAAACTCTTTTTTTCTTGTTTCTGATAGTACCACACGTGTTGCATTTCCTCTAAACCGTTGAAGCTTTAGACCTTGAAAACTTGATCGGCGATCTGAACCTTGAGTTGGATTGATAGCCTTTGTTACGAACATGAGTTGGAGCATGAAAAGTATCTCTTCAGGTTCGATATCCTTGACCAAGCTGTTAATAGCCACTTGTGCGTCTCGTTCACGAATAAAGTTGTTCATGTCCCTCCTATGACTTTTGTACTCAATAACAAATACACCAGTGCTTCCAAAACCACCATAAATCTCTTACATTATATTCCTTAACAGACCCAATGTTGATTGTGGTGAGCTGCTGCAAAAGCTTCTTCTTTGGATACGTAAGTTGACGGCTGGCCATAAGGAAGTGAACATCATTGGGGATACTGCAATGTTACTCAACATCAATATCTAACTGAAAAAAAAAATAATAGTAACCCTAAAAAGTTCTCTCTCCCCCTTGGGCGATTTTCGGCGCCGCCACCCCTACCTCATTTTTTCCGGCCAAACATCCAACTAAATCGTTTCTCTACATTCGTGTATGCAATCGGTTCTGCTTGGGTGTTCATTCTTAGGGGTGGTGTGATTATATTTATTGTCATATCTTTTCAGTCGGAAATCCGCCTATAGCCGCCACCTCCTGTTCATTTTTTCCGGCCAAATCAGCACTAAATCCGCCTCTCTACCTAGTGTATGCAATCGGGTTTAGTGTGGTTTGTGTATATCTTGAGGTGGCGTGCAATCCCAAACAAATCCGGCCTAATTCTTCCAATCCGATTCATTTTTTCTTTAATTCTTTCACTGGGACTATTGATTTAACGGGTAAGAATCTGATTTGTCTGGGGTGTGGGGTCATTTTCTATGGTGTTATCTTTTATTCTAAAACCCTAACATTCTAATTCTTCCAATCGGTTGCTTGGGTCGATATCGGGCTGGTCCTTAACTGCTATATCTGTTGATTGTTTTGGTGTCGGTTGGCTATTCCTTTATGGATTTGCTGCCGATCTGAAAGTGGGTTTGAGAGAGGTGCCTTTATTTTCTGGATGTATACCCACGTTTGGGTATTGACTATCTGCTCGTAAGATCGATTTGGGTCGTGTTATGAGTGTTTTTGTAAGTGGGTTATGGGAGAGAAGGAAGTTGGTTATGATTGGGTCATCAATCGGATCATTTGGTGGCTGTATTATTTTGGTCTTGGGTTCGCATATGCTGGAAGTTAGGGTTGAATCACCCTATGTTTATGTTTTATGCTTGTTACCACAGTTAGTTTATTCTATTGTTGGTTCAGGTTTGAAGCTGTAAGTCGTGTTGTGTTCAGCGTGGTTTTCCATGATTGTTCAAGCACGTTGTGGTTATTTCTGTCAAAGATGATGTTCACTCCGGTTTTCTACATGGTATTTTGAGGCGTTACTGCTCGGACTAGGGAGTTGATTTCATTTGTTGATTGAATATGGTCTGTGTTTCTTGGGTCGTCTTACTTGGAAGTTAGCCGTTTAGGCTATTTGGAAGTCGCTGCTGAAAGAATAACATGTATCATGCTCATTATACGCCTCTTAATATTTTCAGAATGAACACATTTCTGTGTTTAACCATTGATGAGACGTTTTTTCAGGAGCTTTTGTTGCCATCTCGGTGGTTTGATTTAGAAAGTTGTTTTTTGCTTCTTTCTTTGTTAGTAATAAGAATGGTTATGTCATTCTTATTTAGTGTTTTGGTTAGTAGCTTGTTGAAGCTTGTTCATGAGTTTGGCTTGTCATTCTCATGATGGTGTGGTTTGTTGCACTACGGTGCGTTCTTATTCGCCCATGTAACGGGCCGGGTTGTAGGACTTCACCTACACTGTTTGTACTTAAATGTTTTTTGGTGAAATACAATTTACCGGGGAAACCCTTTACCAAAAAAAAAAAAAAAAAAAAAAAAAAATCATTGGGGATAGTTGATATGTTATCTGCAACAATTTAGTAAAAACTTGTCAAATATAACTTCAACAGAAACATGTGTTCATAAAGTTTCAAAACATGCGTACTCGAAGTTTGTATTGCTAGTATATTCTTCTCGCAAAACCCTAAACGACTCTCTCTTGGCGACAAGAAAGAAATCGTATCCCTAACAATTCCAGCTAATCGTTAATCTTAAAAACTTTAACTCGTTTGTCTCTACTGCGTTCTGATTACTTTAGTGTTTACACGATTGTGTTAATTACTTTTGTTTCTAATCGCAATAGTTTCATTCAATTAGGGTTTTCTAAAAATCGATTGTTAGGGTAATCTGATCGTATAGATTCAATTTTCCTGATTAAGCTATTGAATACATCATCTTATTATGGAGGCTGGTTAGATTCTTAGTGCGCTATCATATAAACCCTAACGTTCAGTTAGGGTTTTCACTTTTGTTTTGGTCGATATATGTTTGTTGCTGGGCTGATCGTTTTGAGTGTTTATTGTGTGATTGTTTGTGGGGTTTCGAGAGATGGAGAAAGGGTTTTTTTTAACAAAGATGGTTCGTCGAGGAAGACTGCTACACCAGCCACCAACTTGGCCGATCAAGTTGGCTTGAGTATGGAATCTAATCCGTATGCTTCACTGGATATTAACGCGTTGGATGCTAGATTAAAACGTCTCAAAGGAGGTGGCGATTTTCAATACCCTAACTATTCTCCATCGTTTTTCATCAAATTCGGTCTTTATTCTTTTGGTTCTTGTACTGAATTGTTTATTCTAGTGTTTAAGCTTTATGTTTATCATTGGATTAATCAAATCGCTGCTTGTTTCAATCGGATAATAACTGATTTGGTGAATCGTTTCTTTAGGGTTTGAAATCGTGGCCACTTCTACCCTAGCAAATCCGATATCAATTCTTCCTATCTATCATGTTAATTCTTTAATCTCGTTGGGATTACTGATTTAACGATTAGGTTCTGATTTGTTAGGGTGGAAAGTCGGTTTCTTGCCTATTTTCTGATCGCCCCTTCTGTTTCCTTATCGAAACCCTACAAAAACATTCCTGCCTAGCGATCATCCTTCATATTCGTTTTTTTACGAGTTTCAGGGTTGTCGTTATATTATTTTAGGGTTTAGGTATTGTACTGGTTCGATTGGTGTTCCTCATGATCTTTATTGTATTATTTTTTGGAGGTTTGGGTTGCGGATCTGCTGGTCTTGAATGCTATACGAAACCCTAATTTAGGGTTTTATTTATTGTTGATTCTGCATGATTGTGATGTTCCTTAATGATTATTGACGAATCCCTAACTTATTTAGGTGTTCATCTATATTTTTGAATGGCTTGTGATCGTTAATCTGGTTGTGACCATGCATGTTAACCCGTTTTAGGGTTGGTTTGTTGATATGTTCATTCTGGTCCTATTATGATTCGTGGGTTTCAAGAGAGCTGCAAGTTAAGTTTGTAGGGTAACTTATTCAAAAACCCTAGTTACGATCAATTGGTATTTCTCCATTGATCGTTTATGGGTGGATCGATCTACATACTTGGTTTCTTATTCTGTTTTGATCGATGCTGCTTTGGTTTACTGGAAGTTAGGGTTTTGACCCTATGTTAGTCCCATTATGGTCTGGGTTCACGTTATTGGTTGTTTCTAGGCATGATGGATCGATTTGAGGGGAGTTCGGATTCTGTTCTGACGAGGACGAATCCTTCGTGCTGATGAGTGGTATTTTCCAACTCTTGACGTGTTTTGCTACGGTTGCAGCTGGAAGTTGGTGTCACTCGCGGGTCAAGCAATGATGACATTGAAGACAGGGTGCTCACTATGGACGTGGTTCTTTTGAACCTGGTTCTTTTACTATGCTCGAGATACAACTCTTGACGTGTTTTGCTACGGTTGCAGCTGGAAGTTGGTGTCACTCGCGGGTCAAGCAATGATGACATTGAAGACAGGGTGCTCACTATGGACGTGGTTCTTTTGAACCTGGTTCTTTTACTATGCTCGGTATCACATTGGGGTTGTTGGTTTAGCATTTCAACGCACATTTTTGGAGCGAGTTTTATGCTTGCTGCTCTATCCGTGGTTTTAGAGTCTTCCATCAATCGTTGTGCGAAATTTGTGAACTGACTCTTTTTGCTGATTACATGAGCATGGAGTTGAAGTGCGTTGGTTTTATACGTATTTGTTGGGTTTTCTTATTGGTGTTCTGTTTTGCATCTCAACATACACCTTTGGAGCGAGTTCTGAGCTTGCTGCTCTATCCGTGGTTTTAGAGTCCCCCACCAACTGTTGTGTGATACTTGTGGACAGTACTTCAGATTGAGGCCCGTGATATTGTATATTTGGACGACGCTGGAAGTTTGGACTACTATGGTGATTTGAAGATTCAAGTACTTTTACTTGAAGTGCAAGTAGTTTTATTCTTTTTATCATTGTAGTCTGATGTTTAGTTATAAGTGTGGTATGTCACACTTATATTGTCAGTTATAGGAATGATGTGCATTCCTATAGAAGAGTCTGTAAGTGTCCCAAGGGACTGAGATGAGGGATTCACCCTCATCCTTTGTACTTCACTGTTTTTTGGCGTAATACACTTTACCGGGGTGAATTAACCCTTTTACCCAAAAAAAAAAAAAAAAAAAAAAAAAAAAAAAATCGTCACCTAGTCTTTTGTAATCGTTCCTTAATTCTTTGATTCCTAGAGTCGATTATTGACTTACATATTTAAGGATCGATCTTATCCCTTATAATCTTATTCGATTTCTCCAGCAATTCTCTTTTTGATTGTTGTTGGAATTTTGGTTAGGGTATTGTTAACGATTTCTGGTTCATACCTTAAATCGTTTTTCTTGGGTTATTGTGAACCGACTTCCTTATTGCTTATTTATATTCGGTTCTGATTTGGATACTTAATTGTTATATCTATTGATTTATGGTTTGGGTGGTGTTTGAAGCTTTAACGTTACATGAAAACCTTTTTTAGGGTTTTTGTTTATTATATCGACTGGACGTATACCCTTGTCGGGTTTGATTATTTGCTGGTACCCTTTTAGGGTTCTTATGTTCTTATTATGATGGAGTTTAATGGGACGTGGGTTAATGAGAGAGGGTTAGTGACTATGAAGTCTGCTATGTTCGATTTGGAGGTTGGATTTCTTATGTATGCTGAATACGTTTCGGATTACCTCTTCAAACGATTTGGTCGTTGTTCTTGGAAGTTAGGGTGTGTATCACCTTATTGACTGTTCTTGATTCGTATTACATGTAGGCCTGATGTTAATGTGATATATTTGTGTTGTTTGGTCTGGTATACGATGAGGATTGGAACTTTAGGTTCATTAAGCCCTATGATTGTTACATTCTATGAGTTGCTGCTCGATTATGGAAGTTAAGTTTGAAGGTACTCTTATTAAAAAACCTTTCGTTTATACTTTCACAAGATGTTTTTAATTCTTCCTTTTCGATGGTCTGGTGATCGTATGTATAATCATATTCCTACCAGAATGTAAGGTGTTTATTTACTTTGTGGTACGTAATATGATCTATTGGAAGTTAGGGTTGCTTAACCCTAGTGGTGTATGTTTGTTGGTGACATGGTTCGTGGTGCTGCTGGAATGGATTGTATGACACATATTTTTGGGCAGGATGATCATGTTATCATCTTTGTTTTGTGAGCATAAAGATACTACACATCATCAGTAATTATTCTTTTTTTTTGGGTAAAAGGGTTAATTCACCCCGGTAAATGTATTACGCCAAAAACGTTGAAGTACAAAGGATGAGGGTGTATCCATCATCTCAGTCCCATAGGACACTTACATGCAAAAACAACTAACCAAACCAACTATATAAGAATGACAGGCCATTCTTATAACAAAACAAAATAAGATAAAACTACTTATGACGGCCCTTTGGGCGACTCTCAAAGCCATGTACAGGATAATCATAATCATAACCATCATAAGACTTCAAATCATCCAAAAAACCAGCTCCCGGCATGACCTCAGGCATACACACTTCATCTTCTTCCGACGAACCAGTTACAAACATGGATGAACTTTCCTTCCTAGTAGACACCATGTGGATCTTAGAGAATTGATCCCACAAACTTCCATTGCCACTTTTCGCAGGTACATCACAAGTAGTGAATTCCTTGTCACCAACATGTGGTACCTCCACCACCACCTTGCTCGGACCAGCATCACCCTTTAACACACTCGAAGAAGCACCATCATAATCATCCTTTAAAGGCTGATCCAACGGACCGTCCTCCAAAGTACGTTTAGTATCATTGGCATTCTTCTTCGTAATAGGTTTAGAAACAGGTTTATATTCAAAATTAGACTTAGGTTTAAAAAACCGAGGCCTTTGGTTGACTTTAGTAGCCATATTTCCAACCTTATTCAGGTGAACATCCATATTAGCATCAACATCTTTTTTAGCCGAATCTGAACCCTTAGTAGCCGACATTCTCCTAAACGGGCAATTAACGTCCTTATGGTTGAAAACCATACATTTAGAACACCGATCAGGCCACCATTCATATTCAACATCAAGAACTTCCATATAATGACCCTTACCCTTAAGCAAATGTATAGCCACTCCAAATGATTCCAAAACAGAATTTTCAGCAGATAACTCAACTAGGACCCGTGCATAAGAATAACGACCCCAAGGATTACTACACATAGCTCTAGTACCTGCATCCATACGTATAACACGACCAATCTGTTGTGCAATCAAACCAATACCGACTTCAGAATATGTAATCGCCGGTACATTATGAATGAGAATCCATACCGGTACCTTAGTAATAATTTCCCTCTCCATCCTCTTATTAGGATCCCAAATTTTAAGGAACATGGGACTCGATTTTACAAACCAAGGACCACACTCAAGCACCTTACGCATACCATCTTGAGTCTTGAATTTGAAAAGATAGAAATCATTACGCATCATAACACATTCGAAGCCAAACTTAGCCCATGCATGCTTCACATAATCATTAACAGTAGGAAAAGCTAAACGTTGCCCAAGGAAATAGCCGCATAGAGTATGATCAAATTTAGAACGCATATCATCAATAACGGTTAATGGTATAACAACTTTAGCACTACCAATATTACCTCCATTATTGGACCTCGACCCTTTAACCATAGAATTATCCGTGTTACCAGCCCCCAACGATTCACCATCAGGTTCAACAACACTTGTCACTTTAGGACTATCAGAATTGAGCCCAAATAAACTTGCACTTTCATAACGAGCATGTAATGGGTCGGACACACCAGGAGCAGCAATGGGAGCTGCGGAATCAGAACCAACATCAGAAGGAAGACCAAAGCTCCCCGTTTGTCCACCCAAACCTGCACTTTTAAGTATAGACTTTAATGGCTTGTGTTCATTAACAATCACCTTACCATCAATGTTGTTAATCTTATTAGCCAATCCAGAATTCTTCTTGGCCATCTTACCATTAAGGAAACCCGATTCCATCTCTCTCTTTAACCCACTTACACACAAACGTGACTTTCAGCAATAAACAATCGCACCTTGAAAAAACTGAAACCCTAGATCGGGACTTTCAATACAGAATATAGCAAATACCTTAACGGAATTTGTTTAACAATATAAATCACCACCTCACGAAACTGACCTTGAGAAGAAAGGCAAACCCTAATTCGAGTTTGGTATAGTAACGCACCAAAATCAGTCACGCACAAAAACAAACCACGAAACCCAAAAAGGAATCGTAAAACTTGATAAATAATATTCAGCACAATCAAGATCGACCTTATATAATTAGATTTCAGTGATAACCGACTAAGAAATGCGTATAATAAGGGTAGCGATCAGATTTAAAGGTTGGCGGTTTAAAACCCTAAAAAGATGTTATACCAGATTCGACAATAAAACCTATAAAAACAAGCAGCAAATTCGATTAAACCAATGATAACCACAAGGATTAAGCACTAGAATAATCAAACTGATACAAGAATTAGAGGTGATAGGGTAGATTGGTAAAAACGATTAGGAAGAGGAGGGAGAAAAATCGCCAACCTTGAGAGAACTATTAGGGTTTTCTTTGATGTTTTTATCATCAGTAATTATTCTTACCAGCTTCAATTGCATTTTTTGCAGCAACTCTAAAATCTTTAACAATAAGAGGAATCTCCTCTGTCCTTAGCCTCCTTGGAGGTGTAAATTGTGCAACATCAATGTCGTTTCTTCGTACTTGAGGTGTTAGTTCTTTGTCTGAAGAAGATATTGGGGCTTGTCCATTTGGCTGAAAAGTTGTTCAACAGATGAAGAATATATGATGCACGTTAACTAAAGAGAGAAATAGTTTAAAGACAGGATAAATCATGGCAAATCCATATACTAATTTAGACAAAGAATATACCAGCATTTGAAACCCTTCCAACATGCCAAATTTGAAAATAAAGAGTCCGCCTTTAGCATGAACAACATCGGCAATAGGTTTCCAGGCCTCAACTTGTTCTTTCGTCCATATACCTGGTATATCTGGACACCTTAAACAAGAAGGACGGCACACAGAGACAATTTTAGCTCTAAATCTTGTATAAAAGAATTGTGTAAATCAAAGTCTGTGATATTACTATAAGATATATATACCCTTGGGCAGTATCTGAAATTCCAGCGGCTTTAGAAATAAGAAGACCGCCTTTGGTTGTTCTTTGTGAATAATATAAAATAGCATGCGGCTGAGGGACATTACCGAAGGATCTTTGCCTTGTTAACGGCGCCAAAACAACTCTGTAGAAGATAGGAGGTATGCATCAGTGGTTATTTTAGCCCAAAAAGAGATTATAATGATACGAAACATTAACCGAACAATTCCTTCCCATACTTATAGTTGGTTTTCAATAAGAGATTATTGTAAATTACAAATCAGAGTAAGATCATATTAGCTGCTTAAGTAAGGCATGTATAATTAGAAAATTCTGCATTTATCATCAATAATCAAATGTCTTGCTCCATTTTTTTTTCTGGTTTTAACATTTAGTAATCAAAAAGCCATAACTAAAAGATGTGTTTCTTCTTAATAATATTATTTAAATTAATAACGGTAATCAACATCTCTTTTTCGAGAAATAGTGATGACTCAACATGTACGTTTAAATTAATTTAGTTCAATTCTTTGATTCAATCCATTAGAGTACCCGTAATAAGGCTCATGACCACGAGTGGACAACCATGACCATAAGTGGTCACAAATTACACCACCACCACCCATGCAAAGAAGATTAAATTTTCCCAACTTGCATGGGGTGATAAGAGGGACTTGAGCAAACAGAGACGGAGCCAGGAATTTTTATTAAGGAGGGCTCAAAAAAAAATTTCCGAGTAGTAACATACAATTCCTTAATTAGTTGAGAAAAATGGCTAACAATATACCAAAAACTTTCTCTCTGGCTACTATGGGCGATTTTTTCAAACCCTCTCCATCAAAAAACGATCTCTAATTGCTTATCTTGTTTTAATCCTTATAACGATTGTGTATTGGACGGTTAACGTGTTAATTCAGTCCTATTACATTGTTTTTATTTGGATCCAGAACTGATTAAGTTAGGGTTTCGTTTTATTAGGGTTTGTTTAATCGTTTTTTGCTTATTGCTAATCGATCTTTCCTTTTTTCTGGTCTCATCAATCATGGAAGTCGGTTAGGGTTTTTTGGTTGGTTTCATTATCTTGCTTCGACTTTGTTTAGGTATTCGTATTTAAGATAGACGTGGATCTTTTTGTTTTTGTTTTGAATCGCTGGTTAGGGTTTTCTATCCCTCGTTCGTTGTTTTTTTTATTGTTATGGAGAGAGTTGATTATGCTAAGGTTGATGTTGATGGTTTACAAGCTAGGATGGCTCGTTTGAAAAGTGATGCTGGTATGTCTGATGTTACGCAGCCAAGGCAAGCAGTTAGGGTTTTGAAAAACCCTAATGTTGAATCGAACATGCATGGTTATGGGGCAAACACAACTAGTGGATCAAATCTGAATATTAATGTTGCAAAGGATTCCTTTGGGGCTGAAACGTTAGAAGAAACAAATCATGTCAATTTGGATCATTCTTCTTCACGTGAACTAGGGTGTGAGGATTCTGTCTTTGTTGGTGCAACAAGGTGTGATGTTAAAAATCTTGATGGCACTTCGTTTTGGGACATGGGTACTTCTGGTGGCATGACTCTAAACACACAAGAATATCCATCACTTGAGGTTCATCTTGCGTCTAAACAAAAAAGTGGTGATCAAGTGGTTACTCAAGATGATGATACTTTGCCTAAAGGTGATGGTATTCGTGTGGGTAATTTTGTTGGCAAGTTAAAAGGTACTGTATCGAATAATACTATTACCAATGAGAGCCCGATTGTTCAAACAACTGAAATTCAGCAGTCAACGACATATGTGGGAGTTGCTAGTGGTTCTCAAACGACTCATACTCAAGGTAATCAAGCTAAACCTATCAAAGGTAAGTCTAACTTTCGTGAACTCAAAGTTGATAATATTTTTAATGGTGTTGACGTGTCTATACCTCTTAAGGTGGTAGAAAATATTAGCACTAAATTTGATAACACCTTGTATGGATATTTCATTGGCAAGCGTATTGCATTCCCAGTGGTTGAGTATTTTGTTCGCAACAATTGGGCTAAGTATGGTCTTAAACGGATTATGATGAATGCACAAGGCTTCTTTTTCTTTAAGTTTGACTCACAGGTTGGCTTGGAGAATGTTTTAGAAGGTGGTCCGTGGATGATCAAAAATAGCCCTATTATTCTAAAGAAGTGGACCATGAGTACTAGTTTGACGAAAGAGGAATTAACCCGTATCCCGGTATGGGTTAAGCTACATGATGTTCCTTTGCAGGTATTCTCTGAGGATGGTATTAGTATTATTGCAACACACATTGGTAAGCCGATTATGCTTGATTCCTATACTAGTTCTATGTGTACTGATTCTTGGGGTAGGAGTAGTTTTGCTCGGTGTTTAATTGAAATTGATTCTCATGCTCCTCTTAAGGAGTCTATTACTGTGGGGGTCCCATACATGGATAGGCTTGGCTTCTCTTCTGAAACTATTAGGGTGGAATATGAGTGGAAACCTCCTAGATGTGATGTGTGTTTGATATTTGGTCATTCTTGTGATACTTGTCCTAAGAAAGTTGTGACTACACCGGTTGTGGAGGTTAACCAGGATGGATTTCAAGTTGTCGGGAAAAAGGGTAAAGCTAAAAAGAATGCTAGGGATAATAGAACAGGGACTGTATTTAATGGGGTCCCTGTGGGTAAAAATATGCAGTATAGGCCTAAATCTGTCTCCACACCTTCTACTAGCAACCCGGTTCAGGGAAGTGCTAGTACTAGTGTGGATCAGCCTAAAGTGGCTACATCTAACCCGGTAAGTCATTCTACTTCGCATAATACTTCTCCTACTGGTAAAGATGTTGAAGTGAATAAGGATAACCAATCTGCTCCTAATGTTAGTTCTAGTACTATCTATCCTACACCTAAAACTAATAACCCAAATTTAGGCGCTAATGTGACTACATCTAACCCGTTTGGTTCTCTGGCTACTGATGAGGATGATGTGATTGAGAATATTTATGATGAAACAGGTAATTTATTTGACAAATCAGGGGTAAGCACTCCTGTTCTGAATGTCCCTGATGTTTAGTATCGCCTCTTGGAATATAAGGGGTTTGAACCATTCCCCTAAACAAAAAGAGGTTAAATAGGTGGTCAATGATAATAATCTTAGTGTATGTGCTATCTTGGAATCTCATGTTGATGCTTCGGTGGTGTATGATACATGTCGTAAAGTTTGTCGTCGGTGGAAGTGGACGTCAAATGGTAGTCTGTGTGATAAGGGTTCCCGTATTATACTTGGTTGGAATGATGATATTGTTGATGTTATGATTATGTCTCAAACTAACCAGGTTATGCATGTTCAGGTTAATACTCGGGCGGACAGCAAAACTTTGTTCTGTTCTTTTGTATATGCAGATAATTATTATGTTCATCGGCGTGCCCTTTGGTCTAATCTTGTTTGCCATGCTGGATTTATGCGTACTAGGCCTTGGGTTTTGTTGGGGGATTTTAATGCGGCTCTTAAGCTGGAGGATCATTCATGTGGTAGTTATGCTCCTGACATTGCTATGCGTGAATTCAAAGATTGTGTTCAGAAAATGGAGGTTGAGGATATTAATAGTACTGGTCTTCATTTTACTTGGAATCAGAAACCAAGAGGTTCCTTTGGTACATTGAAGAAAATTGATCGGGTGATGGGCAATCTGAAATTTGCTGACTTGTTTCCAGGTTCGTTTGCCATATTTCAACCTTATCGTATCTCTGATCATTCTCCGTGTGTTCTGCGTATTCCTCAGGTTACTAAGCCTAAGCCTAAACCGTTTAAATTCTCTAACTTCTTGGTTCATAAAGATGGGTTTAGTGATACGGTTACTGCGGGATGGAATCTTAATGTTCATGGTTGTGCTATGTATCGTGTTGTTCAACGCTTAAAGGGGCTGAAATCTCCTTTTCGTAAGCTTTTGCACAGTCAAGGTAATCTTCATGAGCGGGTAGTTAGGATTCGGCAGGAGTTAGATGACGTCCAAAAGGCTATTGATACAGATCCGTCTAATTCTGAACTACGGGATGAACATGCTCAATATCTTCTTGCATATATGGAGGCTACATTAGATGAAGAACGGTTTTTAAAGCAGAAATCTAAAGTTCAATGGCTTCATGCAGGTGATTCTAATACGGCCTATTTTCATAATATTGTTAAAAGCAAATGTGCCCGTAATCGAATTGAATTGGTTAGAGATGCAAACAATGTCTTGTACGAGGGCAATCAGGTTGCAGGTGCTTTTGTTGCTCACTATGAACAGTTTCTTGGTATGGAAGGAAATTGTACTCTTTTTGATGATTATGGTATATTCTCTAATGTTCTTCCTCATCAATTGGCTGGTTCGATGGTTCGTCATGTTACGGATGCGGAGATTAAGGATGCTATATTTTCTATGGGGGATGATAAAGCTCCTGGTCCCGATGGTTACACGGCTGCTTTCTTTAAAAAAGCATGGGATATTGTGGGTGCTGAGGTAAGGACTGCTGTGCGTGACTTTTTCATTAATGGTAAGCTTCTCAAGGAGATTAATCATACTATTATATCTTTGATTCCTAAAGTGTCTACCCCATCTAAGATTAATGATTATCGGCCTATTTCTTGCTGTAATGTCATGTATAAATGCATTAGCAAAATCCTTGCTAATCGTATTAAAGAAGGCGTTAGTATTAATCAATCGGCATTTGTTCCTGGTCGTCGTATATCTGATAATATATTACTTACCCAAGAGCTTATGCGGAATTATCATAGAGGAAGGGGTCCTCCTAGATGTGCGTTTAAGGTCGATATTCAGAAGGCATATGATACGGTTGATTGGAATTTTCTTAGGGCTATTCTGATTGGTTTTGGTTTTAATTCCAAAATGGTTGATTGGATCATGGTTTGTGTCTCATCTACGTCTTATTCCATATGTGTTAATGGCGATCTTCATGGCTGGTTTAAAGGTAAGCGGGGCCTTAGACAAGGTGACCCGTTATCTCCATACTTGTTTACGCTGGTTATGGAAGTGCTAACTCTTATATTGCAGAAAAAGGTTTCGAATGCGGTTGATTTCCAGTTTCATCATCTGTGTGAGCAACAGCGAATTATTAACCTTTGTTTTGCAGATGACCTCTTCTTGTTTGCTAGAGGCCATCAGGATTCTGTTAATGTCATTATGCATGCCTTGGAGGATTTCAAGAACTTTTCGGGGCTTGTCCCAAGTATCCCTAAAAGTACAGCTTTCTTTTGTAATGTTCCAAATGCTATTAAAGCTGCTATTCTCCAGTCTATGCCGTTTGCAGAAGGTTCTCTCCCTGTTAGGTACCTTGGTGTCCCCCTTATATCATCAAGACTTCTTTATAGGGATTGCAAGGTGCTTGTTGAAAAACTGGAAGGTCGTGTGAATGATTGGCGCAATAAGTTCTTATCTCTTGCGGGTAGGCTTCAATTGGTGAGATCTGTCTTATCTTCGATGCATTTATACTGGGCTTCTGTTTTTATCCTTCCTACTCGTATTATCCATGAGCTTGAGCAGCTTATGAGGGGTTTCCTTTGGTGTCAAGGAGAAATGAAAAGGGGAAAGGCTAAGGTTGTTTGGGAATCTGTTTGTAAGCCAACGAAAGAAGGTGGCCTTGGTGTTCGTCGTTTGGAGGATTTTAACATTGCTCTTATGACTACTCACATTTGGAGTATTTTGACACATAAAGAGTCGTTATGGGTGCAATGGATCCATTCGTATAAACTTCGTGGGAGAAGTTTTTGGGATGTCCCTTGTTTGGGGGATGTTAGCTGGGGTTGGCGCAAGATACTGGCCATTAGACCAAAGGTTCGTCCTTTTATTTGGCATAAGATCAATAATGGGAAGGACACTTCGGTTTGGTTTGATATGTGGTGTCAGTTAAGCCCGATTCGTAATTTACTTACTGCTAGAGATATTGCACGAGCGGGGTTTAATTTATCTGACTCGGTTTATGATCTTATTGAATCTGATGGTTGGCGATGGCCATTGGATTGGTTATCTCGATTTCCATTGTTAGATGCTCTTCCGGTTCCTACTCTAAATGATATTGATGATGGATTATTATGGCGTAACCTGGATGGCAATTTTAGTTATTTTTTAGTCTCGGGTGCGTGGGAATCTCTGCGTCTTAGGGCTGATTTGGTTGAATGGTGTAATGTTCCTTGGTTCTCTCATTGTATTCCAAGGCATGCTATACATCTGTGGCTCGCTATTAAACAGAAGCTAAAGACTCAGGATAGGATGCGCCAATGGGATGTTGGTCCTGACGTTGATTTGGCCTTGCTTAGATGCCCGCTTTGTGAATTGGTTCCGGATTCTCATTCTCATTTATTTTTTGAGTGCCAATTTTCTATGCAGGTTTGGTTTCAGGTGCGGAGTTTATCTGGTATGGATGCAGTCCCACCTTCGTTGGAGAGTATTGTTACAGTTCTTATTCCTTTATCTAAGGGGCGGTCGGTTAGTAGTACCCTTTCTAGATTATTGCTTGCTGCTACTACTTACTTCGTTTGGATGGAACGCAATTCTAGGCTGTTCAAGCGTAAGAAGTCTTCTGTTGCTGAAGTGGTTAGCACCATTGTTTCTACTATTCGGTTGAAGCTGGTTACTTTCAAGTTCAAGAAGCTAACCTCGAGGTCTCGATTGATTTTGGATAAATGGAAGATTCCAAGTATATGTATACACGAAGGGAGTGCCGGGTAAGGGTTGTACTCTTTTTCCCTACTCCAAGGTTTTTCCCTTTGGGTTTTTCTTGGAAAGGGTTTTTAAGGAGGCAAACTTCCTGGGTTAACTTGCTCCCTTCGTGGAGTGGCTGGATGCGGGATGCTCGCTTGGTACAAGTTTTTTTACTTGTTTATGCCTAGTTTGTTGATGTAATATAGCTAGGTTTTTGTGTTTATGGCATGTCATAAACACTAGTGGTTATCAAGCTCTTCGCTTGAGGTTAATGTGGTACTTCAGCCACATTCCATTTGTACTTAACATTATTTTTTGGTTATATATTTACCGGGGTAAACCCCTTTACCCAAAAAAAATAATTAGTTGAGAAAATGGACAAACGTTAAAAGATAGTGAAGATGAGGAATTGAAAAAGGTAAAAACGTAGTTGTTTATTAGATATGAGCAATTGACAAAGATTGGACTAATGACTCTATGAAACATACTTAAAAGCTAAAAGATTGAAAATAGAAAGCTAATTGCAAAGAGGTATGTATTAACTGAAACCAAAACAAATAATTCAAAATATATCTTTTAAAAAGTATTTTATTGCTGTATCCTAGAAGCTTGAGTGGGCCCAAACTATGAAATGAATCTAAAAGCTTAAATTCTCTACCATAGAAATTACGCCTACTAATGGATGACCACTTTAGAGATAATCACAGAGTGCTATAAAGATATTCTTGACAGAGTGTTCTTAAAGAAGGGGTATGAGTGCAGTGAAACCCTATTCTATTTAGTCTCATTAGCATGTCACTAAGATTAGTGTTCCTTTAACCTCTCATAGTTGCATAGTAGTCTATAATGTAAAAAAAAGTACTTATTTCTTCAACCCTCCACACTTATAGGAAAGGGTTGAGCTTTAAAAGAGAAGTGAACTAACCAAGCCTATTATGTTTATCAGCAACAATTTACAATCTATTGCTTACCACTGGTGGTGAACATAGGTTTGGGAGAACACACCCAAAGCTAGAGTTCTACATTGTTCCCTAATATAATCACGTAAAACAGGTCGTGTAATTCCCCATTAAAACACACGTTGCAAACACAAAGTGAGAATAACAAAGCAACTTGATAGACATAAACCAAACAACATCAAAACAATTGGTGTCTGAGGGAATTCTGATTGGCTAATGATAAAAAAAAAAAAAAAAAAAAAAAAAAAAAAAAAAAAAAAAAAACCCTAAATCCGATTTGGCTAATGGCGACTTCCTGCCCTCCTTGGATCGTGAATTCTGATTGTTGTTGATTCTAACATCCCTTAACAATCTTGTTATTACTGGTCTATCTCGTATAGCTTCCTCTTTAACAGGTTTTTTTATAGGATTGTTGGTCAATTTTTAGTTAGGGTTTCATTTTTTAGGGTATCGGTATTAATTATTCTTTGAGGTTCAATTGTTTATTTGACACACTATGTGATTTGGTTAGTTGATTTTGATTGATTTGACCCTCATGGGGATGGATCATTGGTGATTAACCGTGGTGCTCCTGCTGTTTTTTCTGCGCGTTTCATTTTTTAGGGTTTCATTTATTTAGGGTTTTCTTGTGCTGTTTCTTGCTTTGTTTTATTTGTTATGGCCTTCTAAGTCTATGGAGGTTAAGGATGGTAAAGGTCCTGGTAAAACTAATGTTGGTCGTTAACCTGCTTCTAATTGATTCTTATATCCTTTAACATTCTTGTTATTGTTGTTTATCTTGTATAGTCTCATCCTTAACAAGTTTATTATCGGATTGTTGTTTCTTTTTGAAGTTAGGGTTTCGTTCGGATTAGGGTTTTGCTGCAAATCGATTTCGTTTTTATTTGTTCATACTGATCATCTGTTGCAACATGTGAGTTATTAGCTGTTTAGGTTAGGATTTAACCTTCTTAGGATTAGATCATTGGTGTTTTTTCATAGGTTTTGCTGCTGCTGTTCGCGGGTTTTTGTTTTTATGGTTTCACACTTTTTAGGTGTCATTTATTTTTGTTTGGGTTAGTATGAATCCTGATCATCCGATTTCTAGTAATGGCTTGAAGGAGACGACTGAAAAGGTGACAACTAACAGTAGTTCAAGCTTGTTGGGTGATGCTCTGATTTTGAAATCTATTTTGAAGAAAGCAACACGTAATGTTCCAGGCAAGGCGAACAGTTCCTCGTTGAATATGGAGGGGAAGGATGGGTCTGATGTGATGTCTAGTAACTCTAATGTTACATCTAATTTGGAAGTGACCATGGAATCATCGAATGTTACGCCTGCTTTTTAAAATTTTGGGATAGAGAGCATTAAAGGGATGGACAAGGTTAATATTAATGCGGATTTTCCATGTAACACTAGCTCGATATATTCGCAACTTGTTCATGCAGCTGCTATGCCACAACAATCTGGTATGTATGGTCCATTGAATGAGGCACCTTTCTTTCCTCCTGGTTCGTTTGGTCCAATGATAGTGGGTACCAGTAATACTCCTTTGAATATTCCTGAAAGTAAGGTTTCTACTCCTAATATTGTGCATGAGGTTAATTTTGATTCGAGTGGAACTAATACCTCACCTCAGATTCCCTCTAATTTTGGTCCCAATTCATATGCATTTACTTTCAAGGCCACGTCTACTAAAAAGGTTGTTAAGGTTTTTGAGATGAGATATTGCGAGTGTGTCACGGGAGCTAATGTGGCTATTCCTTTGGAGGTGGTTAATGAGATTAGTAATCGATTTGCTAATACTTTGTATGGCTATTTTATTATAAGCATCTTGCTTTTCCGATTGTTGAGAATTATGTTTGAAATACGTGGGCAAAATATGGGCATCAAGGAGGTTATGCTTAACAATGGTTCTTTCCTCTTTCAGTTTGCTACGAAAGAGGGTATGGAAAAGGTTTTGGAAGAGGTTCCTTGGTTAATTCGTTTAGTGCCCATTTTTTTGAATGTTTGGACTCCTAATACCAAACTGTATACCAAACTGAAAAAAGATGATATTATTGTTGCTTTGGTTTGGGTCAAAATTCATAATATTCCATTAGTAGCTTATTCTGAAGTCGGTCTTAGCTTAATTTCTACTCAGATTGGGCGGCCTGTTATGCTAGACGCATATACGAGTGCGATGTGTCTCAAATCTTGGGGCCGCAGTTCTTATGCTAGGGTTCTTGTGGAAGTTTCATCTTTGGCTGATTTACTTGATTCGATTGTGGCAGCGATTCCCTTTCCTGACGATTCTGGTCATTCATTGGAAACGCTAGAAGTTGAGTATGAGTGGAAACCTCCAAGGTGTGAGACGTGTAAAATTTTTGACCATAATGATGGTGGTTGTCCTAAGAATGTTAAACCTAGTGCGAAACAGGTTCTTGATAATGATGGCTATGTTGAGTTCAATAATCGTAAGGGTAAAGGTAAACAACCTAGCAAAGAGAAGCATATTGATGGTATTCGTTTTACTAAACCTAAGGTTGCTTTTCATTACCGTTGGGAGCCTAAGGGTGGGACAGTAAATGAAGGGGCATCATCTTCTAGAGGGGCATCTTCTAGTGGCCCAGGTAAGAAGTCTACGATAGCTAATAATCAAGGTGATATCAATACAGGTTTGGATCCTAAAGGTCCAATACCGGCTCCTCCTTCTAATGTTAAATCTGGTCCGAACATTTTCTCTTCTAATTCTTTTGGTGTTTTGGATTTATTGGTGGATGAGGACGTTCTTGGTGATGATAATAATGGTAAGGGTTCACAGGATCAGCCTATGAGTAACATGGAACCAAAGGTGCAAGGAGAGCCTTCAAAGCTTTCTGCTGTTCCATCTTGTACTTCAGCTAAGAGAGGTAACCCATTTTCTAAAGTGGGTGAAGTGGTTGATTCTGACAGTGATGAGGATGAGGTTTATGAGCCGAATGATAATTTGGGAAGTTATTTTTCATCTGCTAGTGGATGTAACGAGCTTGAAGATTATTTTTTCCGATGATTATGCGACTCAGGTATACGATTTACCGGGGCAATTGAATGATTTCAAGCTTCAAGGTCGTGCTAGGAAGTAACTTTTGTTTATTGGTTTTTTGGATTGGCATGTCATTTTATGTTGTCTTTTGGTTATCCTAGCTGTTGGTAGCTAGTTGCTCATTTATGGCCTGTCATAAATGATCTAGTGGTAGTTCAAGCGGTTGCTTGAGGTTAATGTGGTATTTCTGCCACATTACTTTAACGGTTTTTTGGAGTAATATATTTTACCATGGTGAAAAATCCCTTTTACCCAAACACAGATCGGGAAAGATAAAGGTAAATGGAATGAGATATACACTTGTTTGAGTGTTGGTTTGCCTCGTATGAGACTTTTGAGTCACGTACATTTGCGTTTGGTTGGAATTGGATGAACACGAATATGAAAATTAGCTTGAAAACTAATAGAAACATAATAAAGTGTGTTGGTATGGAGTGTGTCGTGTCGGGTTCATGTGTGTGCATTTTTATTGTTGTTTTGATGTTTTGTTTATGGGTTTATTGTTGAAATTGGAGGTTGATGGTTGTATTGCGTTGGGGAGGTGAACAAGACCACAAGGACCAAATGGTCCGTGTGGTGTTGCGTTGTGGAGTGAACGAGAGCTA
The DNA here is from genome assembly GCA_019973895.1 of Chrysanthemum seticuspe. NCBI lineage: Eukaryota > Viridiplantae > Streptophyta > Magnoliopsida > Asterales > Asteraceae > Chrysanthemum > Chrysanthemum seticuspe. The sequence continues at coordinate 141,783,575 of BPTQ01000004.1, forward strand.
CAATACCCAAGGGTCCGTTTGTTGTGGCGTTGGGTGTAGCCGAGACCCACACGGACCAACATGGTCCGGGTCTGGTCATCGTGGTACTATGTTGGTAGTTGTTGTTGGCATTAGAAGAGACGGGGACCAAGATGGTCGATCAGCGAATGTTGACAAACCAATAATGATCGATATAAATATTACCATGAAGATTTACGATCAGCGAATCCACAAACCCTAAACCGATTGTACAATTAATAAATCTTTGAGGATAACCTCAAACGATCTACATGCATATGAGAAAGAATCGGTTAGGGTTCCCAACAAACAGATCATGAAGATAATATAGCAATAAAGAGTCATCGATCCATGAAAACCCAAAACCCTAAACAGCGATTACAGAAGAATCGTTAAGGGTAAGAACCAAAACGATTTAAATAGGAGTAGTAATCGGTTAGGGTTAATAAACAAATCTAATCTAAAACCCTTCAAATAAATCGATTGAAACCGACTATAAAATAATCGTTTAGGGTTTAGAAACAGGACGATTTAGGGATAGATAAGAGATAAAACAAGCGCACACCACTTCAGATAATCATCAACCTTCTAATCCGATTGCATACCAAGGTAGAGATACGAATTAGGAGATTGATTTTGGCCGGAAATTATGTTGTAAGTGGCGGCCAACATAAATCTGTTCGTATTTGTATTTCTTTATCTTACGGGGCGTTTTGATGCATGATGGCTAGTGAAATCAAGGAACCCACGATTTAGGGTTTTACTTTTCTTTTATATTTTATCTGATTTCACTGGTGATGCTAGTATTTGGATGAGGCTGATGCGTACTATCAAATGGAACCCTATTTTTTAGGGTTTCGATTTACTCCTCACTGGTATGTATATCGGTTTTTGAAATTGCATGTTAACTATGTTGTGGCTATTTTAATCGACTACAAGTTCTGTACCAGATTCATGTTTTGTAAGTGGGTTTTTTGAGAGAGGGTAAGTCAAGTTTTCTGGGTATCTTGTTTAAAAAACCCTTACTTATCTTACCTTCAGAAGATCTGGGGCTGATTAGTATATTATTGGGTTTTGTGTTTGGTATTGGCTGATGTGGTTCGAGATGGGCGTGGTGTAGTGTTAGTTAGGGTTTGGTAACCCTAGGTTTGTCGATAGTAGTTATGATCTGATCGGTGGTGTTTCTTATCATGGTTCAACCTTGATTTTAGGGGCTGATGGTCGTGATTTGGCTATTCTTAATTACTATATGCTTGTATGACGAGTATTGGTGACATGTGATATGCTATTGTGCTATGCTTCTTTCGATTCACTACTTGCTGTATGGGCTGCATTTGGATGTTTGTTGGGATACAATGGAGGTGGCATTGTTGGAAGTTAGGGTCCCTACACCCTATTAGCATCATTTACTGGTCTCATTCATGACTTAAGGATCGTGATTTACTTCATGTCCTTGGTCGTTATTTGGAAATGATGCTCGTGGCTTGATAAGTTGTTGGATTGGTTGCATTGTATTGTTGTTCATCTGGATTTGCTCTTTGCACGACATAGTGTTGAAGAATTGATGTTGCTACTGTGGAAGTGTCTTGGTTGTCTACGTATTCTTTGGTTCTTCTTATTGGTGTTTAGTGTTGCATCTAAACATGCACATTTGGAGCAAGCTTATGCTTGCTGCTCTATCCGTGGTTTGAGAGTCTCACCAAATGTTGTATGAAATTTGTGCACTGTATTCAATTTTGTTGATCCATGGATGTGTGATGACCGTTTACACTTTTGGGTGGATATCAGTCGTGTCCTATGCTTAGGGAGCTTTTCTGGATCACGTGGATGTCGATCTGAAGTTCTACGATGGCTATGTGCTTGGTGATACTTTAGTGAATCACATTTTAATTCCTATTTTTTATTCACTTGTATAGCCAGTGTAGGTGGTAAGTTGTTTTATGTAAGTTATAAGAATGGGATGTCATTCTTATATGAGAGTCTGTCAGTGTCCTAAGGGACTGAGATGAGAGACGTCACCCTCATCCATTGTACTTCAATGTTTTTGGTGTAATGTATTTTACCAGGGTGAACAATCCCTTTTACCCAAAAAAAATATTATTTATTGGCCCAATATGATGTGTAAAAGCCAAGAGTCATGACTCGGACTTGTAAACTCGAGACGGATAATAACTCGAAACATATATTGAAACTTGACGTAATATTTATATAAACATGTAAATAAAACTAGAAAAATAGAAAATAGTAAGTTCTTATATTAAATATTTAATAGCAAGACTATCCTTGTTATTCGATATTTAAAAAGGAACTAACGACTTAAAAATGGAAGGTTTTATAATAAACGAGCTATTAAATGTTTCGAGGGTACGTTTACCAAAATGTGTCATTCATGGGTATTTAATAACCATTGTGCGTTATGCATGGGTTACGGATGACTTGACATTAATAGGTTTAACCCACGTAGATAGCGGACTTATTGGGTTGACGAATTCAATAAGTGGACGTTATGTGCGTAGGATAAAGGTATTAAAGAACGAATTATCCTTATAAATCGTTAGGATGTGACTAGTTTTTGGGAATAATAAGTGAAGTAAACAAATGGTTGAGTTATCGAGTTGACGAATTCGATAAGATCTAACAATTTATTTTGGAACATATTAAACTACAAAGCTTTTCGCTTAGAAGTTGCATTTTGTCATTGTGAGTCGCATTGTTAGAAATATAGCGCATTCATGGAGTATTGTCGAGTCGATACCACACACGATGATACCAAACACGTGTAACTAAATAAAGAATCGAGATGTTTTCGGAGATAAGAATTGGAATATATTCGGGTAGATAATATTGGAATTGGAAAATGTATTCAGAATGGGTTTTGCCGAGTCAGTAGTTGCCAAGCCGTGTTAGCTACTTAACTGCTTTGCTAGTTAACCGGGGATTGTTGTCCCTTTTACCCAAAAAAAATACTTAACTGCTTTGCTAGTGATTGTTTGTGCTTTGCTAGATCGAGGTGAGTTTCTTAGCCCCATTTTTATCTATGTTTTAACTAAATTGGGGTGAGAAAGCATGCTACTCTTTTCTTAGACCTGCTTTAACTCTTTTTGATTTGATTATGTCCTGACTAGTAGGATAGATATGTGGTAGATATTGACTTAGTCTAGGGTAGCAATCCTTTGCTATAACTATGTGACCTTGCTAAGAATAGATGTCTACTCTGACCTAGTCTAGGGTAGCATTGAGGTCCTCTTTGCTATAATTGTGGTACCTTGCTAGAATCGCTTGGGGCCCTGCTGAGATCTCGATTGTGTTATTGGATTATTGATGGAATGTGATTGAATTTTTATTATATACCTGTCTTAGTCTCGCATAGCAAATAAACTCTATCAGGTCTACTATTGAATTTATAATTAAACCTATGAACTCACCAGCGTTAGCTGACCTTTTTAGCATGTTTTCTCAGGTAATTAAGCTGATGTTTAGATTGCTTGTTCTATGGAGGCTTGGCAGAAGAGGCATGGTTGGAGGATCATATTAAACTCTGATAATAATATGTGGACCTACTTTATAATCTCTTTTGGGCCTTACTTTTTAATATTTTAGATTGAATGTAACCAGATAATTAACTATGGGAACTAATTATGATTATCTTGTTTTCCTATACTTGTATTGTGTACCAATCCAGTAACGCCTCGAAAGCTTGTTTAAGTCTTCCGTTGTACCGATATTTGGGGGTGTTACAAAATATTATTAAGAGTGTGTGTGTAACAACTGGGCCGAAGCCCAGTTTCCGAGAGAGTCTATTTGGTTTTTAAACAGCCCACCAAGGGTGCGTTTTGTCGTACATAGTCCCGAGTTTCCTCGATCAAATTCCATTTCATTCGACTCATATTCGTCTCATTTGGCTCGCCTCACATGAAACCCTAACTTTCATTCATTCAATCGATTTTCTTTAGGGTTTGGGCTATCTGCTTCGTTTGTTCGATCGTATTCAGGTTATCCTAGTGATAATTATATCAATTCATTTATTATTGGTACGATTCGAATGGGGTATGGCGGTTATCTTTTGGCGTGCTGATTGAAAACCTTTTTTAGGGTTTGTTTTTTAAGTGACTGCTGATACGTAACCTTTGATGCTAATGAAACCTTTGTTAAGGGTTTCATTTTTCTCTTGCTGATGGTATGTACGAGACAAGTGATGACCTGATATGTACGTTTTTCTATGTGATCTGTACGTGGGTCTATGAGAGAGTTAATTCTGAGTGTTGCACAAGCTGGATGTTAGGGTTCAAATACCCTATTTGATTATATTGGATTCGCGATGCAACTATTCAGTTGTGGAATGCGATTGTTGTAAGTTAGGGTTTCTTATAACCCTATTTTTCAGTTATTGCAGTTTTATGTTGTGCTATTATGAAACTCTACTTTTCAGGGTTTATCCTCTAATTGACTGCTATAACGCTGAAGTTTCCAACTGATCTGTATTACTTGCTTATTCTTTTAACATATGATGTTGTGGTTGTTCTTGGTCTCTACATGGGGTTCTCCTGGTCGGTTTGATTTTTAATGGTTGTATCTTATTATGGGGATGCTGTTGTGGTTCATTTTTGCTGGAAGTCAAGTTAGGGTTCCTTGCTCAAAAACCCTTGTCATCGTTCTAAGACATGTTACCGATTGTTTATTAATTTGGTCTTTTGTTCGATGTTGCTGGAAGCTTTGGAAGTTAGGGTTGTTTTAACCCTAGTTGTCGTTTCAATGATTCGTATTTGTTCCAACCTGATGGTTTTGGTACTATTCGATTGGATATGGTCTATAATACGATGATTGGAAGTTGTGTTTTGTGGTTGTTCGATTTCACTACAACACATTATAGGTTGAAGATGCACATATCACCTATGCTTTAGTACGGCGTGATTGTTAAGATTTTGCGGCTTGGCGTCATTCTTGCAATACTATATGTGATCTCTATTCGCGGAAGTTAAGGTAGATTGCCATAATGATCTAGAAGGCTCAAGTTCTTGTATTTGAGTAGTATTGGTATGTCTTATGTACTTGTGGTCATTTTTGGTAGTTCATTTTATTATGTTATCGGTAGGATATGTAAGTTATAAGAATGGCTTGTCATTCTTATATAGTGGTCGCTGTAAGTGTCCTAAGGGACTGAGGCGAGGGAACTCACCCTCGTCTTTTGTACTTCAATGTTTTTTGGTTAATATCTTTTACCGGGGTGCAGGATTACTCCCCTTTACCTAAAAAAAACATGCGACATATCATTTGCACTCGACTTGTCCACTTTCCAAAACAACATGCAATAAATCATTGGACTATTAACACGATACAAATAATAAACATAAACAAGTTGGAAAAAAATAATTACAATGAGATTATTATTACTACTCACAATATAACTAAGAAGTTTTAGACTTCTAATTATTCACAATAAACTCATAAAAGGTATATTTTCAACTATTAATTCGGTTATTAAACTTGATAAAAACTAATTATGAAAGATTTTGACTTTAGTCACCACAAACAAATATGGATATACACCCGGGTCATGCCTGATTTTTGACAAATATATTTTTGTAGCCTATTTTCTAAGTACAAACATAAATAAATTTAAGTTAATGCTTAAACATTCTTTTAAAATAAATACATTTATTTTAAACAAAAATTTGTGACACATGAAAGGTATTTGAAACTTACATTGGTTTTCTAATTTCAGATGCATACAAGTTAAATTGTACTCAAACTTTTTCTAAATACATTTATTTTAACAATTAGTAGTGACAAGAAAATATATATATGTTTTTTTTTGGTAAAGGGGAGTAATCCTGCACCCTGGTAAAATAGATTAACCAAACAAACATTGAAGTACAACGGATGAGAGTGAGTCCCTCACCTCAGTCCCTTAGGACACTTACAGACTCGAATATAAGAATGACACACCATTCCTATAACTTACAATAAAATGAACCTACCAATAATGACACAAGTACATAAAAATTTACACTACTGCTCAAGACAAACACTTGAGCCTTCAATATCATTATGGCGGTCCACCTTAACTTTCATGAAGAATCCACGTAGAAAAATCCAAGCGATCTTCAACATAAAATCTGTTTGTAGTAGCAAACACCACAAAAAAATCCACCACAATCGCCATAACAACATTAAGATAGTCATATGTACCCAATGTGCATGGCATCGTGTGTATGGGGTTTTGAACGAGAGTCCCCACAAACTTAACTTCCATCTACATCAGAACTAATAACCATGTGTCATGATTGCACACCAAAACATATGGGTTAAAACCCAACTTCCACTTATCGTACCAATTATCCCATTAGATGAAGAATTCTGCCAAGAAAAGGATCAAAAGTTACTACAAGACAACATACACTTTATCCAAACGCTACAACCAGCAAATGTGAATAAGAACCCAGTTATCAACAAACCAGTAGCTGCAATAAAGCATAACAAACCATGCAGCATACCTGCAAAGTACACGTCATGATCCCCCTTCAAAACAGCTAAGTAACATCAATATCACCATGAATAGAGTCGCCATGCAACGAAACTAGTGTGAATAAACCCAAACCAGTAGATCGAATGTGCAACAAAACAAGATCTAGTCCTATAAGCATGATAAACAGGAACGCGTGTAAGATCCAGTCACAACCAATCGACCCATAGAGTTTTTGAATAAGAACTCTAAAAAAACTTAACTTCCAAGATTAATCGGCAGCAAACAATGCATTCAAATCACAAAGAACTTCACACTCTCCAAAACCCACGTTCCAATACAGAAGCAGCATCACCACGACCCATAGTCGACTTTCAGGAACAAAATCCATAATGGTTACATTCAAGAAGATAAACCACAATCATCAGATTGCCTTTCATGCCATACAAGCACAAGATATATACAATAACGCCCAGCAGCAAACCCTAGCGATCAACCATTAAATACGAAACCCTAAAAAGGAGATCGTTCATGTAAGCAAACCCTAACAATCAAGCAGTTAGGGTTAGATCTTTATCGCCCAGCAAATAGATCGTTGAATGATATCTCAATCAAGCCTATACGATCCAATCAAACCAGAAAACCCTAAATAGCGATTACAAGATAAAAATGATCGTTAAGGGTTAAGAAAACCAAATAACGATTAAAAGATTTGCCTAGTAATCGATTAGGGTATAAATAGAGAATCAGAACTAAACCCTAAAAAAAATCGATTATGAACCGACTATAAGAAAATCGTTTAGGGTTTAGAATAGGCGACGAAATCAGAAACATAATGAATGAAAATCAATAGCACACCCCATCCCAGATGATAACTACCATTAAACCCGATTGCATATCATTACAAGAACAATAGAGAGGCAGATGGATGGCAGTTTTTGCGATTGGAATGTGTGGGAGGGGTGGCCGGATTTCGTCCCTAGGTAATTGGTCTAACCGATCAAAAGTGGCTGATTCTTTGACTGTTGAAAAATATATATATATACACTCAATATATCCACATAAACCATTAACGTCTAGTAGTATACGTAATTATTTTACATACATCGTCATTCAGTTACCATCAAACCGAAGACTATTTCATCATCGATATCCTCTATCATATACTTATAAATTTTCAAGAGCCAATACTCTCAAACATTTGGAATATCGTTTTAAACTTAAATGTTGCCACACAAGCAGCAACAACACAAACACTTTAAAACTTATAAAGTTTTTTGGGTAAAGGGGTTTACCCCGGTAAATATATAACCAAAAAAAGTTAAGTACAAATGGAATGTGGCTGATGTACCACATTAACCTCAAGCAAAAAGCTTGATAAACTAGTGCTTATGACAGGCCATAAACACAACAAACCTAGCTGAATTACAAATCACCTAACTAGGTATAAAAACAAGAAAAATCTTAAATCAAGCGAACGTCCCGCATCCACCCATAGGCACGAAGGGAGCTAGGCGACCCATGAAGGTTGCCTCCTTAAAAACCCTTTCCAAGAAAAACCCATAGGGAAAAACCTTGGATAAGGGAAAAGAGTACAACCCTTACCTGGCACTCCCCTCGTGAATAAGACAAGAGCTTGGAATCTTCCATTTATCCAACAGTAGACGAGACCGAGGGGTTATCTTTTGAAATTTGAAGGTAACCAGCTTCAACCGGACGGTATTGACAATTACTTGAACCACTTCAGCAACGGTTGACTTCTTCCTCTTGAAAAGTCTTGAATTGCGTTCCATCCATATGTAATAAGCAATAGCAGCAAGTAATAACCGAGAGAGTATGCTAGGAACTGAACGACCCTTAGATATAGGAATGAGGAACGTAAGAACATCATCCACCTAGGAGGGACTCCATCCATTCCGGATAAACTCCGGACCTGTAACCAAACCTGCAAAGAAAATTGACACTCAAAAAACAAGTGAGGGTGAGAATCCGGAACCGCATCACACAGTGGGCATCGCAGAAGATTCAAATCAACAGCAGGACCAACATCCGATTCTCGTAGCCTATCTTGTGTCTTCAACTTCTGCTTAATAACAAGCCACATATGTATAGCATGTCGGGGGATACAATGAGGAAACCATGGAATATTAAACCACCCAACCCGATCAGCCCTAGTACGAAGAGAATCCCAAGCACAAGCAACTGAAAATTGTCTAAAATTGCCCTCCAAATCACGCCATATTAACCCGTCATCAGTATCACCAAGAATATTAGGAACCGGGAGGCTAAATAAATTCGGAAATCTAGGTAATCAATCCACAGGCCACTTCCAATTACCATTATCAATAACATCACAAACCGAGTCCGATAAGCTAAAATCAGCCCGCACAATGTCTCTAGCAGTGAGCATATCACGGATAGGGCTTAAATCACACCACATATCAAACCATACAGAAGTGGTTTTACCATTATTGATCTTATGCCATATGTAAGGACGTACCTTGGGTCTAATTGCAAGAAGCTTACGCCAACCCCAACTAACATCACCCAAGCAAGGAACATCCCAAAAGCTTCTACCATGGAGTTTATATGAATGAATCCATTGTTCCACAAGGACTCCTTATGGGTTAAAATACTCCAAATGTGCGTCGTCATAAGAGCAATATTAAAATCAGCCAATCGACGAATACCAAGGCCACCTTCTTGTTGAGGCTTACAAACAGATGCCCAAGCTACTTTGGCCTTACCCCTTTTCATTTCACCTTGACACCATAAGAAACCCCTCAAAAGCTGTTCCAAATCATGAATGATACGAGTAGGAAGGATAAAGACCGAAGCCCAATATATATGCATCGAGGACAAAACCGATCTGACCAATTGAAGCCTACCCGCAAGGGATAGAAACTTATTACGCCAATCATTCACACGACTTTCCAACTTTTCCACAAGAACCTTACAATCCCTATAAAGAAGTCTGGATGATATAAGAGGGACACCAAGATACCTAACAGGAAGAGAACCTTCTGCAAATGGCATAGACTGGAGAATAGTAGCTTTCAAAGCATTAGGAACATTACAAAAGAAAGCTGTACTTTTAGGGATACTCGGGACAAGACCCGAAACATTCTTGAACTCCTCCAGAGCTTGCATAATAACATTAACCGAATCTGGATGGCCTCTAGAAAATAAGAAAAGATCATCTGCAAAACAAAGATTAATAATCCTCTGCTGCTCACATAAATGATGGAACTGAAAATCCGCCGAATTAGAAACCTTTTTATGCAAGATAAGGGTTAAAACCTCCATAACCAACGTAAACAAATAAGGAGATAACGGGTCTCCTTGTCTAAGACCACGCTTACCATTGAACCAGCCATGAAGATCTTTTTGGGTAAAAGGGTTAATTCACCCCGGTAAAATGCATTACACCAAAAACGTTGAAGTACATAGGGTGAGGGTGATATCCCTCACCTCAGTCCCTTAGGACACTTACAGACTCCAATATAAGAATGACACACCATTCCTATAACTTACAATAAAATGAACCTACCAATAATGACAAAGTACATAAAATTTTACAATACTACTCAAGAAAACACTTGAGCCTTCTATATCACTATTGCGGTCCATCTTAACATCCATGAAGAAATCACGTAGAAACATCCAAGCGATCTTCAACATAAAATCAGTTTGTAGTAGCAAAGAACACTACAAACCAAACGTTCATTATCATCAACACATCGATCACAAGACCAAGATACGTAACAATCAGCAAAAGGTCTTGAAGAAAAACGATGAAACAAAGGGTTTTGAACAAGACCCTTCAAAACTTAACTTCCAACACAATGACATGATTTGAAGTACCAAAGGCTGCCAAAATGCACCAAGAACAGCCATGGTCACCAATCAACTTACCACATATGATAACTTCCACACTCATGGATCATCAAATTAAGTTCAGTTCACAAATTTCACACAACGGTTGGTGGAAGACTCTAAAACCACGGATAGAGCAGCAAGCACAAACTCGCTCCAAAAGTGTATGTTTAGATGCAAAACTGAATATCAATAATAATAACCAAAAAGTATGAAGAAAACCCATGTACTTACACAATAATAGCTACTATCCACCATCAATTGTAATATAACTCAGATGAATAGAAGCAAACACCACTCAATCATGAAGCATGCATACGGATTATAAGGGACAAACTAGGATTAAAGAAACCTAACTTCCAGCCATAACAACCAACAGCAGCTTCCATGAATGACGATCATAGGGTTACACAAACCCTAACCTCCATACCAACACCACCAAACAACAAATGTAACAAGAGGTCGCCAAGAAGATCAAATCAGTAGAGAGAAATACGAGACCTCAAAGTCACCCATTCAGCCATAATGAAGACGAAATCACACACCAAAGCAAGTGTAATCTTCACCTTCAACATAAATCTGTCCCAACAGAACTTACAACAATACTAGCGAACGTAATGATCAAAGAAGCTAATAACATAATCGAATAAAAACAGCTACATGACCATAAAAAACCCTAGCATCGACATCAAGCTGCGAATCAACACCAACAAAATATTGAAAACGCAGCACCACCATAAAAACCCTAAACTAGGAGCGGTTAGGGGTTCAACAAGGAAGATTGAAAAAACCTAATCGGAGTGACGAGGCAATCCAATACAAACGCATCCTTGTACAGCCCATGATCGACCATGCAGGAACAAACCCTAAGTCGACCAACCCATCAAAAACCTAATCGTTAACAGCCTCTCTCCCTCAACCCACGTACCAGCGACGTACCAACACCAAAACCCTAATAAGGATTACTTGCAAACAGATATTATCGTAATCCAAGAGGATAATGATTATGCGTTTAGGTTACATAATAGGACCAATATGAACGAAACCCTAATAAAAGAGAATCGACCATATGTACCATGAAGAACTCGACTTGATATACCAAGATAATAGATTGCAGCCGCCACCTCCTTTAGTAAAAATAACACACCCCAATCAGCTTATTGCATACCCGATCACAAAAAAGAATTGTAAAAGGGTAGAGAGGACGTGAGGGGTGGTTTTATGGCCGGAATAGGAAGGGAGGGGGGCGGCCGGAATTCTCCATGGGGAGAGAGCGTTCTTTTTGGTTTTTTCTCTGTAGAAGTTTGTAATCACCATTAACACATATAGAATACGATGTAGAGGTTACACAAACCATGATCCATTCAACCATTTTGTGATGGAAGCCAAAACCGATCAGAATTGACTTAAGAAAAGCCCAGTTGACCGTATCATATGCTTTTTGAATATCCACTTTAAAAGCAAATCTAGGCGAACCTCTCCCTCTATGATAATTTCGCATAAGCTCTTGGGTAAGCAATATATTATCAGAAATCCGCCGCCCAGGAACAAACGCTGATTGATTAATACTAACCAAAGAACCAAGACCCTCTTTAATGCGATTAGCAATAATTTTACTAATGCATTTATATAGAACATTGCAACACGAAATAGGCCTATAGTCATTAATCTTAGAAGGGGTAGACACTTTAGGAATCAAGGATATAATGGTGTGACTGATTTCCTTCAGAATCTTACCATTAGTAAAAAAGTCCCGAATAGCACCCGTAACATCAATACCCACAACATCCCAAGCTTTCTTATAGAAGGCAGCAGTGTAGCCATCAGGACCTGGGGCTTTATCATCCCCCATCGAGAACAAAGCTTCCCTAATTTCAGCATCCGTAACATCACGAACCATATAATCATCCCTATGCTGGTCAAGGACATTAGAGAATAAATCATGATCCTCTAGAGGACTACAATCCCCTTCAAAACCAAGAAACTGCTCATAATGAGACACAAACGCCCCTGTAACCGCATTACCTTCATACAAAACATTAGCCGCATCTCGAACCAATTCAATTCGATTACGAGCACATTTACTTTTAACAATATTATGAAAATAAGCCGTATTAGAATCACCTGCATGGAGCCATTGAAATTTAGATTTTTGCTTAAGAAATCTCTCTTCATCAAGCGTAGCCTCCTTAAAGGCAAGAAGGTAATGAGCATGCTCATCACGAAGGGCTGAATTGAAAGGATCCTTATCAATCGCCATTTGGACCTCATCTAATTCCTTACGAAGATTATCAACCCGCGCATGCAGATTACCTTGATTGTGTAACATCTTACGAAATGTGGATTTCAGCCCCTTCAAATGTTTAACAACATGATACATAGCACAACCATTGACATTAATATTCCACCAGAAAGCCCTCTTTATGCACCAGAAAGTTAGAGAACTAAAAGGTTTGGGTTTGAGCTTGGCCACATGAGGAATACGAAGCACACAAGGAGAATGATCCGAGATACGATAAGGTTGGAAGATAGCAAAAGAACCCAGGAAAGTATCACAAAACTGTAAATTACCCACAATCCTATCAATTTTCTTTAGAGTTCCCTTAGAGCCTTTCGGTTTTTGGTTCCATGTAAAATGAAGCGCAGTTCTATTAACATCCGCAACCTCCATACTCTGAACACAATCTTTGAATTCACGCATAGCAATATCAGGAGTATAACCACCACTTGAGTGATCTTCCAAATTAAGAGCAGCATTAAAGTCACCCAACAAGACCCAAGGCCTACTTCGCATAAAACCAGCATGACAAACAAGATTGCTCCAAAGTGCACGACGATTAATGTAATAGTTATCTGCATACACAAAAGAACTTGGTTAGTTTGAGACAAAATCATAACATCAACAATGTCATCATTCCAACCAAGAATAATACGAGGCCCCTTATCACAAAGACTACCATTTATCATACACCATAGAAGCATCCACATGAGATTCCAAAATCGCACACACACTAAGATTATTATCATTTACAACCTGCCTAACCTCTTTTTGTTTAGGGGAATGGTTCAAACCCCTTATATTCCATGAGGCGATACTAAACATCAGGAACATTCAGAACAAGAGTGCTTGCCCCCGGTTTATCAAATAAATTGACTGATTCATCAAACACATTCTCAACCACATCATCCTCATCCAATTCTTTATTATTATCAACATCATCATCAGTAGCCAAAGAACCAAACGGGTTAGATGTAGTCACATTAGCGGCAAAAGTTGGGTTACTTACTTTTAGGTGTAGGATAGTTAGTACTATGAGTAACATTACGAGCAGGTTGGCTATCCTTATTCACCTCAGCATTTAGGACAGTAGGTCTAGAAGTATTATGTGAAGTAGAAGGACCTACCGGGTTAGATGTAGTCACATTTTGAGTCTTAACCTGAAATGTAGACTAAACTTTCCATACTAATTTAGGTCGCGTGTCGGTGCCATTCACTACTCCTACTTGACTACCACATTAGGTTACTGATTTACTAAGGTTTGTTCTCGTAGCCCCTTTTTCATAATGTTTTCCTTGGGAGAAAATGGTACTCAAATGATGTTTTAACTGTTTTTATGTTGTGTTAAACTGTTTACATAATTTTGGACAATAAATGCGTTTGATTTCAATATGTGACCCTTTGTGATGATAAATTGTGTTTCATGTATGCGCAACTGTTTAACTCCGTTTGGAGCCGAAGCAAATTGATAGTACTATCGGGGGTAGCTCCCCACTATAAGTAACATGTATATAATATTATTGGTAGGTTCAGTTGTCGCTAGCACCGTGTTTCATATATACTCATATATACTCACTATTGTCCTGCGCTATAATGCACAGCTTTATGGTTTAACTTTAAAACCTACGAACTCACCAACTTTATGTTGACATTTTCAAGTATCCATTTTCAGGTGTTAAGAACACAGTTGCTCATAACTTATATTTATCCCGTCGGGTGGATCTATTGTAAATTTGAATTGTGTTGTGATGAATGCATTTAGTACTTCTCTATTTAGACACCTTGTGTTTTGTACTATGAAGTCATGCCCCGTAAATGCCATTCCGTTGCACCATTTTTGAGGTGTGACATCTACTATTGAAAAGGTTCGTGGTTGAATACGAGTGGAAACTGCCTCGGTGTGATACTTGTAAGCTTTTATTTTTTGACCTACAGTTCAGCCTACACAGAAGGACAATGATGGTTTCCAGGTGGTCAGTAACAAAAATAAGGGTAAATCTGGTAGCCAAAGATTTCCGGGTAAAGGAGGATTCACTAAACCTATTGTGGGTAATAAATTTCGTTACCAGCCTAAAGCGCTTCCTCCTGAGCCCAATAAGGTAGATGCTAATAAGAAAAAGGCCACTAGAGTGGCTAGTATGAGTGGGACAAATATTTCTACATCAAATCCGTTTGATGTCCTTAATACGATCGATACTGAAGAGTATGATATTCCTACTATGGTTGTGAATATGGATGGGGCTGATTTGGATTTGGGTAGTAAAAAGGAAGCAAAAATGGATGGGTCTCAAAATACTGGCAAGGAATCACAAGATCCGCATGTGAGTGTTGTGAAAGAGAATGAGTAGGTTGCTCCTTGTAAGCCTAATTCTTCTCGTTCTCCGTCTACTTCTTCTACTAAGAAGGTTAACCCGTTCTCTAAGGTAGGAGAGTTGTTGTTTCGGATAGTGATGAGGAGGAGGTGCTTGAGGATAACCCTATGGCTAAATTCATGGGATCAACAGGGGGTGGATATGAGCTTGAAGATTATTATGATTATGATGACTATGCTGATCAAGTCTATGATCTACCAGGGCAATTGGATTCTTTTTATGACATGTATGATATCAAGCTCCAAGGTCGTGTTAGGAAGTAGTTTTTTGTTTTTATAGTTGTCAATTCTATCGTGGGTCGGTCGTTACTTTGCATAATATTTTGATCATTGGATCATGGGTCAGTGTTAATTAATTGATCAATATCAAGGGACCACATATATTTATTTGCATGCTGGGATTTTATCATGTGACGATTTATGTTTTTAACGATTATAAAACCCTAACTTTTTGTTAGGGTTTTCTGTTTCTATATTGTTTGACTTGCATGTTGTTTGTTGAATTCTTTGTAGTTTACAATTGGTTTTGGTATTATTTGTGGGTTTAGAGAGATTGAAAAAGGTTCCGTAAACAATAATAGTGCATCTAGTGGTAAACACTGATGGCAAACTGTTGGGTGGAAGTGGTGATATGAATATGGGTTCCTTTAGTTTAGATGATCAGAAGGTGAAGAGGACGTCTAGTCTTTCTCAGTCTAACCTTTTTAGGGATGCTCCGATTTTGAAATCTTTGTTGAAGAAGGCGCATCATAATGTGCCTACTGGTATGATTGGTTCGACAGTTAATTTGGAACAACAAGGTATGAATTTGTCCAATTTACATGCAAATCTCGAATCTGGTAAGGAAGTGGGTTCTGTTGTTTTGGAGTTATCCAATAATGTGCCAAATAATTGTGATAATTTGCAATCTGTCACTAATGATTCAGTGGGTTCGGATTCCATGACTCACAAAGTGGCTACTGATGTAAATGGTAGATCAACTACTAGGAATGCCAATGTTACAGTTAATAATGTGAGTGCACCAACCAAGGTACACCTAACTGGTTCAGCTCCTATTTTGTTTAGGTCTATGTTTAAGGATAGTTCGGTCAAGAAGGTCGTAAAGATAACGGAGATGTTGAACAAAAATTATGTGGATAATGCTAATGTTACGATTCCTTTGGAATTGGTAGACGAGGTAAGCAATCGCTTTGCTAATACGCTTTATGGTTATTTTATTGGAAAGTGGCTTGCTTTTCTGATTGTGGAAAATTATGTGAAGAACACGTTAAAGAACGTGTTTTTTCTTTTCCAATTCTCGTCTAAGGAAGGGATGGAAAGGGTCTTTAGAAACAGGCCCATGGTTGATTCGACTTGTTCCTATTATTTTAAACATTTGGACACCAAATTCTAAGCTCATAAAGAAAGATATTACAACGGCTCCTGTGTGGGTCAAACTACATAATGTGTCAATAGTTGCCTACTCTGAACTCGGGTTAAGTTTGATAACTACATAGATTGGTCATCCCATTATGTTGGATGCGTACACAAGTACGATGTGTCTTAAGTCATGGGGTCGGAACTCTTATGCCCGTGCCTTAGTGGAAGTTTCTTCCCAATCTGCATTATTGGAATCTCTTATGGTGGCTATACCTTTTCCTAATCTTTCGGGACATTCTATGGAAAAGATTGATATTGAATACGAGTGGAAGCCTCCAAGATGTGGTGCATGCAAAATCTTTGATCAAAATAATGATTTTTGTCCTAAGAATGTAAGACCTATTGCGAAGCATGATGCGCGTACAAAGCGCGTTCGGGGTCAAAGGAACTTCCTGACAGAAACTGGTCTACTGCGTTTTCATTGAAAAATTCTGGAAAAATTACATCTTTAGAATCGGGAAAAATTCTTGCAAAACATCCATTATGACTCGATACAAGCATTTGACTCTAACAAACACACATATACATCACTTTCAATAGTTGTAATTCTCACGTTCACTTTCTTTTAAAAATGTATGTAATCTTCCCTACACTTATCTTATTGTAAAATACCTTTATATGTAATTAAGACGAGGTTAAAGACAAAATAAAGCATTTTCACAAATTCAAACATGAGAACAACAATGAAAAAGATATATGACACACAAACAAGCAAACAGTTAAGCATGGGTTTCCTCCCACGAAGCACTTGTTTTTGTTCGAGTCACGAGCTTGACTCTACCCTTATTTAACGGATAAAGGGGAAGTTTTTCCTACACTTAAGCTTAAGTGCGGGTGATAGTAGCGATACACACCCTTAGGGTGGAAATTTGCTATGTGAGGAGAGGGTGTTGGGTGATTTATATGCTCAAAGGGGTGTGCTCCATTCATTGTAACCTTACCTAATTCTATTGGTGTAGCGGGTGAATCAAGTCTTTCTCTTAAAAATGGATCATCTTCTATCAACTTCAAGAGATTCTTAGTTAAGGATCTATCTTGACCTAATAAACCCGGTTTAAACCCATAATGTTTCTTGTTATCAACCATGAATGGGTGATGTACGTGTGTAAGGTCATGGGTTACTCCTATAGTAGCTTCCACTCTACATGGCCTAGAGTCTACTACCTTTATAAAGCAACTACCCGGACTATTTATTTTGATGGGTGGATTGGGCCTAATTCAATTCCTAGATTCACATCTAAAGACAGAAAATTAGGTAAGGTTTTTGGTTGTGGCTCCGGTTCATCAAAATTAGGAACTTCCCTAGGACTAAGAGAGAGGTCATGACAACAAGCATCTAAATCTACATTCTCTAGTGGTGTTTGGTCCAAAGTTTCTATATCAATCGGGGTTCCTATAGTTTCTTCTACTTCTTCCAGGTAAGTTATATGCGGTATGTGTTCCTCAAGTGATGGTAGGGCTTGTGGGCTTGGATTTTCCATCTCATTCTCCATTATATCTAGATCTCCGATATGTTCATCATATGTTTTAGTATGATCTAACCCAAATACACTCCTAAGTCTCTCAAATCCTTCTTTAGGCATTTCAAATTCTTGGTCCGATTCATAAGAATTGTTCTCAAAAACTTGACTACTATGTTCTATTTGCCTAAAGGATTCCTCACGCATGTCATATGTTTTGGTGAAATCTATCCCACGCATGCAACTAGGTAGTTCAACTCTAACCATCTTACAATCTTGTTCGGCTTTAGGTTCCATGTTCTTAAAATCTAGGTCTTTTTGTTCATGGTGCCTCAGGTTGGATAAATCCTCCTTATCTATTTCCTCAAGTTGGGATGTAGACAAGCCTATGATTTCATTCAACTAGTGGTTTATGCTTAGGAAGCTTTTCTCAAAAAATTTCCAGAGGGTCTCACTTAGAGGTGGCAAAACGGGCGGGTACGGGCTACGGGTCAAACGGGCTACGGGCCAAACGGGCTATGGGCCAAACGGGCACGGGCTAAACGGGCACGGGCCAAATGGGCTCATGTTATACGAAACGCTTTTAAAAAGACCCAAAATGACGAAATAAATTCATCGAACGTAACACCTCATTTATATTTAAAAAATAAAATGTAAGTTTTTCTTTAAAAATAATCTAATGTTCGAGAAAAACATGTGCCCGTTATGCCCATTTAACTTCTAAATGGGCAATAAATGCCCATTTCAAAAAAAGGAGGGGACCCAAATGTGCCCAAATCTTTTAAATGTTTGCCTATTTAGCCCGTTCTTTTGATTTTGGGCACAAATTGCCACCTCTACTCACTAAAAGGAGTTGATTCTAACAATGATTGTTGAATAGAAGCCACACAAGCACAAAATTTACCAAATCCATCTAATCTTACACCCGCCTCCTTTTGGATATATCTAAGATCACTCACAAATTCATAAGAACAATAAGAAGAAATTCTATATGTGAAATACAATTGTTCCTCAATTGTTAATGATTCGAATGCAACTTCACTTGCCATAGCAACAAATGAAAAGGGTTTCACGAACACAAACACAAGGAAGGGGGATAGACTACAAGGAAGCTAATAAAAAGAGAAAAAAGCTCACTTGATAGGAATCAAGCGAGGGAACCTAAACGAGATAAAAATCTAACTAGCTATTCTATTCCCCGATAGCGGTGCCAAAAACTTGATGCGCGTACAAAGCGCGTTCGGGGTCAAAGGAACTTCCTTTTCATCGAGCAAGTTTTTCAACACCCTAGGCCATGAACCTAATCGTTGTAGTGTAGTATTGGGTAAGCCTCGGGTATTGATATCGTTCTCTAGGGGATTAGGAATGCTAGCAAGAACTGTACTACGCTAAGATTGGGGTTGAGGATGATTCTTTTATATGTTTTTAAGAAAGCTAAGGGTAAAATCTCGGGGCAATTAGATTTGGGGGGTGGTATTCTCTACCGATTACTCTACTATTCTAATTGTCTAATACTACGGGTAGATATGTCTTTTTGATTGTGTGCTCGTATGATGATTAAAAATGTGCTTACCTAGATACTATTACTCCCTAGTTATCTTTTATTGTTGGTTGAATTGTCACGTCCTCATTCTTAACGCGTTGGGTTTTCTAAGGTCGGAGAAATGCTTATGCCCTAACTCTTTGAGAATACCTTAAGGTTATTGCCTACGAAATCCGCTAGATGTTTCATAAACTAACCTAAACGTTATCTTTGGATGTTTAGACTACGAAATCCGCTAAGTGTTTCATAAACTAATGTTCACAAAGATTACTCAAGCAATTAAACACAACGATAGGCTAGTGCACTCCTAAGCCATTTACAATTAAGATAAGAGACAACCAATCAATAATTAATAACTAGGTTTCATAGATCTAAGCAAACACACAAGAAATTTAGCCGGACATGTTAAACAAGCAAGCATACAAACATTCAATGGAAGACATAATGATACTAATGGAATAAAACACTTATCTTAATGTGTAAAATATGGTTTGGGACCCTAAGATACTGTCCAAGTCGGACTACAAACATTTAGGGTTTTTACTCCACAAGTCTACCTCCTTAAAATACTGAAAAATGGAATTTTATAAATAGATTTACACTTGCGATGGCGTCGCCTGATAGGTGGGACGCCGACAGATCGCCGTCATTAGGGTTTTCGTCTTCGCCAAGTTATCGATGGGACGACGTCACGTTGTAGTTGTGACGCCGTCGGGCTTCAGCAGGGACGTCGTCTGATTATGGATCTGGGCCGTCTGAGATGAAAAGTCTTAGTGACGCCTTTCCTCTTCAAAGCCTGACGCCGTCAGGTGTATTTGAGCAAAAAGTCTACTGAGCTGTCAGGTGTATTTTAATTAAATTCGTAGAGAGGGACGGCGTCGCCTTTTAGTTGGGACGCCGTCAGCTTCAGTTTCAGCAGCTTGAGTATCTTTGATCTTGATTTTGCCATTTTCTTCATGTATTCACTCCTTTTCGTCCAAATATGCATCATTCCAGCATTTTGCTTCCAAGAGACCTAAAACTGAATAGGAACGAAATTAAGCAGTAACGGATATAAAAGTGGTCGATTAAAGGCTTAAATGACCCCTTAAAAGTGTACGTTTTAAATCCTTATCAAAGCAATCTGTTGATGCGGAGAGGTTTGTTGATGTTAATAGGAGAAAAGGTAAGGGTATTCAACCAGTGAAAGACATGCATACTCATGGGTTACGGCTTAATAAACCTAAGGTTTCTAATTATTATCACCCAATATCGAATCCTTCTACTGGTGATGGGGGTGCATCGACTTCCAAGGGAGACAAGGTGAATCAGTCTAATGGTGGGAGTGATAGAAATGCAAATCAGCCTAATGATGGAAACTTGGGGCTCTCTTTAGAGCCTCAAGGGAGCGGTGGTACAGGTAATTCGAAGGTTAAAAATAATAATTGGGTTGATGATATTAACCTTCTTGATTTGAAAAACAGTTTTGATGTGCTTAAGGAGCAAGATTCGGTTTTGGAACCTGTGATTGACACTACATGTACTCCTGATGATATCCCTAGTTCTTCCAAAGCTCCTTCTCCATTGACTATGAAGACCACTCCTAATCCGGTGGTTGATGGTAAAAGGAAGGGCAACCCTTTTTTCTAAAGTGGGTGAAGTGGTTGATTCTGAGAGTGATGATGATGAGGTGTTTGAGCCAAATGATCCTATAGGAAGTTACTTTTCATACGGTTCTAGAGAAGCAAATAAAAAATTTCGACTCTCTCTCCCTTAGGGAGAAATCCAGCCGCCACCCTACTTTCCTGTTCTGGACAAATTCTATACCTAATCGTCCTCTCTATCCTTCTTCTAAGGGTATGCAATACGATTTTGGGTTTAGATATTCATCTTAGGGTGGTTGGTTACGTTTTATTCTTTATATTCTATCGGATTTCTCCTTGTTTTTGAAACCCTAAGTTCTTTGTTTAGGGTTTCTGATCACCTCTTTATGGGTTGATCTCTATTGATTCTATACTGAATGATTAACATAGTGGGGTCGACATGTATGTTGTTGCTGTGCTAGAATGGCAAACCCTTTTTAGGGTTTCTTATTTATCTATCATGGGTGGCCTTTCTGTATCATCATTATTACTGCTGGTGCGTGGATCTATTTGAATGGAACCCTTGTTAGGGTTTCGTTTATCTTTATTCGCTAGTGGTGATCTATTTGTACGTGGATTTGATGATTGTATGTTCTTTAGCAGATATTGGTTGTTTGATAAGTGGGTTTTGAGAAAGTTGTAAGCTTAATCGTTGGGATGTTAGGGTTTCGCTGGCCCTATTTTTTTTATTGATTTTGGATCCGGCTGTTTATGTCATGTTCATGTTACTGTGGATCGAGATTGACGTGATTTTTATGTTAGGGTTTATTATCCCTATTACGAGTCCATGGCAGGTTTGTGGTATGAACTAGGGTTTGGTACCCTATATCTCGTGTTTCACTGGTCCTGTTCCTTCCTATCCTACTGATATTCATTATTGTACGGATCTTTCTGTTATGGTGTGGTTAGTTAGGGTTTGTATAAACCCTATTGCTTGACTGGTGCTGAATGGTGTACATGGTGTTGGCATGTTAACTGTTTGGTTATGTTGGTCAGGGTTTCGTCTTAGACCCTATACCGGTGTGTATTAGATCAGTTCAGCAAGTTGTTCATTGTGATCGTTTAATGCTATTGGCTGTTGGTACGGGCCTGATTTGGGTTATGGACGTTGGGTGTCTCAACCTCTTGATTACGAAGCTGCTGATTGGATTTGCTGCAACTGGTCGTATTCTTGGTTGGTGATGTTTGTTTGGATACAGTGAGGGTATTTTTTGGACGTTACTAGTTGTTTGATCATGATGCAGCCTTAATTCGCCTATTTTTTTTGGCCTTCTTTGATTGTTCTTTTACTAGTATTATTGAAGTTGATGACAACTTGTAAGTACATGGGTTTTCTTCGTACTCTTTGGTTATTCTTATTGGTGTTCGGTTTTGCATCTAAACATACACTTTTGGAGCGAGTTTGTGCTTGCTGCTCTATCCGTGGTTTTAGAGTCTCTCACCAACCATTGTGTGCAATTTGTGAATTGAACTTACATTTGATGATCCATGAGTGTGGAAGTTAACAAGTTCAAGAAGTTGTAAGTTAGGGTTTGCAAAACCCTAATGTTTGTCTATGGCAGGTTGTGTTAACTTTGGTTTGCATTCAGATCCTATTTGCATTTAGCAACATATGGTTTACAGAATCGTGTCATGGTGTTCGTCTATGTCTCATGTTTGCGGGACAAAGAAGATGATTGGAAGTTCTACGATGACTAAGATTTGGTGCTACATTAGTGAAGCAAGCTTTTAAATGCATATGTTTATTCACTTGTATAGTCATTGTAGGTTGTTCGTTTTATTTTGTAAGTTATAATAATGGCATGTCATTATTATGTAGTTGCTTGTAATTGTCCTAAGGGACTGAGATGAGGGAGTCACCCTCATCCTTTGTACTTCAATGTTTTTGGTGTAATGAATTTTACCAGGGTGAAAAATCCCTTTTACCAAAAAGTTACTTTTCATAAGCAGGTGGAGGTAACGAGCTTGAAGACTATCTTTTTGATGATTATGCGGCTCAGGTATATGACTTACAAGGGCAATTGGATGAGTTTTGTGATCGGTTTGATATCAAACTCCAAGGCAGTGCTAGGAAGTAATTTTTTTTGTTAGTTCATAAGGTTGGCTTGTCATCTTATGTTGTTTATTGGTTGTTCTAGTTGTTGGTAGCTAGTTTTTCGTTTATGGCCTGTCATAAATGATATAGTGGCAGTTCAAGCGGTTGCTTGAGGTTAATGTGGTACTTCAGCCTCATTCCATTATTGTTAAATGATTTTTTAGAGTAATATATTTTGAAAGGGTGAAAAATCCCTTTTATTCAAAAAAAATATTATCTTATGCGTAATGGTTTATTTCTTGTTTTAAAGGAAAGGAAGTGTCTTGTTATGTAAGTTCCATCGCCTATTTAACGGGCTGAGATATGGGATTTCACCCATGTCCTTTGTACTTCAATGTTTTTTGGAGTAAACATTTACCTGTTTGTTGACCTTTTACCCAAAAAAAGGAAGAAGAAAGGGCTTCTCATTTTACGGCTTTTAATGTGCTTGAAAAGGATGCAAGATTGTCAGCTGATAAAATAGTTGAAGCTTACAAATATTTGGAGATCTAATACCATAATAAAAAGATTCTTTATGATAGGTATGTGAGAGCAACGAATCCGAAATGTAGACATCTACCTGGAAGAATTACATTCGTTGACATCATATCGAGAAAAGGCCTTGTTAATGTGTAACTATATATAGAGAAGGTATATTGAAGTACAAAACACACACTCTTCTTGGTCTATGTGATTTTCAATATGTATGAATGAGAAGAAATTCATAAATGTATACAGAGAAATACGAGTGCCCATGCCAAATCTATCATGGGAACTATTTAAGTCAGGATGAATGACTTAAGATAAATTCATAAAATACTTGGTATTACTGAAGGAGTCAATTTAAAGTTGTTTGATCCAATGATTGAATTTGATGAGATTCTAAAGAAAAGAAAGCGATGTGAAAGGGAGAAGGATCGATCATTTGTTGCTGAGATGGAATGTGATATTAGTGTTTCTCCAGAATTGGTGAATAAACAATAAGATGATGGTGAAGTTATACATCAACCTGAGTTTGGTATGTTGTTCAGGAATAGGTATATACATAAATTTTTCTTCAAGGCAAGGGATCTTCATAATTGTTTATTAGAAATGTTGCATATTTTTCGAGGCATGTATAGTTACAAGTTAAAAATCTTGTCTAACAATGCCAGAGAAAGAGTTTGCCAGATTGGTTGTAGCAGATATTAAAGAAAAAAACACACATTACCCAACTCATAAAAGAATCAAGCTTGAAAAAATGGAATTCTAAGATAGTTTATGTTTGTTTTTTATGTAAGATATACTCCATGTACTGAACTGTTAAGTTTTTTTTAAATGTTAGAATACCATGTTAGTGGAACAGTTAATTAGTTATATTTATATTTGCATGCTTCTGATAGAAAATGTGTAAATTTCATCTTGTTTAGGAGTTCCTGATGAGTAGAATATACACTGTTCATGGAACATTTTGATTTCAAAGTCATCAAATGCTCATTCAACGAATCAACTTACAAATTCATAAAACTATTTTCTGAAACAATACAATGAAATCTTTTTTGGGTAAAAGGGCTTCACCCTGGTAAAATATATTAACCAAAACTTTTAAGTACAATGGATGAGAGTGAATCTCTCATCTCGGCCCATTACATGGCCAACAAACACGCAACTAAAGTGCATCAACCAAAGAAACTACATAAGAAAGACATGTCAATCTTATGATCTACCAAATCATAACATTACTTTCTACCACGACCAAGGAGATTAACATCATACATGTCACAAAATTCATCCATGTGTCCCGGTAAATCGTAAACTTGAGCCGCATAATCATCAGATAAGTAATCTTTGAGCTCGTAACCACCACCACCAGATGCCATAAACTTAGCCTAATACATGTGTCCCCTAGATCAAACTTAAAGTTGTAAAAATAAGATTTAGTCTAGAACCCACTAAAACATTTATAAATAACAATTTTAGCAATAATACATAAAAAAATAATATTTTAATACAAATTAACATTTTAGAAACTAATAACCAAATGATACATGAGTTTGGATTAGTGATACACTTGATACACATTACACTAATAAATATTTCAAAACCTGATACACATACAAAAACCTGATACACATGACACTTCTAATCAAAGTGTAT
Organism: Chrysanthemum seticuspe; assembly: GCA_019973895.1. NCBI lineage: Eukaryota > Viridiplantae > Streptophyta > Magnoliopsida > Asterales > Asteraceae > Chrysanthemum > Chrysanthemum seticuspe. The sequence goes on from BPTQ01000004.1 coordinate 141,808,814, forward strand.
CACCTAGGTTTCGTAAAATTTAAAAATAATCTATCGAAACTTTTACAATTTTAGTTTTAGTTAATAAAAAATTTATTTTTGTTGAAAGGAAAGTGTCACTTGTCAAATTTTAGTTGGATCTCATTTTAACAACTTTAAGTTTGATCTTATTTGATGTAGATTTTATATATATATATATATATATATATATATATATATATATATATATATATATATATATATATATTCATTCATGAGTTTTTAAATAATAAACATTAAATACTAATTCGATTAATTTAAAATTAATAATATATCAATTGTTAATTTGTTCATGAGTTTTTAAATAAGTTCCTTGATATTCTCTCTCTAGGGGCGATTGCAGCCACCTCCTCTTCATCCTTTTTCCGGCCAAAAATCTCCTCTAAAATCGCCTCTCTACTTCTAAATTATCTATGATTCGGTTAGTTAGTATGCAATCGATTTTAAGGTTGTATTATATCAAAGAGGAGGCTGGTTTTGCCATTTCCTGCTGCCCCCAATAAACCCTAAAAACCGATTAATCTTCAATCGTTCTATATCCATTAACTAAGTGATTCATTTGTACCTTGCTTCTGATTCGATTGGTTATATTGGTTTAGATCTATAAATTAGTTTTTAGGGTTTTATGGTTGTTGGTTGATCAATCTTATTTATATCCCTTCTGATTTTGGATTCGATTCTTTATTATCTGGTTTCCATTCACTTTATTAATTGTTGGGATTATCTCAATGATTTTTAGGTAGGGTTTGCTACTGGGTTTATGGTTTCTATCTGTTGTCGTGAGGGTTCTTTTTCAACCGCCTGGTATATAATCCTACTGCGAGCTCTTCTCTTTAGTGATTAGGGTTGTAATTCTTTTAGTGAACAAAACCTGTTTAGGGTTTTCTTATCCGTTGTAGCGTGGAATGGTTATGGATTTGATTGTTGCGCTTTTATTTTTTAACGAAGTCATTCTGGGTTTCGTTTTCTCAGTTGCTGAATGCAAGTTGGATTCTGGATCCATATACTATCTGTAAGTCGATCGTGTTTGATCGTTTATTTATTCTGGTGAGTGGTCAATCCTGTTCATGGGTTGAGAGATGGTACGTACCTGAGCAGGCCTTTGGGAGCGTTTGGTTTGAGGTGATGGTAAGTCAAGTTTTTAGAGTTCTTGTTCAAAAACTCTTGTGTTCGTGATCGTGTCACAGACCTTGTGATGCGTGTTATTGGAAGTTAGGGTTTGATAACCCTATTTTGGTATCTAACGGGTCTGCTACATTTCCTGCTTGGTTTTTAACACCTTGTTTTGCTAAGTGACCTGATTGGATTGTATGTTGGAGCTGGCTATTCTATCCTGATTATCTCTACAGCTTATCCATGGAGGAATTGTAAGTTAGGGTTGTCATTGAATTGTAAGTTAGGGTTGTCATAACCCTATTGATCGATTGGTAATTATTGATTGATCGTTTGTTTGGCAGATTCTTGTTTGAATTTCACTCGGAACCACCTTTATGAGTGGTAATGGATGCATTGGTCGTGCCAGAATTTGGTGTAAGATCATCTCCTTGTTTATCATAGCCGTGTTCTGATTCCTTGATGCATGTTTGTGGGACAATGAAGATGATTGGAAGTTCTACGATGACTATGCTTTTGGTGCTACCTTTGTGAAGCAAGCTTTAACTTCAAGATGTTTATTCACTTGTATAGTCATCGTAGGTTGATTGTTTTATTTTGTAAGTTATAAGAATGGCATGTCATTCTTATATAGACTTATTTGTAAGTGTCCTATGGGACTGAGATGAAGGACTCACCCTCATCCTTTGTACTTCAATGGTTTTTTGGTTAATATATTTTACAAGGGTGCAGGATTACTCCCCTTTACCCAAAAAAAATAAGTTCCTTGATAAATATGAAAGTTTGTATTATACGTATTATTTTTATATCTTTATTCATATATACATTACTAAATTTTTGTAGATATCTATTAAAACACAAATATAAACCCTAATTTAAAGCCTAAATATACTCAAGTAAGAAGGATGCTCATCATTCAGTAAAATTTTTGGGTAAAAGGGCTTCACCCTGGTAAAATATATTTATAACAAAACCAAATCAGTACACTGGAATATGGTTGAAATGCCACATTAACCTCAAGCAAAGCTTGAACTTCCAACTAAATCGCTTGGGACAGGCCACTAAGCGTTACAATGATAAGAACATACTATCACAATTCAGTAAACTTTTAACACACGTTTTTTGTTTTCGTTTCTTAGGATGTTGATGATTCCAGAAAATGGTCAATTAAAGGGGAATACCTTAAATTCCAAGGAAACAATGCGTGTAAGTTTATAATTTTAGAGGTAATGATCAAATAAGTACTAGTGGTTTAAATATACAATAGTAAGAATATTAGTAACAAATAACAGTAAGGCACGTATCATAGTAGTCGGTTATATATAACTAAATGATAAATAATTTTCTAAATAATTTTTTTTGGGTAAAGGATTTTACCCCGGTAAATATATAACCAAAAAATGATAAGTACAAATGGAATGTGGCAGAAGTACCACATTAACCTCAAGCGAAAAGCTTGACAAACTAGTGTTTATGACATGCCATAAACACAATAAACCTAGCTATATCACATCACCTAACCAGGCATAAAACAAGAAAAAACTTGTAACAGCCGAGCATCCCGCATCCAGCCATTGCACGAAGGGGGCAAGTAGACCTAGGAAGTCTGCCTCCTTAAAAACCCTTTCCAAGAAAAACCCAAAGGGAAAAACCTTGGAGTAGGGAAAAAGAGTACAGCCCTTACCTGGCACCCCCTTCGCGTATAATACAAACACTTGGAATCTTCCATTTATCAAGAATCAGACAAAGCGAGGTTATCTTCTTGAACTTGAAGGTAACCAGCTTCAACCGCACGGTAGATACAATAAGTTAAACCACTTCAGCAACAGTAGACTTCTTTTGCTTAAAGATTCTAGAATTGCGCTCCATCCAAATGTAATACGTAGAAGCAGCTAGCAATAACCGAGAGATGATACTACTAACCGAACGCCCCTTTGATATAGGCATAAGGAAATTCATAGCATTATCCAAAGAAGGTGGGACCGCATCCATTCCAGATAAAACCCGAACCTGCAACCAAACCTGCATAGAAAACTGGCACTCAAAAAATAAGTGAGGGTGAGAGTCCGGAACCAAGTCACACAGCGGGCATCTAAGCAAGTCCAGATCAACAGTAGGTCCAACATCCCATTGCCGCATCCTATCCTGAGTCTTCAACTTCTACTTAATAACTAGCCATAAATGTATAGCGTGCCTCGGGATACAATGATAAAACCAAGGAACATGATACCACTCCACCAAGTCAGCCCTTAGGCGTAAGGAGTCCCAAGCACCTGAAACTGAGAAACGACTAAGATGACCATCCAAATTGCACCATAATACTCCATCTTTATTATTGTTGAGATTAGGAACTGGAATCGCAGCTAACAATGGAAACCTAGATAACCAATCAGGAGGCCATCTCCAAATACCATTATCAATCACATCACAAACCGAATCGGATAAATGTAACCCAGCTCGAGTAATATCCCTAGCAGTAAGCAAATCACGAATAGGGCTTAACTCACACCACATATCAAACCAAACAGAGGTAGCCTTTCCATTATTAATCTTATGCCAGATGAAAGGACGGGCCTTAGGTCTAATTGCAAGAAGCTTGCGCCATCCCCAACTAACATCACCCAAGCAAGGGACATCCCAAAAGCTTATCCCACGAAGTTTATAAGAGTGAATCCATTGAACCCATAAGGACTCTTTATGAGTCAAAATACTCCAAATATGCGTAGTCATAAGAGCAATGTTAAAATCATCCAGTCTACGAATACCAAGACCTCCTTCTTCCTTAGGCTTACAAACAGACTCCCAAGCAACTTTGGCCTTACCCCGTTTCATTTCGCATTGACACCAAAGGAAACCCCTCATAAGTTGCTCTAACATGATACGGGTAGGAAGAATAAAAACAGAAGCCCAATATAAATGCATCGACGATAGCACAGACCTGACCAACTGTAGCCGACCCGCAAGAGATAAAAACTTATTACGCCAATCATTCACACGGCCTTCCAACTTTTCCACGAGAATCTTACAATCCCTATAAAGTAGTCTAGATGATATAAGAGGAACCCCAAGATACCTAACAGGGAGAGAACCTTCTGCAAATGGCATGGACTGGAGAATAGCAGCTTTCAGAGCATTAGGAACATTACAAAAGAAAGCTTTACTTTTAGGTATTCTTTGGACAACACCCGAGACATTCTTGAAATCCTACAAAAGCATGCATAATAACATTAACAGAATCAAGATGACCTGTAGAAAACAAGAAGAGATCATCCGCAAAACAAAGGTTAATAATTCTCTGTTGTTCACATAAATGATGAAACTGAAATTCCGCTGCATTAGAAACCTTTTTCTGCAAAATAAGAGTTAGCACCTCCATAACCAACGTAAATAAGTTAGGAGATAACGGATCACCTTGCCTGAGACCCCGTTTACCTCGAAACCAGCCATGAAGATCTCCATTAACACATATAGAATAGGATGTAGATGAGATACATACCATGATCAAGTCAACCATTGTGGCGTGAAAACCAAAACCAATCAGAATAGCCTTAAGAAACGCCCAATCCACTGTATCATATGCCTTCTGAATATCAACTTTAAATGCACACCTAGGCGGACCTCTCCCTCTATGATAATTCCGCATAAGCTCTTGGGTAAGTAATATATTATCCGATATACGACGGCCAGGAACAAACACAGATTGATTAATACTGACCAACACACCAAGGCCCTCCTTAATACGATTAGCAATAATTTTGCTGATGCATTTATAAAGGACATTACAGGAAGAAATAGGCCTATAATCATTAATCTTAGAAGGGGTAGACACTTTCGGGATCAAGGATATAATGGTATGATTGATTTCCTTAAGGAGCTTACCATTAATGAAGAAATCCCGGATAGCACACATAACCTCAGCACCCACAACATCCCAAGCTTTCTTAAAGAAAGCAGCAGTGTAGCCATCAGGGCCAGGAGCTTTATCATCCCCCATAGAAAACAAAGCCTCCCTAATATCAGCGTCCGTAACAGGACGAACCATCAAATCAGCCAATTGGTGTGGAAGAAGATTATAGAATATATCATAATCATTAAAATTGCTACAATCCCCTTCAATACCAAGAAACTGTTCATAATGTGTAACAAAAGCACCTGAAACCTGATTACCTTCATACAAGACATTGTTCGAATCTCGAACCAATTCGATTCGATTACGGGCACATTTGCTTTTAACAATATTATGAAAATAAGCCGTATTAGAGTCACCTACATGAAGCCACTGAACTTTATATTTTTGCTTTAAGAAGCGTTCTTCATCTAATGTAGCCTCCATAAACGCAAGAAGATAGTGAGCATGCTCATCCCGAATGGCTGAATTAGATGGATCCTTATCAATAGCCTTTTGGACCTCATCTAACTCCTTACGAATCCTATCAACCCGCTCATGAAGATTACCTTGATTGTGCAAAAGCTTACGAAACGGGGATTTCAGCCCCTTTAAACGTTTAACAACGCTATACATAGCACAACCATGAACATTAAGATTCCACCCCGCATTAACCGTATCAAGAAACCCATCTTTATGAACCAAAAAGTTAGCGAACTTGAAAGGTTTAGGCTTAAGCATAGTTACCTGAGGGATACGAAGAACACACGGAGAATGATCCGAAATACGATAAGGTTGGAAGATAGCACAAGAACCTGGAGCCTTTAGGTTTTTGATTACATCACCCTATCAATTTTCTTCAATGTACCATATCAGCCTTTAGGTTTTTGATTCAATGTAAAGTGAAGACCGGTGCTATTAACATCCTAAACATCCATCCTTTGAACACAATCTTTAAATTCGCGCATAGCAATGTCAGGAGTGTAACTACCACATGAATGATCTTCCAAACGAAGCGCCGCACTAAAATCCCCCAACAAGACCCAAGGCCTACTACGCATAAAACCAGCATGGCACACAAGGTTGGTCCAAAGTGCACGACGATTCCCATAATGGTTATCTGCATACACAAAGGAACAAAAATTGTTTTGCTGTCCGCACGAATATTAACCTGTACATGCTGACATGCATAACTTGGTTAGTTTGAGACATAATCATAACATCAACAACTTCATCATTCCAACCAAGAATAATACGGGACCCCTTATCACAAAGACTACCATTAGACGTCCACTTCCATCGACGGCACACCTTACGACAAGTATCATGCACCACAGAAGCATCCACATGAGATTCCAACACCGCACACACACTAAGATTATTTTCATTAACTACATGTCTAACCTCTTTTTGTTTAGGGGAGTGGTTCAAACCCCTTACATTCCAAGAGGCGATACTAAACATCAAGAACATTTAGAACAGGAGTGCTTGCCCCCGGTTTATCAAACAAACTACCTGATTCATCAAATACATTCTCAACCTCATCATCATCAGCCAAGTCTGTAATCTTATCAACATCATCATCAGTAGCCAAAGAACCAAACGGGTTAGAAGTAGGCACATTAGCAGCCAAAATTGGGTTACTTACCTTAGGTGTGGGATAGCTATTATTATGAGTTACATTCCGAGAAGATTGGCTATCCTTGTTAGGTTTAGTCGAATTTACCACACCTACCGGGTTAGGGGGATGACCCGAACTAGTACTAGGTTCCCCCTGAGAGGTTGTGCTAGTAGATGGATTAGTGACAGCTTTAGGCCTATATTGCATATTCCTACCAACAGGCACCCCATTAAACAGATTCCCAGTTTTCTTTTCCTTACTTTTAGTTTTACCCTTTTTACCCACTTGTTGAAACCCGTCATTATTAACCTCCACAACAGGTGGAACAACTTTCTTAGGACAAGTATCAGTAGAATGGCCAAAAATCAAACAAGTATCACACCGCGGGGGTTTCCATTCATATTCCACCCTAATAGTTTCAGACGAAAAGCCAAGACTATCCATATAAAGGACTCTTACAGTGATAGATTCCTTAAGGGGAACACACGAATCAATCTCAATTAAGCAACGAGCAAAACTACTCCTACCCCAAGAACCAATACACATAGAGCTAGTATAGGAATCAAGCATAATAGGCTTACCAATGTGCGTAGCAATAATACTAATACCATCATCATTAAACACCTGTAATGGAACATCATGCAATTTAACCTAAACCGGGATTCGGGTTAACTCATCTTTCGTCAAGTTAGTACTCATAGTCCATTTTTGAAAGTATAATGGGGCTATGTTTAATTATCCACGGCCCTCCCTCTAAAACAGCATCCAAACCAACCTGGGAATCAAAATTAAAGAAAAAGAAACTGTGTGCATTCATCATAATACGTTTTAACCCATACTTGGCCCAATTGTTACGAACAAAGTATTCGACTACCGGAAAAGCAATACGCTTTACAATAAAATACCCGTAAAGAGTGTGTTCAAATTTAGTACTAATCGTTTCAACAACTTTACGTGGTTTGGACACATCAACACCTGTAAAAACATTATCAACCTTTAGTGCACGAAAGTTAGATTTACCTTTAACATTTTCCGAATTCGCACCACTAGTAGCACCAACATAAGACTTTTTTTGGGTAAAGGGGAGTAATCATGCACCCTGGTAAAATATATTAACCAAAACGTTTAAGTACAACGGATGAGAGTGAATCTCTCACCTCGGCCCATTACATGGGCAACAGACACGCACTAACAAGTGCATATTAACCAAACAAAATACATAAGAAAGACATGCCAATCTTATGAACTACCAAACATTCAAAATTACTTCCTACCGCGACCTAAGAGACTAACATCATACATGTCACACATATCCTCCAAGTGTCTCGGTAAATCGTAGACTTGAGCAGCATAATCATCAAAGTCTTCAAGCTCTAGTCCCCCACCACCCCCAGAAGCCAAAAACGACGCTATAGGGTTATCCGGCTCCAAAACCTCATCCTCTTCACTATCAGAACAAGTCACATTCTCGACTTTAGAGAACGGATTACTTACCTTAGTAGCAGAAGAAGTCATAGTCTCCGGAGGCTTAATAGGCGCATCAATATCAACACGAGATTCCTTCCCCCGAGAACCATCCATACCTGCTTCCTTAGTACAACTAGAAGAATTCCCAATCTTCGCCTCATTAGTAGTAGACCTAACCACAGTACTTGGGATGCCCGAGTCATCTTGCACCTCAAGAGTCCCAAAAGAGTTAGACATAGTAATAGGTGTACCTTTAGCATTAACACTAACAGCTTCCGGTGTCTTCGTCTTTGCAACATATACCTGCTTCCTAGGTGCAAATCTAGGACCCTTACCCATATTAATACCACTAGACATCTTCATACCTTTGGGTTTGGCTTTTCGATTCTGCACCAACTTAAAACCATCATCAGGTTCTTCCAAAGTCAAGGTGGGAGCAACATCATTATGCTCCTTAATACTCTTTGGACAGCAAGCAGTAACATGCCCAAACACTTTGCATTCCGCACAATGTGGAGGCTTCCATTCATATTCCACCTTGATACTTGCCGTAGTAAAACCACTATCGTCCTTGGTAAGGATAATAGGCATTAACCTCCGCAGTTTGGATAATAGGCATAGCACCCTTAGATTTATCCAAAGTTGACAAAGGAACACTCGTTTGTACCCCATGCATACGTCCAGCTTGACTACCAACACAAACGTTATCTCCAGAAGGTAAGCTAGCATCCTTACCAATGTCCGTAACACCATGCTCACTAGACGACCCCGACACAGGAATAGTAGTACGTTTAGACCCAAAATTATCATTCAGCGTTAGGTATTCTTGTATGTTTAATGTGATCGTGCCACCAGCATCACCCACGTCCCAAAACGAAGTATCATCCAGAATTTTACCTTCGACACTTGTTTTACCAGCTTCTTATGTAGTTGAATCGATAGTATCTTTAGGTTTAACATGTGTTGGTAGTCGATCACCATCAGAAACAGACCAAGAATCAATACATGGTTCGTCATTACCACTCAAAACAGGACTAGGGTTGCGCAAAACCCTAGTCGCTAATCTGGATTGGCTCGTAGCACCCAAGTTACCAGCTTCCATATCCTTAAAACGCTGCATGCGAGCCTTTAACGCCTCCAAATCCACAGTACCATCACCATTGTTCGCCATATTAATCAGAAAAAGAAGAAAACGATGAGAACAAAACCCTAAACGATTAACACAAACCCTAAAACGATAAACCAGAAAAAAAAAACCACCGGAAAAACACGAAGAAACTACGTCAATCTTCAATTCGATCATCCTAACAACGTTAAGACATGCGTTAATGACCAGAATATAACATCTAACCAACACCCCTCATGGTATCAAAAGATTCAATACTATGCGATACTTAGAAACCCTAAAAAAATGAAGGAACAATCACCGTAGTTTCAAAACCCAATCGACCAACCTGATTATTAACCAACCACGAGTGATAGGCTAACTATAACAGATTAAAGAAGACAAGAATTGATGTTAGGGCAGTAGGAACGATCGTTAAGATTTTAGGGATAAAGAATCGGTTTTCTCCAGAGAGAGAATCGGTTTTAGGGTTACTCCCCTAAATCACTTTGGCGATCCTAATTTTCTAAATAATAGACTATTGTAGATTGGTCGAGGGAGAAATAGATTGATCACTATTGTCGAGTGGGCATTGATTTCTTAAGATTATTTGCTTTGAGTTGTGCACTTTATCTCGTCCGCTTCAAGGTGAGTACTCATGGCCCTTTTTATATTTTCTCGAGGGAAAATAATACTGAGCTATTATTTCAATTACATTATTTCTTTCGCTGTGCTAAATCCATATTATTATTTTTTGGACAAATATGTGTTTATAATTGCGTATATGAGTGCTAGTAGTAGTTGGTTTATGACAATGATTATTAAGATTCCTATATTCCTATTAGCCAACAGTTTTAGCTCCAGCTGGTAGTCGATTGATAGCTATTGTGCACATGACCACGTGGTAGTTGGATTACATGACAATTACATGGTTTGGATAGCATTTGCACTACTTGCTCCGCGCTCTTATTATTTACACATTTGTCCTACTTGTATTACCATGCACAACAACTGAGTCATATTTATTTTAAACCTACGAGCTCACCAACATTATGTTGACGTTTTCGAGTATTATTTTCAAGTAATCCTAATGAAAACGCTTAAGGAGATTTGAGCATCTTACCTGGCTTAGCAAGACCTTAGGTGATTCACATGGAATACTTTATTACATTTTAGTTTTGGATATTACATTTCAATGATTTCTATTAGATCGTTGACATATGACCCGGATTGTGGGTTTTCCATTTATGACTTGTGTTTGTGGTGGTTTCGACTAACCACGATACAAGTTTGCACTTGTGTCGGGAGTCATCATGACACTTTGGTTGTTGAATTTACATTTAGTTTTCTCTATTACTTTTATATCAATGTGTTATGATGATACTCTCCGTCCCGCCTCGCGTTTCCGCCCCGGCAAATATATAGTGAGGGAAATATTGTGGATGCACATGGGTACAGTAGCTTGCCAACTTGCAATAAATAGCACGTGCCTAGTATGCATAGGTTAAGCATACTTTTGGTTTACCAGTGCTGAAAACTATTTGTACCATATGTTACTTTCTTGTCTTTTGATAAGTCCTTTCACTTATCTTCCAAAGAAGTTTCTCGCCCATACTTTAAAGACTAAGTTGCTCTTCAGAGTTAAATATTCAGGGTAAGAGAAACAGTTGTCACATCTCAGTAGTGTTAGCTCATTGTACTTTACTCACTGTCAGCTTACAAAGTGATTCTTCCGATGGTCTTCGACTTCCCTGAAGCTTTGACAGTTCATTAAGCTTTATACAACTCTCACTGATTTATTTTATCAGTGAGTTACACACTCTGATAGCCCAGGGAGTAACACCTTCTAATAACCATCAAGGAGTAACACCCTCTGATTTTCATCAGGGAGTGACTTACTCTTTGATCCTTATCAGTGAGTGCTTTACTCTCTCATCCTCATCAGAGACTGAATAAATTAAGCTATTTTATGTTTAAATACTTGTCGAAATCTGACCCAACAATCTCCCCCTATTTGAATATACAAATAGCCTAATCTTAATCAGTATTTTTTTTGTAAAGGGTTTCACCCCGGTAAATATTATCCAAAAAAGTGTTAAGTACAAATGGAATATGGCATAAGTACAACATTAACCTCAAGCAAAAAGAGTTTGATAAACTAGTGTTTATGACAAGTCATAAACACAAAACAAACCTAGCTACATATTACAAATCGCCTAACTAGGTAAAATAACAAGATGTAGTCCTGCAACCAAATTGAGCATCCCGCCTTCCACCCAGTAGCACAAAGGGATTTTTGGTTTACTCTCCCCTTCTCTTCTCTCCGAATAAAAACTCGGGAACAGAATATACGTAATAAATCCAAGTAAAGCTAAATCTAAACCAAATTTTTTTTTGGTAAAAGGGATTTTTCACCCTGGTAAAATGCATTACTCCAAAAAACGTTGAAGTAAAAAGGATGAGGGGGAATCCCCCATCTCAACCCAATCAGGGCAACTGATATGCACAACATGTGCAACTAACAAACATAAGCAAGCTAAAAAAGCTACCTAACAACAAGAAACACAAAAGAAAACGTTTATAACAACAACTATTTCTTCTTGCGTCCTTGCACATTGAAGTCTCTTGAAGAACCACTGTTGATCTTGGATCTAGATGAATACTTCTCGATATCGTCGTAGTTCTCATAAACTTCATCATCACTTTCAGTAACCTCATCCACAAAAGGATCACTACCCTTAATAGAACTTGAAACTACTTTATTTGGAACAGGGTAGGAACACGATGCCATATCCTTCTCATTAGATTCAGCAAAAATTACCAATGGTTTCCACACCTCCCATAACCGAGGAAGTAGGGTCCACCTTTTCAGGTTGCTCATGTTGAGTCGGTACCATAACCTCAACCCTATTCGGAACAGTATCACTCTTTAACGCATCATCAGATGTACCAAACGAATTAGAACCATCATTTGTAGGCTGATTTTTAAGGTCAGTCCCCAAATCACGTTTAGTAACATTGTTCTTCTTCTTGGTAGCCAGTTTAGAAACAGGTTGATACAAGACTTTGGGCTAAGGTTTAAAAAACCGAGACCCTTTATTATATTTGTCAATCGTTTTACCAGCCTTATTAGAGTGAACATTACGATTAACACCAATATCTTTATTAGTCGAATCTGAAACACTAGTAACCAGCTTTCGTCTAAGGGGACAAGAATCATCATCACTATTGAAGATAATACACTTAGAGCACCAAAGCGGCCACCGCTCATACTGGACTTCAAGAACTTCAACGAAATTGACCCTTACCCTTAGGCAAGGGTATAGCAACACCAATTGATTCTAAAACATCCATATCACCAGATAATTCAATAAGAACCCGTGCATACGAATAACGACCCTGAGGATTAATAGACATAGCACTAGTACCTGCATCAAATCGTATAATTCTCCCCAACCGTTTTGCAATCAAACTTATACCAACTTTAGAATACGCAACTGAAGGTACATTATGGATACACACCCATACCGGTACCTTAGTGATCTTCTCCCTTTCCAACCTAGTATTCGGCACCCAAGCATGCAAGAATATAGGCATCGATTTAATAAACCAAGGACCCCCGTCAAGAACCTTAGTCATACCTTCCAATGATGAAAATTTGAAAAGGAAGAAACCATTCCGCAATATAATGTGTTCAAAGTCGAACTTAGCCCAAGCATGCTCGGCATAATCTTCCACGATAGGAAATGCAAGATGTTGATCAATGAAATAGCCGTATAGAGTATCATCGAATTTCACACACATATCATCAACCAATTCAACGTTAACAGCCGAAACAACATTCCCATTCGTTGACCCCAACACATGTACTTGATTAGGATCCACAGTATTAACCACTGATTCATTATAAACCACATGTTCATGAGAACTCGCAACACCAGGTTCAACGTGTTTACAAGCAACCGAACATTCACCATCACGAACAGCAGGATTAATGTAAGGATTCGCCGACCCTTTGAGAGAAAAATCAGGATCGAACAATAATCAGAAGGTAATGATACGTTACCTGATTTCCCAGCCATACCCACATCAGTAGAGGTTGAACCTGTGGCCAATTCTCCAGCCACGCCCCCACCAGCAGGTCTAATAATCCCCTTAGCAGCGGAACCATCATCATTAGAAGTCAAAACAATCATCGTACCCAGCATAAGCACTCTTTAACCGATTCATACGGGCAGCCAATTCGCCCATGTTGACTGGTATATTATTGTTTGTAACCTTTAGATCCTGACCAACCCCTTTGGACGTTTTTCTACCCAAAAGAAACCCCGCTTCCATATCTCAGAAACCCACATTCAATAACTAACAAACAAGTAATAACCAAAACCCTAAATCGGGTTTACCTACAAATTATAAAAAACAAACCCTAATGAATGGATTTGTATAGCATTCAGATCCAAAAACCAAGATAAAGTGTTGATCGTACCTGAATAAATAATCGATTATATCAACCCTAAACACCAATAAGATGGACAGGGAGAAAATAACCGACTCAGTTATATGCAAACCGAATGTGCGATCAAACAAACCCAAGGCGATTCTAAACCCTAACTTGCAATTTCACAAAAAAAAACCCTAATTGTAAAGAAACTTAACTAGCGATCTCTGATTCCTAAAGTGTCTACCCCGTCTAAGATTAATGATTATCGGCCTATTTCTTGCTGTAATGTCATGTATAAATGCATTAGCAAAATCCTTGCTAATCGTATTAAAGAAGGCCTTGATCAGTTGGTTAGTATTAATCAATCTGCTTTTGTTCCTGGTCGTCGTATATCTGATAATATTTTACTTACCCAAGAGCTTATGCGGAATTATCATAGAGGGAGAGGCCCTCCTAGATGTGCGTTTAAGGTTGATATTCAGAAGGCATATGATACGGTTGATTGGACTTTTCTTAGGGCTATTCTGATTGGTTTTGGTTTTCACTCCAAAATGGTTGATTGGATCATGGTATGTGTCTCATCTACGTCTTATTCCATATGTGTTAATGGTGATCTTCATGGATGGTTTAAAGGTAAGCGGGGCCTTAGACAAGGTGACCCGTTATCTCCATACTTGTTTACGCTGGTTATGGAAGTGTTAACTCTTATATTGCAGAAAAAGGTTTCGAATGCTGTTGAGTTTCAATTTCATCATTTATGTGAACAACAGCGAATTATTAATCTTTGTTTTGCAGATGACCTCTTCTTGTTTGCTAGAGGCCATCAGGATTATGTTAATGTCATTATGCAGGCTTTGGAGGATTTCAAGAACTTTTCGGGTCTTGTCCCAAGTATCCCTAAAAGTACAGCTTTCTTTTGTAATGTTCCTAATGCTATTAAAGCTGCTATTCTCCAGTCTATGCCGTTTGCAGAGGGTTCTCTCCCTGTCAGGTACCTTGGTGTCCCCCTTATATCATCAAGACTTCTTTATAGGGATTGCAAGGTGCTTGTTGAAAAACTGGAAGGTCGTGTAAATGATTGGCGTAATAAGTTCTTATCTCTTGCGGGTAGACTTCAGTTGGTGAGATCTGTTTTATCTTCGATGCATTTATATTGGGCTTCGGTTTTTATCCTTCCTACTCGTATTATACATGAGTTAGAACAGCTTATGAGGGGGTTCCTTTGGTGTCAAGGTGAAATGAAAAGGGGTAAGGCTAAGGTTGCTTGGGAATCTGTTTGTAAGCCAAAGGAAGAAGGTGGCCTTCGTATTCGTCGTTTGGAGGATTTTAACATTGCTCTCATGACTACTCACATTTGGAGTATTTTGACACATAAAGAGTCGCTATGGGTGCAATGGATACATTCGTATAAACTTCGTGGGAGAAGTTTTTGGGATGTCCCTTGTTTGGGGGATGTTAGCTGGGGTTGGCGAAAGCTTCTTGCCATTAGACCCAAGGTTCGCCCTTTTATTTGGCATAAGATCAGTAATGGGAAGGACACTTCGGTTTGGTTTGACATGTGGTGTCAGCTAAGCCCGCTTCGTAATTTACTTACTTCTAGAGATATTGCACGAGCGGGGTTTAATTTATCTGACTCGGTTTATGATCTTATTGAATCTGATGGTTGGCGATGGCCATTGGATTGGTTATCTCGATTTCCATTACTAGCTGCTCTCCCGGTTCCTACTCTAAATGATATTGATGATGGTTTATTATGGCGCAACCTGGATGGCAATTTTAGTTGTTTTTCAGTCTCGGGTGCATGGGAATCTCTGCGTCTTAGGGCTGATTTGGTTGAATGGTGTAATGTTCCTTGGTTCTCTCATTGTATTCCAAGGCATGCTATACATCTGTGGCTCGCTATTAAACAGAAGCTAAAGACTCAGGATAGGATGCGACAATGGGATGTTGGTCCTGACGTTGATTTGGCCTTGCTTAGATGCCCGCTTTGTGAATTGGTTCCGGATTCTCATTCTCATTTATTTTTTGAGTGCCAATTTTCTATGCAGGTTTGGTTTCAGGTGCGGATTTTATCTGGTATGGATGCGGTCCCACCTTCGTTGGAGAGTGCTGTTACAGTTCTTATTCCTTTATCTAAGAGGCGGTCGGTTAGCAGTATCATTTCTAGATTATTGCTTGCTGCTACTACTTACTTCGTTTGGATGGAACGAAATTCTAGGTTGTTCAAGCGTAAGAAGTCTTCTCTTGCTGAAGTGGCTAGCACCATTGTCTCTACTATTCGGTTGAAGCTGGTTACTTTCAAGTTCAAGAAGCTAACCTTGAGGTCTCGATTGATTTGGATAAATGGAAGATTCCAAGTATATGTATACACGAAGGGAGTGCCGGGTAAGGGTTGTACTCTTTTTCCCTACTCCAAGGTTTTTCCCTTTGGGTTTTTCTTGGAAAGGGTTTTTAAGGAGGCAAACTTCCTGGGTTAACTTGCTCCCTTCTTGGAGTGGCTGGATGCGGGATGCTCGCTTGTTACAAGTTTTTTTACTTGTTTATGCCTAGTTTGTTGATGTATTATAGCTAGGTTTGTTGTGTTTATGGCATGTCATAAACACTAGTTTTATCAAGCTATTCGCTTGAGGTTAATGTGGTACTTCAGCCACATTCCATTTGTACTTAACATTATTTTTTGGTTATATATTTACCGGGGTAAACCCCTTTACCCAAAAAAAAAAACTTAACTAGCGATCTGAATCAAATTGTTAAAACAAGCGTTGATCACTCTCTTCAACAAACCGATGCAAGATCTAATAAGAATGGAGGATTTTAGTGGATGAACCAAGATAGCTATCTGTTATGAGCCGAATCCTACCAGCCCCAATCCAAAGAAAACCTTGACGTGGCGACATAGCTAGATTGATCTAGAATCATACACCTAAAAATATATATGATACTTTGTCTAAAATATCCTATACTTATTGAGAGTAATCTAGAAATAAACTAAATATCTAGGATATTTAGTATGAATAATCTAGAATAAGCTAGATACTAGCTTATGTGAAAATCTAAGATAGTTGTATTAGAAGTTTCTAGAACCAAATAAGCCCTTAGTTATACTAAGGGCTTATCCCTCCCATTTGTAATCATCTAATTTGTAACCAACATTCTAAGTGCAATACATGTCAAGTATTCTCGAATACATCTGCAAGTTTTCATCCCTAATCTCTTCCATACTTTTTGGCTTACTTAGTCATTGAAACCAAGTCACTAAGTGCCGCACGGACATTGAGAATTAGTCCAGTGACAAGTGGTATCAGAGCCAGGTTCAAACTTTGATATACACCATTAGAAGGAACACGATGGCAGAGTTTGTCGTAGAAAAGAACCCAAGTGACGGTGTTGAAACACCACACGAGGAAGAAACCCGTGGACGTATCACTGAACGAAATAAGGACTCCTCAAAAAGAGACAAAGCGAGAGGCAAGTCTCGATCTCCTAAGCCTCCAAACGATGAAGGAGCTTCAGGAGACAGTCTTGTAGGAGGACGCGTTGCGGTTCTAGAATCACGTGTCATTGAAATGAGGGAGCAGATGGACTCTCTTCAAGAAGCCGTTAACATGATGACTCAAGAGAATGTGGATGTAATTGAAGCTGCAAAAGCTATAGTTCGTAATGTAGGCCAAGATCTCAAGAAAGACATGGAAAGGATGAACCAAGACCTGTTAAGCGCTAGAAAATTCCTAGAAGACGAGATCTTTACGATGCATGAAAAGATAGATAAGCAAGATTACTCCCCTTTACCCAAAAAAAGATAGATAATGCGATTAAGGAATGGCAAAACCATCAAAAGAAAAACAATGATGGAAGTACCAGCAGTAGCCAAGGTAAGCCTTTCTCGCCCTTAAAAGTCCCAAAACCGGATATGTATAATGGTACTCGAAATGCTACTATAGTATAAAACTTTTTGTTCGGACTCGAACAATACTTTGAAGCAATGGGAGTAGTGGAGGATGTTGTTAGAATCAGTAATGCCTCCGCCTTCATGCGTGAAGCCGCCCAACTATGGTGGAGAAGAAAACACCATGAACGAGAAAAAGGCATTTGCATTCTTAACACTTGGGAACAGTTCAAAGCTGAATTGCGGAAACAATTTGTCCCGCACAATGCTGATTCTGAAGCCAAGGCCAAATTAAGGCGACTCCGCCACACAGGTACGATTACCGACTACATAAAAGAGTTTACTACGATTTTATTAGAGATTGTTGATGTATCAGATCAAGATGCCTTATTCTACTTCAAAGACGGATTAAAAGAATGGGCACGAATCGAAATTGATAGAAGAAACGTGAAAACGTTAGATGAGGCCATAGCAGCATCCGAGTCGATCGTGGACTATTCCAACTGACCAAGGAGAACACTAATAGACAAGGTAGGCGAAGAAAGAGTCTCGCCTAAGAGACGGGATGATCGGAGGGACGAGGGTCCAAAGTTTGAAAAGTCATTTCATAAGAAGATGACCAACCCCCCTCCGAAGCCATGCTTCATTTGTGACGGACCTCATTGGACGAGGGACTGTCCGAGTCGTAAAGCCATTAACACTTTGGTTGCCGAAATGGCGGAACCACCACAAGAGGAACTAGGATCGGTTAGACGCCTCAGAACAATAAGGGAAATACTAACCAGAGCCAAGACTAAGGATCAAGGTTTACTTTTTGCGGAGTTGTTGGTAAATCATATGAAGACGTTGGGGCTTATTGACACTGGCGCTACCGATAACTTCTTGGACTCCAAAGAGGCCGAACGTCTAGGCATAAAATACACTCCGGAGAAAGGGAAGATCAAGACCATAAATTCAGAACCAACACCAATTCTTGGGACAGCTAAGGTAAAAGTTCGTATCAATAAGTGGACTAACGAACTAACGTTTACGGTTGTACCATTAGATGATTACAGGGTCGTACTAGGCCTTGATTTCTTTGAAAAAGCTCGAGCTTTTCCTATGCCCGCCACGAAGACACTAGTCATCCTCAGTAATGAAGTATCCCAGGTTACAAACCTAAAGACGAGGAGTGAAATACAACCCTTATAATCGGCAACGCAATTCAAAGGGACCACCAAGGAAAACGAGTACTTTTTGGCAGCCATAAGGAAGTCCTTTGACTATAAAAGAACAATGCACTCTGGAATCCCCGAGACAGTTCTAGGAGAGTTCCAAGATGTAGTGGCGACTAAACTACCAAAAAGATCATCACCTCGCAAGGAAGTCAAGCACCAAATCAAGCCCGGCCATCCAATTGAACTTGCGAAAATAAGACGATTCAAAGATCTGCCTAACTCCAGGTACGAGACCTCTTTTAGAGCACCATTAACATTTCAAAGAAAGAAAGAAGGGCATGTAGAAGCACATGAAAACAAGAACGTGCTTGGAAAACGCAGTAAAGCGGATAAAGAAACCGACATAAAAGAGACAAAGAGGAGTTCCGTGTTACAAAGAATAATGGACCAAATGGAAAGGACTACCTGGGGAGGAGTCAAGCTTGGAACAAGACGATTGGATATGGCATCAAAGATCAGATTCATCACCACTATAAAAGATGAAAGCACGACGAGGACGTCGTGAATTTAAGTGGGGAAGGGTGTTACGAGCCGAATCCTAGCAGCCCCAATCCAAAGAAAACCTCGACGTGGCGACATAGCTAGATTGATCTAGAATCATACACCTAAAAATATCTAAGATACTTTGTCTAAAATATCCTATACTTATTGAGAGTAATCTAGAAATAAGCTAAATATCTAGGATATTTAGTATGAATAATCTAGAATAAGCTAGATACTAGCTTATGTGAAAGTCTAAGATAGTTGTATTAGAAGTTTCTAGAACCAAATAAGCCCTTAGTATAAATAAGGGCTTATCCCTCCCATTTGTAATCATCTACTTTGTAACCAACATTCTAAGTGCAATATATATCAAGTATTCCCGACTACATCAGCAAATGTTCATCACTAATCTCTTCCATACTCTTTGGCTTACTTAGTCGTTGAAACCAAGTCGCTAAGTGCCGCACGGACATTGAGAATTAGCCCCGTGACATATCGCTACCCATATCACAAAAAGTAAAACCCCAAAAATCCGATTATCCTCCTACTCTAATCCATTCTACCCTAAAAATCCGATTATCCTCCTACTCTAATCCATTCTTTATTGTGTTAATCTGGTTCAATTAATCAACTACACTTGTGTTATTTCTTGATTTTCTCAGTTTCTTGCAATCGTTTGGTGTTTAGGGTTTGTTTTGGTGTCGACTTATTTTAGGGTTTCGCTATTACTGTTGCTGATTGTTTAATCGTTCTTGCTGATCATGGTGGAGGTTGGTTAGTCTACTTGTGCTTAATATCATGCCTTAGTTCTTCTAAGGCTATCGTGGTTGAAGATTGACGTGGATATTCTTGATTTCCTGGTTTTCTTGTTTGTTAGGGTTTCGGTTTTTCTTTTTTGTATTAATCGTTTGTTAGGGTTGTTTTACTTTTCTGTTTGATCTTATGGATAAGCTTGGTGATCTAAACGTTGATGTGGATGCATTGAAAGCTAGGATGCAGCGATTCAAGGATTTGGATGCTGGTAACGTGGGTACATCTCAGCCAAAATTGGCCACTAGGGTTTTGCGAAACCCTAACCTTGAGCGACAACATGAGACTCTTACTTCTGATGGGTCTGATGCTCGTAGTCCTGGTGGTGCTGATGGATTGAGTTTCCTTGAAGATGCCTAGTTCCACTTCTATTGCAAACGTTGAAGGTCTGGTTCCAACTAATATGGCTACGCCAAGGATTGTTGACGATGCTTCTTTTTGGGACGTTGGACCTACTGGTACGTTAACTAAACTTAGTGAAAAGGAGTACCCATCGTTACCTACTCATGCTAATACACCGGTTGGTGATGGTATTCCCGTTCATGCTAATACTGGTACGTTTATGGCTACCCATACTAACTCTACTACTAATAGTCTTCCTGTTGTTAACTTGGTTGCTAGTACCACGAAAACAACCTCGTATGTGAATGCTACTAGTGCTAGTAATAAAAAGGGTAAGGCGAATTTTAGACCATTGGAATCTGAAAATTTAATGGAGGATGTCGAGCTTTCTATTCCTTTTAAGGTTGTTGAGGATATTAGTAGTCGTTTTGATAATACCCTTTACGGTTACTTTATTGGTAAAAGGGTTGCTTTCCCTGTCGTGGGGTACTGCACGCACTACATGGGCGAAATATGGGCTTAAGAGGGTGATGATGAATGCCAAGGGTTTTTTCTTTTTCAAATTTGATACGCAAAAAGGTTTAGAGGATGTGCTTGAAGAGGGTTTGGATGATTCGTAATATCCCCATTATTTTGAAACCTTGGACTATGAATACCAACTTATTGAAAGAAGATTTAACTTGTGTTCCTGTTTGGGTAAAGCTTCACGATGTCCCTATGGCCGTATTTTCAGAGGATGGTCTTAGTTTCATTGCCACAAAAATTGGTACCCCTATAATGCTTGAATCCTTTACTACTACTATGTGTTTAGAATCGTGGGGCCGCTGTAGCTTTGAGCGTGCTTTGATTGAGGTTAATTATGAGACTGAATTGAAAACTAGTTTGGTAATTGGTGTTCCTTTTGATGAATGGGATGGGTTATACTAAAGAAACTATAAGGGTGGAGTATGAATGGAAGCCATCGCGATGTGATACATGTAAAATATTTGGCCATACTTGTGACCAATGTCCTAAGAAGGTTACCCCTGCTGCTAATGTGGTGGAAAAGGATGCGGATGGGTTTCAAACTGTTGGAACTAAACGTAATACTGGGAAGGGTGGTGCCTCACGTGGTGGTATGAAGGTGGGTCAGAAATTTGTTTATCAACCTAAAGGTACTACTAACCCTAAAAATGTAGCTTCGACTACTAGTAATGTGTCTAATACGCAGGTGCCTAATAAGTCTACTAATTCGACTGCTACTACCTCAAAATCTGCCCCTAGCTCGTCTACTGCTAATGCTAGTGCGATAAATTCTGGTGCGCAACCTGAAGCCAATAACAGTAGTGCTAAACATAATTTGGCAAAGGATTCCGGTATTACGCTTACTAACTCGTTTGGGGCTCTTGGTGAGGGGGTGGAAAATGATCCTATGGTTACTCACACAGAGGATGAGCCTGATGGTGATGATGATTTGCTGAATGTTTATGATGAAACATCGGGTTTTACGGCTTCTACTTCGACGGGTGTTACTAATACCACAGGGGCAAGCACTCCTGCATCTAACATTTTTAATGTTTAGTGTTGCTTCCTGGAATATTAGGGGATTGAACCATTCCCCTAAACAAAAAGAGGTTCGGCAAGTGGTAAATGAGAATAATTTGTGTTTATGTGCTATTTTGGAGGCTCATGTTGATGTGTCTTGTGTTTATGATACGTGTGCTAAGGTTTATCGTGGCTGGAAGTGGACGTCTAATGGGAGTTTGTGTGATAAAGGTTCCCGTATTATCCTTGGGTGGGATGATGCGGTCATTGATGTTTTACTTATGTCCCAAACTAACCAGGTTATGCATGTGCAGGTTAATGTTAAAGCTGACAATAAAGCTTTCTTTGTTTCATTTGTTTATGCTCATAATTACTATATTGATCGGCGTGTGTTGTGGCATGAACTTGAGGTTCATGGTAATCTTATGTGAGATAAGCCTTGGGTCCTACTTGGTGATTCAATGCATCTTTATTTCTGGAAGATAAATCAGGTGGGGGTTATGAGCCTACTATTGCTATGAATGAGTTTAAAGACTGTGTTAATACTATTGAAGTCTCGGATATTAACTCTTCGGGTCTTCATTTCACTTGGAATCAGAAGCCTAAAGGGTGGAAAAATGACATCCAGGGGCATAATATGTTCAAGGTGGTGAAACGCATGAAGGGTTTGAAAACACCTATTCGCAAGCTGTTTAGAGATCAAGGTAATCTTCATACCCGTGTTAACAAACTTCGTGTGGAACTTGATGAGGTCCAAAAGTCCCTTGATAAGGACCCTTATCTTAAGGCTTTTCGTAATGCCTTACTGGATGAGGAACGATTTTTGAAACAAAAGGCAAAAGTGGAGTGGCTTCGTGAAGGGGATTCTAACTCTGCTTACTTTCACAATATTGTTAAGAGTAGAAGTCATAGGAGTCGTATTGAGTTGATTAGGGTGAGGGTGATGTCCCTCACCTCAGTCCCTTAGGACACTTACAGATACGAATATAAGAATGACACACCATTCTTATAACTTACATAATAAAAACTTACCACCTACACTGACTATACAAGTGAATAATAATAGGAATTAAAACATGATTCACTAAAGTAGCACCAAGAACATAGCCATCGTAGAACTTCCATAAATCTTCCATGTGATCCCATCCACATAGAACCTGAACTTGCATAACCAATCAAAGAAAACCTTGAGCCATTCTCCAAACCAATACGAGTGAAAATCATGGAGCAAATCGAGACTCAAAGTTTCACAAGCCATGGGAACACCCACACAAACATGCAGCAACCTGCAACCTTCATAACATGATCCCCTTCCAAAACAGCCAAGTAATGTCAATAACACCATGAAAAGGGTCACCATGCAACGAACTTAGGGTGAACAAACCCTAAATAGTAGATTGAATGTGCACCAAACAAGATCATGAGTAAGATTCAGGCACAAGCAATCAATCCAAAGAGTTTTTGAATAAGAACTCTAAGAAACTTAACTTCCAGCAGCAAACAATGCCTACAAATCACATAGAACTTCCACTCTCCCCAAAACCCACGTTCCAATTCCGAACCAGCAACTACACGACCCATAGTCGACTTTCAAGAACAAAAACCATGATGGTTACATTCAAGAAGATAAACCACGATCATCAGATCGACTTTCCACCCTACACACACAAGATATAACAATAAAGCGCATCAAAGAAACCTAGCGATCAACCATCATAAAAAAACGAAACCCTAAAAAAGAGATCGTTCATGTAAGCTTAGATCTTGATCGCTTCCATTCAGCCTTGTAGCACCCAAAACGATAGAATGTAAAAACCAATAAGGTTTTATAATAGTTCAGCATAGATCCAACCAGAAACACAAGAGATCGATCTATAAATAAAAAAGTCAGAACCGACTTAGATAAAACCTTGATCAGATCGATTCAAAAAGAAACCCAAAGGCGGTTTGTAAATATATCTGATGACACCAAATCCGAAACCCTAAATCAGTATTCCAATCCACAAAAGCAACCAAGATAATGGTCGACTTTCTAGGAAAACGAATTAATATACGATTAGTTAGGGTTTATAAGATCGCCAAGATAAAATAAAGGAAAAATCCGAAAAGATATATAGAAAAACGAATGCCAACCACTCTACTAAGGATATCTAATCCCAAAACGTATTGCATACCCTTGAAACAAGGATAGAGAGGACGTTTGGGGGTAAGATTTGGCCAGAAAAGAGGAGTAGAGTGGCGGCCGGATTTCTCCCAAGGGGAGAGAGAACTGTTAGGGTTTTTTACTTTTAAGAAGATTGATCGCATTCATACAACTCAATCATACTATTATTGCTCTTATCCCTAAAGTTTCCAAGCATGCTAAGGTAAATGACTACAGACCTATCTCTTGTTGTAATGTGCTTTATAAATGCATTAGCAAAATTATATCTAATCGAATTGAAGAGGGGCTTGGTGATATTGTTAGTATTAATCAGTCGGCATTCGTTCCGGGGCGTAATATCTCGGATAATATTCTTCTTACACAAGAATTAATACGTAATTATCATCGTCCTCGTGGACCGCCGAGATGTGCCTTTAAGATTGATATCCAAAAGGCATATGATACTGTTGATTGGCGTTTTCTTGAAACTATTCTGGTTGGTTATGGGTTTCACAATAGGATGGTTTCTTGGATCATGGCTTGCGTTACTAGTGTGTCGTACTCCATTTGTATTAATGGTGATATCTATGGGTGGTTCAGGGGTAAAAGGGGTTTACGCCAAGGTGATCCTATGTCACCTTATCTTTTTACTCTTGTTATGGAAGTTCTTACTCTCTTATTGCAGCAAAGGGCTGAGCAGCGGGATGATTTCCAATATCATCATCTTTGTGAAAGACAGATGTTACTTAATCTTTGTTTTGCAGATGATCTATTTATTTTTACGCATGGTGATGTTGTCTCAGGTAGTGTGGTTATGGATGCTTTAGATAAGTTCAAGAATTTGTCGGGCCTCGTTCCTAGTATCCCAAAGAGCACGGCGTTCTTCTGTCATGTACCAGACCAGGTTAAGTTGTCCATTTTGAACTCTTTGTCGTTTAAGGAAGGTACTCTCCCTGTTAAGTACTTGGGTGTTCCCCTTATCTCGTCACGGCTGTTGTATCGGGATTGCAAAGTGCTTGTTGAAAGGGTTCAGAATAGAATATCCGATTGGAAGAATAAATTTTTATCAATGGCGGGTCGTTTACAGCTCATTATATATGTGTTATCATATATGCATATATACTGGGCCTTTGTGTTTATACTTCCTGTCCGCGTCATCCATGATATTGAACAGCTCATGTGTGGTTTCTTTTGGTGTCAGGGTGATATGAAAAAGGGTAAGGCTAAGGTGGCGTGGGAGGATATTTGTAAGCCTAAAGAGGAGGGTGGTTTGGGCATTCGTAGTCTTCATGAATTTAATGTGGCACTTATGGCAAAACATGTTTATAGTATTTTGACTCATAAGGAATCTTTATGGGTTAAATGGATTCATGCATACAAGCTACGTGGCAGGAGTTTTTGGATGTTCCATGTACGAGTGATATGAGTTGGGGCTGGAGAAAACTACTTCTAATTCGGCCCACTATTCGGCCTTTTTTCTGGTTCCATATCCGTGATGGCAAGAGGGCTTTTATTTGGTTTGATAATTGGTGTTCATTGAGCCTCCTTAGGAGTTTGCTTACTGCTAGAGATATCTCTCAGTCTGGATTTTCGTTGAATAATTCAATTGGTGATTTGCTTATTGATGGTGCTTGGAGATGGCCTAGTGAGTGGATTGATAGGATTCCGGATTTATTGTTGATTAACCCTCCAACACTTACTGATGGTATTGCCGATGAGCTGGTTTGGAGAGTACCTAATGGAGAATTCAAGCCGTTCACCATCTCTCATGTTTGGGACTCTATCCGTGTTAGTGCTAACCTGGTACCTTGGTTTCATGTTGTGTGGTTCCCTCAGTGTATCCCTAAACATGCTTTTAATCTTTGGTTGGTCGTTAATTGCAAGCTAAAAACACAAGATAGACTGAGGCAATGGGATGTCGGTCCTGACACTGACTTAAACCTGCTTCGTTGTCTATTATGTGATAACCAACCTGATTCTCATGCTCACCTTTTCTTTGAGTGCCCTTTTTCTTTACAGGTGTGGACGAGAGTTTGTGCTCTTTGTGGAATGGATAATGTTCCTCCTAGGCTGGATGATGTTGTTTCGTACCTTATACCTCTGTCTAAAGGACGATCAGCCTCTGGTGTTATATCCCGTCTTCTCCTTGCTGCTTCTTGCTGCTCTATTTGGCGTGAACAGAATTCAAGGCTGTTTAAGAAGGGAATGAAGTCATATACTCAGGTGTTTGATGATATCGTATCTATTGTTCGTTTGAAGATCCTTTCGTTTCGATTCACGAAGAACTCTATGCGGATTCGAAGGATTTTGGATACATGGAAGTTACCTGGATCGGTGATCATTACAGATTGTTCAGCGTCTTAATGGAAGTTCTTCAATGCTTATCTATTTCGCAAAGGGAGTGCCAGGAATGGGTTGTACTCTTTTTCCCTACTCCAAGGTTTTTCCTTTCGGGGTTTTTCTTGGAAAGGGTTTTTAAGGAGGCAAACTTCCTAGGTCGTCATGCTCCTTTTGTGCGTATGGTGATTGCGAGATGCTCGCTTGTTACAAGTTTTTCTTGTTTTATGCCTGGTTAGATGATTAATGTATAGCTAGGTTCATTGTGTTTATGGCATGTCATAAACACTAGTTATCAAGCTTTAGCTTGAGGTTAATGTGATACTTCTGCAATATTCCATTTGTACTTAACATTTTTTGGTTATATATTTACCGGGGTAAAACCCTTTACCCAAAAAAAAAAAGTAAAACCCCAAGTAACAAGAAGATAACCGAAAGTACTTATAAAAAAAGAACTAAAAAACGAGACTCCCTTACCTTAAGTCAGAACACAGGTTAATTTCAATGCATTCAGACTTGAAATCTTAGTTTAATATTGAGAACGGTGGCTCTACAAAAATAGAACAGTTGCGAACTACGTCCTACATAGGTTTTTTCACCCACAACAAAACACAATCGGCTCATGAAATTGACGCATATTCATAGCTTTCCAAGTCGAGAGAGCATGTTTAAGATTGATAATCTATTCCTATATATCAGGTAATATGTACAAATCAACATTGGGCGGAGTCATTTCAAAACTTCGCATTTTTTCAGTTCCATCTTTTAGCATTTTTTAGTCCCTTTGATTTCTGTTTTGCTTGCTGAAACGCCTGCATCTTTTGCTTCTTGCGAGCCTCTTTTTCCGCCTTTGAACAGAAGAAGACATTAAAAACACTATAATTGTTTATAATCTTACAAGTTAGAAATATCAGAGTTGACAATTTCAACTCATGTACTAAAAAATGGGTTAATTAGATTACAACTCCAACTGGTTTAACTGGCTCAAATACAAATACTTGGCTAAGAATAAAACAGATCAAACTGATTTTAAGGCACCCATATTGTCATTCAAAATATTTTCAACCTTCAAAATCAATTAATTCAAACAGTATATTATTTTTATTTTATTGTTTGCTACATTATCATTGTAAAATTCAAAAAAAGAAAGAAAAAGGGTTTTATGGAAAAATGTGTTGGCCGGTAAAACACGCCTCCAAGCCTAATAAGTATGGTTATAAGTTACCTTTGACATCTTCGATTTAGCTTTTGCTTTAGGGGACTTGTCCTCAAGTTCAGCTTCTCTTTCAAGAGCCTTTTCTCTTGCCTCAAGGTTCTTCTCTAGATAGTACTGTTGATCCGACTCAAAATTGCCATTAATATTTACTTTTAGATAACCAAAAAATAACCCAAAAAGTAGTGACGAGTGGAAGAGTTTCGTTGAATAAAACGGATAGCAGTAAAGTAATATACTGAAAATGCTCAAAACTTAGCCAGTAAAAGTAAATGCACACTTCCATTGACATTCCAGAATAGATGTCTATTCCGTAATCATTTTTTTTGTAATCAAAATAGAATTAGTTTGATAACCAATGTGTAACTGAAAAGACCAATTAATTATAAAACAGAATTCGCAAGTTATAGATTGTGTTTATTATAGAGGAATTGATCATTTCACTAGATCAATCATTTTGACACCAGAATATCTTACCTTAAAATAACTTAAAGTAAAGCGTTTGGTTTTATTTTACACGTAAATCTCCAAATCAGACAAAATTGGCGAACTTAAAAATAAACTTACATCATAGTCGCCCATATAGTCTTGCAGATCTCCATCTTTTACTTCTAAAACTCTGTTCACAATTTGTTTTATGAAGTATCGATCATGAGAAACGGCAATCACAGTTCCCTCGTACTCAGAGATTGCTTCCTAATGAACAAAGAGAGTACAAAACATCAATGAACATTGTCAGAGAGTATTTGACGTTTCAAGCGATTAAACTCGGGCTTTTATTGCACAGAAAGCACTGTATTTTTTTTTAAGTAAATAAAAATAAACAATTTGCAAGATTCACATTTTGAACCCATGGTCACTTTCAAGGTAGCAGGTTTGACTAATTTATGAGCACTAGTCATATTTTGAATCTAATGTGGTCAAATCAGTAAAATAATAATTCATCTGAAACGCGTTATCAATTTATCATTGTGATAATCTAGCTTTAAAATATGCATAAAATCACCCAGATTTTTTTTTTTTTTTTTTTAATAATAAAATATTAATTATTTTGTAAATTTTCTAATCATACTGAGAATTTTAATTATTTATAAAGTTCAAAAAAAGAGAAGATAAAAGTTGTTTGTTACTCTGCCTCACCCGTCCCAATGTGTTTCTACCTGATTAAAAAATAAAGTCTCAACTGAGCCCGAACGACCCAGCCCATTTTCCCACCTCGTTATTTTGCATATACATTTCCACAAATTGTCCAACAATCCCCCATTTTTGCATTGATTTTTTTCACATTTTTACAATAAAAAGAGAAGTAAACTTGCTTGTATAATCAAAACAAATAATTAATAAAGATTCAAATTAAACAATAAACAAACCTCAAGCATTTCTTTTGAAGGTATATCCAAATGATTAGTCGGCTCATCCAGCACCAATAAGGTGGAAGGCTTCACCATAAACTTACAAAATGAAAGTCGTGCCTACAACACAAGCAAGTTTCTTTATATCTCACAAAGACAATAAATATGATGGAGACACTACAAATTAGATAAAATGGGATATTTGATAGGGAAGATTGCTTTTAATTCGTAGACATTTCAAGTTACAAATACTTGCTTATGTCATTATAAAGAAAATCAAATGACATAAATGTTGGTTCAAAAACGTTTTCTAGCTTGTCATGACAGAGGCGCTTCTTCAACACTCGATAAATAAAGGATGGGATTATAACAAACTTTCAACTTTCGTCACTGTGTACAACATGCTATGTTATTTTCCCATCATCTGTAACATACTTATATTCTAATGTAGTTATACGCATGTTACACAAAATAGGAAAATGTGTGTTGTATAATTAAAATTCATTTTGGGTAAAAGAGGATTACCCAGGTAAAATATATTAATCACAGAAAAAAGTTAAGTACAATGGTATGTGGCAGAAGTACCACATAAACCTCAAGCACACGCTTGAACAACCACTAAGGCGATTGTATAATGAAACATCCCTTATCTTATTATAGAAATTAATCGTCAATTTACATCAGAAGTCAAATATATACATTGTACTATTATCCGAGCAAATCTAAAAACTTAAAACATAAAATATGTAGTCGAGGCATCTCCCGATATTATGACATACTGTTACGCTTGAGTTGATCTTAATTTAGCGCATCCATTAACACGAGCTACCAACACTTAATCCAAAGAATGCGCGTATAATGCATAAACCTAAATGGCTTAGTGAGCTCATGTGTGATTTGTGTACAAAAATAACACTATATGTCTATGATGATCTTTAGATATGAAAATAATCTTTAAAACTTAGAGATCCCGGCTGTTATGCAAGAACCGTGCATAACTTTGAATCCAAAAGGATTCCTTAGCATGAGTTCAAACGGCTACATCGAACTCATGAACTTGATCCGATACCCTGGACCAAGACCCGTAAATTCGGTCCATTACACAACCACTTTATAAACATGAAAAGTCGATGACAAATGTATCATAAAGTTAAGCATGAACATTAACTATAATGTAAACATGAGTCTTATCATATGTCATGTAAGACATAGATGCAACACATAACACTCATACTATTCGTACATTCCCGTTGCAAGACACGATAAAACTGACATTGATTCATTATTAAGTTAATTTTTGTCATGCTATGGATTTCCCACCATTGAAATAACATTGTTTCTCAAATTGCAACCTATCTTGATCATTTCAACGGGTACTTCACTTGACTCTTTTTTTTTTCTCTAAATTTCCTTATTTTATCAACTTTTGGTGGTCCTTTACTTCTCATGTTTCCATTCAAAGACAAAAGGAGAAAAGATATGGATTGGTATCTATATATATGTAGTTTATTACTTGGTGGCCATGAATTACTAGGACATAGTAATAGATTTGACATCTTAGTTAACTTAGGTATGCTTATACTTAATTGGCCTTGTTAGTAGACGTAAGTGTCACCGCATAAAAGAGCAATAGCCTACTTGGTCCTTGTCATGTCTTATTCTACTAGACTTTTACTTGGTTCCTTTTTTGGGTAAAAGGGATTCACCCTGGTAAAATATATTAACAATCAACCAAATAAGTACAATGGAATGTGACTGACGTGCCACATTAACCTCAAGCTAAGCTTGAACATAGCTTTAACCACTTGTACCTTGTGCATTAGATATTTTGTCATATATTTAAGATTCTAATATATAACTTTACATATAAATTACTTTCTGTTTTTTATTGACTAGTTGGAGTATTTATATCTCATGCGGAATGTATATAAATATAATTGAGAATGGGCCGTTACATATAAGATAGCAAAAAGGTGAAAGTT
Source organism: Chrysanthemum seticuspe (assembly GCA_019973895.1). NCBI lineage: Eukaryota > Viridiplantae > Streptophyta > Magnoliopsida > Asterales > Asteraceae > Chrysanthemum > Chrysanthemum seticuspe. Next base: position 141,839,754 of record BPTQ01000004.1, read on the forward strand.
GTTACGTTTTGATGCAATAGTTTTAGAGGATGACATTAGTTGTGCTTAGCATCTAGCTATCCTCCTGAGACTCGGTAAACCTTTTAGAAAAACGGGAGCATGACTTAACAATACGGCCCAGGCAAAAAAGAACGATACTGCCCTTTTGGAAACAATTTTTTAGAAGAATAATTCCGGAAATATTGCAAAATTGCAAACATTTACCTTCTCACCGCCACTCAATAGAGAGACTTTCCTATCAAGCATATCAGCCTTGAAATTGCAACGTCCAAGAAGTCCCTTTATGTCATCAATTCTCCAATCTTCTGCAACCTCGGCTACAGTATCTAGCACAGTTTTTTCTAAATCAAGAGCCTCGGCCTGGAAATAGGATAAACTTGTTAAGACTAGAAAAATAGAATAATCGCATAATGGAAAAAGAAGATGAAAAATACTATGTTAGTGTTCAAGTATCATAACATTATATTGTTTCTCTTTTTAGAAAATGAATTAACGTATTGGCACGAAGGTCTAAAATTCTACAAATTGCAGTTCTCATGAATTTTACGGCACTGTTCTTATTCCAAATCTTAAGCATGAGGTATAACAATTTCCATGCTATTTTCAGATTTTGTAACACAGAAATTGTTAGATCTCAGTTGCATCACATACAAAAGGTTAATGATCTTGTTAATGTCCACACTGATTCTTCATTCTTCTATATATTTTTCTTTATTAAAAGCATTCCAGAATATTTAACCAATTGCTGATTAGAAAGTAGAATAGACATGCACAACAGAGGAAAGGATTAATGTCCAATTGTCCACTAAACTTAACAATCACTTCAATTTTGTTCCCTACCATGAAAATATACAATATCCATTTTGGTAACCCTTTTAGAATCAAGTTAAATTTTTTATTTATAAAATAATTACAAGATTCATGATTTTTGATTTGGGTGCAAAGAACCTCCTAATGGAAAACAGAGGTGGCAATGTTAACCCATCGACTTATAAATGTGTTTTAATCCGGGTTATGTTTTATCTCTTACAGATGATGTAGGGTGTGTTTGTTTTCTGAAAAAATGTCTTACTAGCCTCTTACTCTTACTGAGTAAGAGGTGGTAAGAGGTATTGACTTATAAATGTGTTTTAATCCGGGTTATGTTTTATCTCTTACAGATGATGTAAGGCGTGTTTGTTTTTTGAAAAAATGTCTTACTAGCCTCTTACTCTTACCGAGTAAGAGGTGGTCAGACATTAGTGTTGTTTGTTTTTTACTCAATAAGAGGTTGGGGACTTGTCTTATTGCCTCTTACTCGATAAGAGATTGAAGACTTGTGTTCATATAATATATTTGATGGCTTATTAACTATATTATATTTATGATAGAAAGTCTTGTTTCATATTTACATAAGTTACTTATTATCGCATTGCATTGGTTTAATAAAAAAATTGCAAAAATGAGCACTTAAAATCATTCGGACAATTATACAAAAACAAACATTATTTCATTCAGATGACTTTCTAGCCACCTCTTACCGGACGTAAAACATCTTAATGAAACAAACACACCCGTAGTGTTAAGTGACTTGACTAAAAATGAATTTGGTGAACAGGCTGTCATCTAAAGCGAATTCAAATACCTCTCAAATTGCTTCATAATAACGGTCACGTTATTTTGCAATAATACAAATTGCTAGCTCAACCTTGCACAAAAACTTTACCAGTTTTACCTGTTAGTGTTACCAACTCTCATGACCACCCCAATTACGCCACCTCTACGAAATACCATGCAACTTTTGTGGAAGGGACAAACTAACCCATCATTTACATTAATATTTTATGAACATAAATTGAATTACCTGATTTTGCTCGAAGTAGTTTGGTAGCACATTGTGTTCCCCAAGAATTACTTCACCCTTATTTGGCTTTTCCAAACCCATAATCAACTTAAGCAAAGTACTCTTCCCACAACCATTTGGCCCAATTATTGCAATTTTCTCACCCCTTTCGATTGATATGTTAGCTTTTTTAAAGAGAACCTGGATAATATCGTCCAAAAAAATGTTACATTATATAATTACCAGAACCAATTGTCTACTCATTCAACCAATCTTTGTTGCTAATTTGACATATTATTCGTTACCTTGTCTTCATAGCTAAATTCCAGATTTTTTAAGGTCAACACATCTCTTCCACTTCTTCCACGTTCAGGGAATCTGATTTTCATTTGTTTCCGAATAAATGGCTTATCAACTTGTTCCTCCTCCTGGAGCTTTTCTAGCTTCTGTTATCACATATAACAAGTGTAAAGGAATATAAGATGTCGGTATGTAAGTGGTAACTCGCATGTTTTGGCTATAGCTTGTTGTTTTATTAGGTAATGATATTTTGTGAATAGGTTGATAAAGATATTTTGACCCTTACCCCCCCCCCCCCCCGGCCCGCGCGGACCTGCCCATTTTTCCACCACTATTTTAAGATTATGTGAAAGAAATACCTTTTCAGCGGAAGATGCTCGTCCAGAATTTGCTCCAGCGCTTAACCTGTTAATTAAGCCTCTTGTATGCTCGATTTCCTTCTGTTGCTTCTCCCAAGCTGTAAACTGAGCTTCAATCCATGTTGCCTTGCCAATTATGTAATCAGAATAGTTTCCAATGAATGTTCTAGAAACACCCATGTCGGTCTCCACTATTTTTGTGCATAACTGATCAAGAAAAGCTCTGTCATGAGAAATGATCACCATTGGAACATCTTGTTTATTAAGATAGCCTTCAAGCCACTCAATAGTGTCTAGATCAAGATGATTAGTAGGTTCATCCAAAAGTAATAAATCGGGATCCTGCAAAGATTAGCATACTCAATCAGCCCATACATACATCTGATTTGAAAATATATTGCAGCTTGAAGAATCAGATTAAGATAATCAGAATCAAACGGTTACAGTTAGGGATCGTTATATGATTTTACTCTTATCTCAATATCAGTTTTCTTACAGAAACTCTTTACCTGAATATTTCTTTCTGCAAATATGATTATTTGGGCCACATTTATTCAATATCATAGTCATAATCAGTTTAAACGCACCTCCAAACACCCCCATGATATGTTGCCATAGCAGACATCTTTATCTAATAATAAGATGATTACGAATAGTACGACGTAATTGATCTTCATAACAACCACAATAAAGCAAAATTATACACATGCCAAGTCCATGCAGTATACAAAAACTACTGACACACATAACTCTTCAATCCTTATCAATAAGACTTATATCCGTATTCAATTGTAATCCAATAAGAAACGACATACATTTTACCAAGTGGATGCCAAAATGAAGACCATCAGATCTAAACCGGGTCTAATTAGTTTTGCAGAACAATAAAAAAATTGACAAATTCTCCCTAGCGTGTAGCATTGTTTATTCATCCATTGAATTAGACTGACATCAGATTTCTTGTTTGCTCTATTATCCTATAATAAAATCAGGCCGAATTGCCATTGTGGAATAGAGAATCATCTCAGTGTGACATTAACATAAACACAGTATTTTGAAATCATTGATAATAAAAACAACAAGTACCTGAAGCAATATTTTACCAAGTGACATCCTCATCTGCCAACCGCCACTAAAAGAAGCAACAAGTCGATCAGCATCCTCAGGCGAAAACCCGAGTTCAGGCATCAATTTATTAATCTTAACATCAACAATATCCAAATTAACAGCCTGTGCTCTCCTCTGAAGTAAATCAAATTCGTCCAAAAGCCTACCCATCAACTCCAAATCATCAACTGAAGTTTCAATTGCTTTCTGAACTTTGTCTAACCGATTGGATATCTCCATTTCCTCCTTGAAAGCATCCAAAAACTCTTCCTTAACTGTCCTAGTTAACGAAACCTCGAATTCTTGACTCAAAAACGATATTCTCATATTATTTTTGGCCTTAATAAGATTACCTGAATCGGGTTGTTCCATGCCCGATATAATCCTTAACTGGGTTGTTTTACCTGCACCATTTACACCTACTAAACCTACTTTTTCACCTTTCTTAACCTCCCAGGTTACATCTTTTAAAACTGTAACACCTTTATAGCTTTTACTAATGTTTTCTAATCTAACACCTGACGAAATACTGGATGCACCTGATGGCTGTCTGCTGCTTCCTCCTCTTTTATAATCAATTGTTTCTTCTGTCGAAAAAAGACTTTCAATATCAGTTTCAGTTGTTGTTTGTGTATCAATCGCAACAGCGGATAGCCTATGGTTATTGAATATTTTAATAATGGGTTTTTTATTGGAAATCGGTATTATTGAGATTGGTCTGAAATATGGTTTATGGAGGGGTGTTGTTGTTAGAAAACTGGACTGAAGCTTTGTTGTTAAATCCATTTTTTTTATTTTTTTTGTTAAAAAATGAGACTCTGTTGTTAGAACTGAGTAGATGACCAAGATACTATGAAGAAGAGGGTGGTGTTCCAAAAGGGTTGGGGTCTTGGGGATTATTTGTGACTCTTGTTTTTTCGGTATTTTTGTGTTAGATTTTTTGAGCCACAAAAAAAGAAAATGAAATCAAGATTGTTGTAGCATTCTTGTCCATCCGTTTGTATTTGATTTAGAAGGAGATATGTCACCACGTCTTCTTATTTCACATACTACAATCCCAACCGGGCATGGAACAAAATTCGAACCGGCCATGTTTATTACATTTCCGCCATACAAGTGTCACACACATAACCATTGGGGGCAGCCACGTCACCGTCACTTCATTATTTTTTTCATTTTACATTCCACTTGGTGGCTTGATCCTAAGCATGCTTCCTTTAGATCATTTACATGTGTAAATTTAACCATGGTTAGTTTTTAACCCAATATATATAGTTAACCAAAACCACTAACCTATAAATACCAAGCAAATCACTTCATTTATTCTTGCACCACCCCTTCTTATCATCTAAAGTCCTAAACCTAAGGCATTTCTTATAGATCTTGTAAGAACATTCATGTGTTCTTGAAGAAAACTAGCGTTTGATCTTCGTTCTTGGAAGTTTTCAAGAAAGAGTCGTTATAATCTTTAAATATCTTCAAGTCTCCAAAAAGACGTCGTTATAATCTTCTTTTCTTCTTCGGGTTCTCAAGAAGGCGTTGTTATAATCTTCAAGCATTCTATTTTAAGGTAAGTATATATAACTCAAACTTATTTAAATACTTATAAACTTTGTTAGTTTATTTATTGTATTTATAAACTTTTAATATATCATATAATCAAGTAATTAAAATACATGTTTTACGTATTGAGCACTACAACACTAGGGAACTTCATGTGAGGGGTTCATTTGGGTAAACGGATCGACGAGTTGTTGGGTTTACGATTTAAAGTGTCATAGCTCCTCAAACGTTTACTGCATGACCTCTGAATTATGATGGCCCGAACGGTAGTACGAGATATACAAACTAAAACCATTTCTATAAACAAACATACAAATACTACGTCATGATCAATATAATGGCATATATAGGCTCGTTCATGTTTTCTTAGGCATTATTCCGAACCTAAGAGTTGACATCATATTCTAGGTTATACGTAGAGACTTCCATGCTTATCCATCGATCCCGTTATACGTTATGATATCATTATTAAGGTGAGTTTCATAGCCCCTACTTTTATACGTTTTGAATTACTTTTGGGGGAGATAGATGCTCAAACTATTTTCATTTACTTTCATAAGTACTTTAAACTTTTAAGGATTACCGTGAGTTCGTAGCCCCACTTCTACTCGCTTAATTGTTTTACAAACTCTTTGGGGGAGATACATGCTCAAACAGTTGCTTTATACTTTTTACAAATACTCAAAGCATTATACTTGATTGCATTATACTTGATTGCGTTATACTTGATTGTATTATACTTGATTGCGTTATACTTGATTGTGTTATACTTAAGACGATGATAAGTCTCCCAATATAGACGGAGCAGTCCCCTCGTTCGCATGATAAGTCGATGATAAGTCTCCCAATGTAGACGGAGCAGTCCCCTAGTTCGCATGATAAGTCGATGATAAGTCTCCCAACATACACGGAGCAGTCCCCTCGTTCGCATGAAAGTCTCCCAATATAGATGGAGCAACACTAAGTGCAATAATGTGAACTATTATGTATGTATGTGTGCTTAACTATAAAATGTACTATATTTTAGCAGTGGGTTGTAAACACACAAGTTGCAAGTTTTGTATGGGCGGAACTTGGAACTGAGTGGATTTACAATGCCTTTGTTGTGTGAACATTCTTTAAAGGCTTTACATGTTAAACAAACTCTATGAACTCACTAACCTTTGTGTTGACACTTTTTAGCATGTTTATCTCAGGTCATAAGGCGATAGCTAGAGTTTGAAGCATAGAGTCGCACGACATGTTTTGAAGACTTTATACATTCGTATTTACCATTCGAAACATTTTGTAAACATTTATATATTATACTTTGGGACCTCATTTTTTGTAACTCTGATTTCATTAATCGAATGGTAACTTTTCAAAACGTCTCATTTAGAGGTCGTTTTCTATAACTTGTACTTTGTATTATGAAGTAGCACCCCAATGACACAGTCTTCCGCTGCGGTACTTTGGGGGTGTTACACCATCCATACTAATCTGAGAACAAACGAGCCATAGGGTTCCTTAAAGCACCCCTAACGTACCAAATAAACTCTCAAGATACACCATGTAAGAGTGAATACCAGGAGATGAGATCTGAGAATTACAATAATGGTTTTTGAAACAGAACCAACAACACCTCGACTTCCACTCTCCCAAAACCCATATGAACACCACATCCATTAAAAACGAACACCAGCCAATTTACAAGTGCACCACAAGATTCAAAATAAATTAAAAACCACAAGGTTTTAAAAACGTTCAAAGACCACCGAACCCCAACAAAAGTACACCGACCCATGATAATTTTAGTACTAGGTGAATAAAGAGTGAAACGGTATAGATGGTGTGTGCAAGTAACCAACCCATAAGGTTTTATAAACGTTCAGGAAAAGAATGTGTCGGTCAAGCAAAGAATAAATAAACAACGAATATTAATAACCCAACAAGAATCGAAAATAAATATATCTCCCAACCGACCCACGATGATGGTAGGACAATGGAAAGAATAATATTATGATCGACCAATGAGTAAGGTTAAAACAATCGTATGTCGTCTTTAGCTATAATAGAAGAAATCCGTTTATAAATCAATAATGAAGCCACCGCCAATCACCCTTTAAGGAAAATCCGATCCCAAATACGTATTGCATACCTTTGCAAGAAAGATAGAGAGGACGGATTTGGGCAGATTTATGGCCGGAAAGGGAGGGGTGATGGCGGCCGGATTTCTCCTTTAGGGAGAGAGAAACCCACCATATATTCAATTAAAACACAAATTTCACTAAAAACTCAATTTAAAATTTTAAAAAATTAATAAAAAAATAAAAAATAAAAGTTTGCAATTGGCTTAGACTTTGGTTATTAAATCAGTTTTCAACTTTGACTTGCATTTTTAGAGTATTTACGTAAATTATTATATTATATTAGGCATACGGACGCCGCCGTTTTGGAGGGCATAAACACGAAATGGCGTCGTTTTTGGCTGTATGATGTCGTGTTGTTGTTTCTTGCATGTTGTTTAGTTTCTTGGGCCATTTTCATTTTTGGGCTGTCATTGGGTCATTGGGTGTTATTTGTTGGCTTGTTTTGGCCCAGTTTCGTTATAACTATCAGCAAGATGTTGCGTGTCTTTTTCAAAACATATGTGGCTAAAGCATTGTGTTCATGCCAGATACTCAGGGTATTAAAATACATGCAACCTCATCCTTTTCTATACTCTCAACTCTCTCTCTCTCTCTCTCTCTCTCTCTCTCTCAAGTCTCATTTCTCTCTCTAAGTGAGCTAGATTAGATTTGAAGGAGTGTTGATTGTTTGGTAGTTTCAGTGGTTTAGAGATCGAGATACAAGTATGATGGTCGTCTGATTGATTAACGTGTGGCGTGCAAGTATTTTATTTCTTTTGTATTTATTGGATTTGTGGATATGTATTTGTGTTGGTTTAATCTTTTTGCTAAAAGTGTTATAAGTTTCGGCAAACCTTAACGCGCCGCAAATTATTGACAGCATAATTCCTTGATATAAGGTTATGGATATTTTGGCCAATGGTAATTGGATGTGGCCGAATGATTGGTATGTGAAATACCCATCTCTTAGTAGTCTTTCTGCTCCTATTCTTATCTTGGATTCTTCAGACCGGTTAAAGTGGAAGTCTACTAATAGTGTGGTTATTGATTTCTCTATCTCCACTGTTTGGAACTTTATTCGCCCAAAGGGTGACGTTATTGATTGGCACGACGTTGTGTGGTTCTCTTGTTGCATTCCCCGTCATGCCTTCAATCTTTGGTTGGTTATTAAACGAAATTACGGACCCAGGATACTCTTCGTCAACGGGATGCTGCTAGCGACACCAATGTGATTGTGTTACAGTGCCCTTTTTAGGAAGCAACCGGATTTTCATGACCATCTTTCTTTGCTTGTTCTTTTTCTTTTCAGGTTTGGGATCGTGTGAAGAATATGATCAGTGCTCCTAATATGTCATCCTCATTATATTTGATCGTGGATTTCCTTTCTCCCTTTTCTAAGAAGAGTTCTATTCTCTGTTGTAAAAATCGGTCCAGGCGGCCGATTAATCCCCGCATAATCGCTGATCGCTCACTAAGCGCCTTGATTTATCATAATCGGCCTATTTAATCGTTTTGGTCAAATATTGCTTAAAAATCGGTCAGCAAACCGATTAATCAAACAAAATCGCATAAAAATCGGTCAACAACCCGATTAATTGGAAAAAATGGGTCAAAGATCGCTTAAAAATGGTCAACAAACCGAATAATATCTATATTTGACTTAAAACTTTGAAGAATTATGTATTATGTTTATTTTTAAACACTTGAAATATTTGAAATTTGATGCCCTATTCTTACCTCATACATATAATATAATATAATATCTAATATTACAATTTTTTGTATAAAAATTCCAATCCGATTAATCCCCGATTAATCGCTAGGCCCTACCCGACCGCCTCACTAGCGCCTAGCGATTTTTACAACCTTGGTTCTATTAGATGCATTATTTCTAAGCTGGTTTTCGGGCTGCTTGATACTTCATATGACATAAATGGAATTACAGGCTTTTCAAGAATCAGAAGAGGTCGAAAGCTCAAGTTATTAAAGTGATCAAGTCTAATGTTCGTCTTAAGCTTTTCTCTTGTCGTTTCAAGTGGACTAATAATGTGGAGGTTCTTTTGGATCTTTGGAAGCTGTCGAGTTCTCTCATATGTTCGTCTTCTTAATGGTGTATGTCTTGGATTGTTGTCGAGGAGTTGATTTCGTTTGGTAATCTGGTACGAGTGGAGTGCCGTTTGAGAGCTGTACTCTTTTGTCTTGCCCGAGGGATTTTCCCACTGGGTGTTTTTTTTATCTTGGGTAGGTTTTTAAGGAGGCAGTCTCAGGTGGCATATTACACTCCGTGTGAGCGGCTGGGGCGTTATTTGGTGTTTCATGTGCTTTGAAGTGGGGTTTTCCCATTGGTGTTCTTGTTATTGTATATAGATAGTTGCTTCGGTTAGTGGCATGTCACAACCGAGTGTTTTGTTTAGTAGTTCAAGCATGAATTGAGGTTAATATGGTACTGTTGCCACATTCGATTGTACTTAAACGTTTATTGTGATTATTTATATATTTTACCGGGGTAATCCCCTTTACCAAAAAAAAATCCTCGATATAAAGTAAACTCAATTTTAGTTGTGGATGTTGTTTTTTCATGCAATTGGGGATATGTGTTTGCGTTTCTTTAAGCAACTTACGTGTTTTAAACTTTGTAATGACTTTTAAGGGCTTGCATGTGTTCGTAGGTGTTGATTTCATACATTTTTAAAAGTCTTATGTGGTCATAAGTAATGTGTTCACTACATGCTGTTTCTTTATGCTTTGCGTGATGTTACATGGTCATGCAATTTGTGCCAATTTTAGTTTATACATTGTTGGATGCTGGCAAGTAAAGAAAATATCGACAACCTAATGTCTCGATATAAAGTAAACTTGATTTCTTTTGATGATGCTTTTTTTTGGGTAAAGGGTTTTCTGCCTGGTAAAAAATATATTACACCAAAAAAAACGTTGAAATACAATGGATCAGGGTGAATCCCCCACCTGGGGCCGATCAGGGCTAAAAACAAATACACCACGCATGCATCAAAACAACGCTAACAAGCTAAACAACTAGCAAAAAAGAAAAAGAAAAAGATATGTTTATGACATGATGATGATATCAAATAACAACAGTTTATTAGCATCATTTATCCTATGTATATTGCTTATTTTTTGTATTATTTTATATAAGAATTGATACTTAATCGCTTACTTTTGCATTTCTCAGTTGAAAACAAGCATTTGGTGAAAATTAGCTATTTTGAAAATAAATTGGAGCAAAATAGATCAAGTTGATAAAGTCTGTTGAACTGAAGAAAGATACGCCGTATCATTCTAGACAGATACGCCGTACATCAAGACTTAGACGAATGTGAAGACCATTGTCTGACTTTGAAGAATGAGCCGTATGGATTTCTTCCATGCACCGTATATGAAACCTTGGTCAACACAAAGATCTGACTTATCTACTCAAGATACGCCGCATAAACACTTTGACATACGTTGTATCAACCTGAAGACTTCACCAAAAAATACCAAGATTATGAGACACATGCGCCACATCATGACTGAAGATCCACCGTATCATATGGCAGTGTATGAATATTTCAGAATAAAATAATATTGGACCCCAAGCGAAGTTACGTAGATACGGCGTATCGAGTAAACTAATACGCCGTATCAATGCCATTTCCAGAAAGTATAAATACCGGAACAGTAGCCTCATTCAACACACACACATATACAGAGAATACCACACATAACACCACAGAAGGTGACGACCAGACCACACAAGACACCATTAGAAGAAGAATTCAGATGCATAAGTAGGTCCTGCTAGCGCTTTAATTCATAAGTAGATTTCGCTTTATTTGAGACATTTAAGTCATGCAAGTAAAGAGATCTATTCATTGATAAGAAAAAGAAAAAACGTGAACGGGGACTGGATCGATGGTAAAATAGAATCCTGGGTTGCAAACAGTGATTCAATTGATGATGAAAAAAGAGAATTCTTGGTTCAGTTCTCCACCTTAACGACAGAAAAAAGGATTGATCAAATTTTATTGAGTCTGACTCATAGTGATCATTTATCAAAGAATGACTCTGGTTATCAAATGATTGAACAACCGGGAGCAATTTACTTACGATACTTAGTTGACATTCATAAAAAGTATCTAATGAATTATGAGTTCAATACATCCTCTTTAGCAGAAAGACGGATATTCCTTGCTCATTATCAGATAATCACTTATTCACAAACTGCGTGTGGGGCTAATAGGGATGATCAATCCTGGAGACACATCTACAAAACCTTCGTATAGGAATTCACAAAGAAACAATCCAATTAATCAAGATACACAATGAGGGTCGTATTCATACGATTTTGCACTTCTCGACAAATATAAGCTGTTTCATTATTCTAAGTGGTTATTCTATTTTGGGTAATAAAGAACTTGTTATTCTTAACTCTTGGGCTCAGGAATTCCTATATAACTTAAGTGACACAATAAAAGCTTTTTCTCTTCTTTTATTAACTGATTTATGTATCAGATTTCATTCGCCCCATGGTTGGGAACTGCTGATTGGCTTTGTCTACAAGGATTTTGGATTTGTTCATAATGATCAAATTATATATGGCCTTGTTTCCACTTTTCCAGTCATTCTAGATACAATTTTAAAATATTGGATTTTCTGTTATTTAAATCGCGTATGTCCGTCCCTTGTATCGAGGAACCCTAGATGCTGTCGGAGTAAAGGATCGTCAACAAGGGCGTTCTAGTGCGTTGTAGATTCTTATCCAAGACTTGTATCATTTGATGATGCCATGTGAATAGCTAGAAACATGTGAAGTGTATGGCTGACCCAATAATGAAAGTTTCGTAAGGGGACTGGAGCAGGCTACCATGAGACAAAAGATCTTCTTTCTAAAGAGATTCGATTCGGAACTATTATATGTCCAAGGTTCAATATAGAACAACAAGCAACCATCCGGGATCATTCCAAAAGAACCGGTGTATCCCTTATTTCGTTTATCTAAATAGAAAGGAATCTATTCGATTCAGAAAAAGAATCGAATAAAGAAAGAGATAGTCTATATCCAGATCGATATATGATACTAAACGGAGACCAAGATAGAGAGAGAGGGCTGCCCCTTTGTTGTCTCTTCGAGACAAAAGCACTCATATGAATGGTGCTAATTCCCATGTTTCTTCTAGTCTAGTTTGGTTTCGAGAGCCTCCCCCTCCCCGTCCCTTACTCATCTTTTGCGTCATCCTGGAATTTTTTCCGTATGCCTGGGAAAATGCCTCACCTTTCTACATGCTAGTAATGGATATGATACGGAAAATACTGTTAAAGAAAAGAGTAGACAAGGAATGAAAATATCCCTCTCGGTCTATGACACCTAACAGAAGAAAAATCAGGGTCAAACCCTTAATTTATCTTAACCTTATGTTAATTTTTGGGTAAAGGGGAGTAATCCTGCACCCTAGTAATATATATTAACCAATCAAATATTGAAGTACAACGAATGAGAGTGAGTCCCTCACCTCAGTCCCGTAGGACACTTACAGACTCGAATATAGGAATGACATACCATTCCTATAACTTACAATAAAGTGAACCTACCAATAGTGACACAAGTACATAAAAATTTACAATACTACTCAAGAAACCACTTGAGCCTTCTTTATCACTATGGCAGTCCACCTTAACTTCCATGAAGAATCCACGTAGAAAAATCCAAGCGATCTTTAACATAAAACAAATCCAATTGCGTCTTTTATTAATATTATGCAAAATGCATAATCTAATAACCTAATAAGAGTGACTTTCATAGCAAATTGAATTTGAAGCATAAACATGGTCTAATCGACCCAACCTTCCAGCATTTCAGAACTTGAAACAATATTCCAACCAATCCGAATGAAACACATGAAGACAACCAATGCTCAAGCTCCAATGCCAACTTCCATAACAATCAGCAACATCCATCAACAGACCCAAGAAAATAACAATCACACGCATGTCTTTGAAAGATGAGATGTGTTAAAAAACCAAGATCCCCAACTCTCCTCACTCATGGATCGTCAAAACTGATTTCTGGTCACAAAGAGTAGGAGAAGAAACCATGCACTTTAACCAAAAGCTGCAAATTACATGCAATGATCACCCCTTCAAACAGCCACGTATAATCAATAACAACATGAATAAGGGCACCATGCAACGAACCTAGGATTAATAAACCCTAACCAGTAGATCGAATGAAGAACAAAACAAGACCTGATCCAACTAATATGAGAAACAGGAACGCGTGTAAGATCAAGTTACATCAAACGATCAATAGGGTTTATGAATAAAAACCCTAAAAAACACTTAACTTCCAAGAGCTTCCAAAACCAACCACCAGAAAATCGACCACAGATCCAAAGAAATTAACAATAGGACCAGATCTTGTGAATCAGAAAACAGCAATAACCTTCCTTCTCTCAACCCACAAACACGGCGTATACGTCATTCCATAACAACCACGATCACTAGATCGACATTCATGAATAAATGGATTGGTTAATCCAACTTGCATAACACAAAAGATATACTTGAACGAATAACAAAACCAATCCCCAGAAAAGGCTAATCAAAACTGAATAATATAAAACCCTAAAAAAGGGTTTCGTTCTTGAAAAACCATAATGATATAGGGATCAATTTTGATTACCAGATCGTATCAAAACAAATGGATCGACTTAATAAGGCTATTAAACCGACAAGAATGAAACCCATAAACAGAATACGATCGACCAAATCTCCAAACCCTAAATCGATTGATAAAAAGAAACGACCAGGCCTAGTATTTAGGGTTTCGGGTAAACATGCATAACCACACAGCACCACTAATGATAATACACAACCCACAAACGATTGCATACAAACAAAACAATCAGAGATCGTTTGATGTAGAGAGGCGTTTAAAGATTGATTAGGAATGAACAAGAAGATAATACAATGGCGGCTGAATAAATAGGGATCGATTATAGAATATTCAATAGATAAACCGACTCTTATCCCTAACAAATCAAATCAGAACGTTTTGTCAATTAACCCAATGAAGAATTAAAGGAAAAACGTGAATAATTATGGTCGGAATTTGTTAGGGATAAGGCTGCAGGAAATCGCCCTTAGAGAGAGAATATTAGAGAGAGAATAATTTATTTCGCCGAAAGGGAGCAAAATTGGTCGAACCCTTATTCTTACTTATTCTTATTAGTCTTTATTATCTTTTTGTTAGGTTTAAGTCTGACGAGAATAATATTCTACAACTAACTCTTTAATCCATCAGGATTGCGTGCCTTGTCTCCAACGTTTGACTCGCATTGAATCTACTTATAATCAATTATAAGTGTATTTGATGTTTATTCGGATGTTCATGCATTTGTTTTGATTACTTAAATAGTTTATCGTGGCTTGTTTGCGCCGCCATACGCCTCCTATAATTACTTCACTAATTGCATAATTAGTGTAAGCCTTAACGGGATAAATAATACATAAATTTAGTAATCATTAAGGTGGTCTTAATGCAGGTTTAATTAATCGTGACAGGATTAGTTTGTTGAAAGACTTATGGTACAATCTGGTTTGGTTTTCGCATCGTATCCCTAGGCATGCTATCACTCTTTCGTTGATTAGTAAAAGAAGGCTTAAGACTTAAGATAACCTGAGGCAATGGGATGTTAGTAGTGATACTGACTTAAACCTGTTTCAGTGTCCATTTTGCAAGACGCATCCGGATTCTCATGACCATCTTTTCTTTTAGTGTACTTTTTCGATGCAGGTTTGGATTCATCTCAAGAGGTTTATTGGTGATTATGCTATTCTTTGTTCGCTGGATTCTATTGTGCATTATCTTTTTTGGGTAAAAGGGATTCCCCCTGGTAAAATATATTAACAATCAACCAAATAAGAACAATGGAATGTGACTGACGTGCCACATTAACCTCAAGCTAAGCTTGAACATCCAATGAAAATCGCTAGTGATGCCACTAAGCGTTACAAAAGCACTAGAATACAAAAGCTAAAACACCAACAGGGAACATCCATCTAAGAACACATGAATGACACCACCTATCCGCCCACCTTTTCGATGGAGATTGATGAATCACATGAGCCTGCCTCCATAAATACCCTTTCCAAATAAAAACCCAATGGGAAAACCTTGGAGTAGGGAAAAAGAGTACAACACTCACCTGGATCTCCAACGAAACTCCACAACCTCCAAAAGCATACGCAAACGACACACCTCTATCAGCCAACCACCAGCGCCAAGAATCATCAGCATTAGAACCCACCATTATGAATGTAAGAGAGAAAGAGGCAACTGCCAAACCCGCAACAAATCTCTAGTATTCGACGTCTTCTTAGATTTTCATGTGAGAAGCTTAAGCCGAACCGTAGACTTTATAATATCAATAACTTGAACTTCCGATCTTCTTTGATGCTTAAAAATCCTGTTGTTCCGTTCTTGCCATATGAAATAAGAAGAAGCCGCGAAAAGAAGCTTGGAGACAACACTTTTGACCGACCGAGACTTCGATAAAGGAATGAGATAGCGAGTTACATCATCCAAAGAATCCAGGATATCTTGAAAACCTGCAAAAGACTACAAAGAAAACCAAACCTGAAAAGAGAACACACAATCAAAGAAAAGATGATCGTGAGAATCAGGTTGAGTCCTGCATAGAGGACACTCCAACGTAGCACTATTGGGGTCATTATGGCCATTATGAAATCTCAACATGTCATGAGTCCGTAAACATCTTTTTAAGACCAGCCAAAGATGGAACGCGTGTCTCGGGATACGATGAGAGAACCAAACGAGGTGATGCCAATCCACCTGAGGACCCCTTGGGCGAATACAGTCCCAGGCAAGAGAAACCGAAAATGGCTTTATGGAATCGCCATAACGCCAAAATAATTTATTCTCCAAATCATCACTCAAATTAGGGACGATAATAGAAATAACACCAGGATAGCAATCAATCCAATTACTAGGCCACGACCAAGAAACCCCATTAATCACCTCAAAAATAGTAGAACTAGGAGAAAAACCCGCACGATGAATGTCTCCAGACGAAACAACAAGCGATAAAGGCCCCTCCAGGCACCACTGATCAAACCAAGCAGAAGTCGACCTACCATTACCAAGCTTAGACCAGAAGAAATTACGAACAAGCGGTCTAAGCTGAAGAATCTTCCGCCAACTCCATGTCATATTACCCCGACACGGGGTATCCCCAAAGTGACGCCCCTTCAGCCTATACATATGGATCCACTTGACCCATAGGGAATCCTTACAAGTAAACAAGCGCCAAATATGCGAAGCAATAAGAGCATTATTAAATGAAACAATACAACGAATACCAAGACCGCCCTCAACATCCCACGCAACCTTAGACTTACCTCTCGTGCCATCTCCATAATTCCATAAAAACCCTCTCATAAGCTGCTCAAGGTCCTGAACAATACTAGATGGGAGAATAAATATAGAAGCCAAATAAATATGCATAGACGACAAAACCGATTGTATAAGCTGAAGACGACCAACGAAAGACAACAATTTGTTGCGCCAATCCTTGATACGATTAGATAACCACTCAACTAATTCCTTGCAATCCCTAAAAATCAGCCGGGAAGTAATCAAAGGAACCCCAAGATACTTAACAGGCAACACCTCTTCAGTAAATGGAAGAATCTGAAGAATAGCAATTTTCACATAATTAAGAACATTACAGAAATAAGCCGTGCTTTTGGGTAAACTAGGAGTTAGACCCGAAGCATGCTTAAATTCATCCAAAGTCTCCATAATGACCCCGGTCGAATCCACATCACCATGAGCGAACAAAAACAAATCATCAGCAAAACAAAGATTAGTAATATGTAATTGAGAGCATTTGTGATGATAAGTAAAAAGCCCGGAATCCCTAACCCTCAGATGGAGCATAAGCATTAACACCTCCATAACAAGAGTAAACAAATAAGGAGAAAGAGGATCTCCTTGCCTAAGCCCACGTTTGCCCTTAAAATAACCGTGCAGAATACCATTCACACTGATCGAAAAAGAAGTAGTAGAAACACATTCCATAATCCAATGAACCATACGCGAGTGAAACCCAAAACTGATCAAAGTATTACGCAAAAACTGCCAATCAACCGTATCATATGCTTTCTGAATATCCACCTTGAAAGCACACCTAGCTGGACCACGATCGAGGTGATAATTATGCATAAGCTCTTGAGTAAGCAGAATATTATCCGAAATCCGACGACCAGGAACAAAAGCAGATTGGTTTGACCCAACCAAAATAGTAAGACTATCCTTGATACGATTAGCAATAATCTTACTAATACACTTAAACAACACGTTGCAACAAGATATAGGCCGAAAATCAGTAATCCGGGTAGGAGAATTAACTTTAGGCAAGAGGGCAATAATAGTATGGTTAACCTCTTTCAAAAGTTTACCCATTAACAAAAAATTCCTGAACCGCCCTCGTGATATTATCAGCAATAATGTCCCATGCACCCTTAAAAAATGCCGCAGAAAAACCATCTGGACCAGGAGATTTGTCATCACCCATAGAAAAGATAGCATCTCTAACTTCTTGAGGAGTAACGTCGCGAACCATATCAACCGCCACATGAGGATCAAGAGTAGAAGAGAAAAGGTTATCATTCATCAAGCCAAGCTTACAACCCTCCTCCTCTCTCTCCCCTGTCACTCTCCTCTGCCCCACTTCACTCCAGAAGCAAACAAGAGAGGAATTTGAAACTCTCTAGGCGACTTGCGATACCCTTACACTTAAATTATTCAGATTGGATTTTTCTTTAAGATTCTATTGGTAAATCGTTTTATTAAGGTGTTTGCAATCGTAATTCTATCGTACCTGATTGGTTAATTTAATTGTGATCGTGGGTCGGTGCGCTTTAATTCCTTGATATAACCTTGATCGTCGGGTATATTATTCTATTCCTACCTGATTGCTTTCTAATTAATTCTTCACGTGCTGGGTTATAGTATTCCATGCAAATTTTGTCCTTTGGTTTATCATGTGAACGTTAATCATTATGGTGGGAGGTTAGGATTTTGTTCTTTAACGTTAAAACCCTAACTTTTTTGTTAGGGTTTTCTTCTTCTTTACTGTTCGCTGCTGTTTAGCTAGTCGTCTTCTTGTTCGTGGGCTGTTGGTTTTAATTTGTTGTTCGAGGGTTAAAAGAGTTGGAATAGGGATGGAGAAAGGTTTTTTTTTAACAAGGATTGTTCTTTGAAGAACGCTGCAAAAGCAGCAACCAATTTGGCCGATCAAGTTGGGATGAACATGGAATCGAATCCGTATGCTAGGCTGGATATTAAGGCGTTAGAGGATAGGTTAAAACGCCTCAAAGGTGAACATGGAATCAAGGTTGATGCTGATGTTCCTGAGTTGCGTAAAGCTGCTAGGGTTGTCCGAAACCCTAGCAATAACGATGGTAATCTGTTTGGGGACGCTAAGGTTGATTCAGTTTGGAGCACGCCTAACGTGGAGCAGCCTGACCCATGGGAGGACTCTAGGTTGGGGCTTGATAGTGATAAGGCTGGTACTTCTTTGAGTGGGTTGGATTCGAGCACTAAAGCGACTCCTACTAATGCTTCTGTTCAAGATTCTTGTGTGCCTCCGTTGGTACTTCCTAGTGTTGCTTCGAATGTGGGAAAGGAGTCTACCTATGGTCATGAAGTAAATGGTAGCGAAAATGTACCTAAAGAAGCAAGGTCGTTTGCTAATGTGTTACAACCGGAACAAGTCACGAGGAAAGTTAATTTTTGACCATTGGTGAATGAGAATCGTATTGATAACCATGATACGGTTCTTCCTAAGGCTGCTATGGAGGGAGTGTTTAACCGATATGATAATACTCTTGTTGGCTTTTTTGTTGTCAAGAATATTGTGTTTCCTTTGGTCTGAAACTACGTCACTAACACATGGGGTAAGTTTGGGTTAAAGAAACTTATGAAGAATGACGATGGTGGGTTCCTCTTTAAGTTTGGTTCTAAAGAGGGTGTTGATACTGTCCTTCAATGGGGTCCTTGGATTATTCGTAACTCTCCTCTCATCCTCACTAAATGAACTCCTGATGTGTTACTGTCTAAAAGTGAGGTTACCAAAGTTCCCGTGTGGATTAAATTGCATAATGTGCCATTACTTGCATATTCGGAAGACGAGTAGAGCCTCATTGCTACTCAAGTGGGTAAGCCGATTATGCTTGATGCTTTCACTAGTTCCATGTGCGTTGATTCATGGGGTCATATTAGTTTTGCACGTGCTCTTGTTGAATTATCATCGGAATCTGATCTAAAACATGAGGTGACTATGACGATCCCTAAAAAGGATGATAGTGGTTTTACTACGGCATGTATCAAGGTTGAATATGAATGGAAACCTCCACATTGTGCGGAATGTAAAGTGTTTGGGCATGTTAATGCTAGTTGTCCTAAGAGTACTAAAGAGCATCTTGATGTAGCTCCCACCTCGTCTTTGGAAGAGCCTGATGATGGGTTTAAGGTGGTGCAGAATCGGAAAGCCAAACCCAAAGGTACGAAGTTGTCTAGTGGTATTAATATGGGTAAGGGTCCTAGATTTGTACCTAGGAAGCAGGTATATGTTGCAAAGACAAAGACACCGGAAGCTGCTAGTGTTAATACTAAAAGTACACCTATTACTACGTCTAACTCTTTTGGGACTCTTGAAGTGCAAGATGACACGGCCAGCCCAAGTACTGTGGTTGATTCTACTATTGATGAGGCGAAGATTGTGAATTCTTCTGGTTGTACTAAGGAAGCAGGTATGGATGGTTCTCGGGGGAAGGAATCTCGTGTTGATACAAGTGCGGCTATTAAGCCTCCGGAGAATATGACTTTTTCTGCTACTAAGGTAAGTAATCCGTTTTTTAAAGTCAGGAATGTAACTTGTTCTGATAGTGAAGAGGATGAGGTTTTGGAGTCGGATAACCCTATGGCATCATTTTTGGCTTCTGGGGGAGGTGGGGGTTTAGAGCTTGAAGATTTTGATGATTATGCTGCTCAAGTCTACAATTTACCGGGACACTTGGAGGATATGTGTGACATGTATGATGTTAGTCTCTTAGGTAGCGGTAGGAAGTAATTTTGAATGTTTGGTAGTTCATAAGCTTGGCATGTCTTTCTTATGTAATATGTTTGGTTAAAGTGCACTTTTAGTGTGTGTTTGTTGTGCATGTAACGGGCCGAGGTGAGAAATTCACTCTCATCCGTTGTACTTAAACGTTTTGGTCAATATATTTTACCAGGGTGCAGGATTACTCCCCTTTACCCAAAAAAAGGTTATCATCATCAAATGGAACCGATAACCCCTCTTGCCCAAGAAACGAAGTAAAGTGACTAACAAAGGCATTAGGAACTTGATCATCCACATACATAACTCCATCACCATCACTAATAGAATCAATCCGACTCCTCGCCTTCTGACTTTTGACCACTTTATGGAAATAAGCAGAATTAGAATCTCCCACACGAAGCCAATCAACTTTCGCCTTTTGCTTAAGAAAACGTTCCTCAGTAAGAATAGCTTCATTATAGGCATTATGGTAACAAGCTTCTTCTTCACGGATATCAGAATTAAACGGGTCCAAATCAAGCGCCAGTTGAACCATATCCAATTCATGGCGAAGTTTCACGACTTTATCATGAATATTACCCTCATTAAAGAACAATCTCCGAAGCGGCTTCTTAAGAGATTTCAACTTATTGACCACTTGAAACATGTAAAAGCCACTACATGGCTTACTCCAATATTCTTGAACCTATAATTTAAACCGAGAATTCTGCACAAGGATATTCGAAAACTTGAAAGGCCTAGGTTTAAACTTAAAAGAAGTAGGAATATTAAGAATAGCAGGAGAGTGATCAGAAATACGGTGTGGCTGAAATATAGCATGAGCACCAATAAAAGAATCCATAAAACCAAGATTAGCCATAATGCGATCAATCTTCTTCAAAGTACCATCCAAACCTTTAGGCTTCTTATTCCATGTAAACTGTAGCCCTGTCCGATTAATGTCCGTCACCTCGATCTCATCCACACACTCCTTAAACTCCCTCATAGGTATATCAATAACCGATGACTCCTCAACCTTATCTTCCAAATTCATCGCCGAGTTGAGATCTCCAAGAATACACCAAGGACGCATATGAACAACTTGCTTGTGGGCACCAAGATTATTCCAGAGAGGTCTCCTATGCGTGTACCTGTTATGAGCATAAACAAAGGAACAAAACAGCTCCTTTTTATCCCCCTTGAACCGAACAAAAGTGTGAATAACTTGGTCCGTCATACTAATCACATTAAGGTCAACATCATCCATATTCCAACCTAAAATGATATGGGACCCTTTATCGCACAAATGACCAGTAGAGGTCCAATCCCACCTACGAAAAACCTTAGCACATAAAACCTGAAGACGAGTGTTAGAAATATGAGACTCCAATATAGCACATATAGAAACATTATTCTCACCAAGAACCTGGCGAACCTCCTTTTGTTTAGGGGATTGGTTCATTCCCCTTATATTCCATGAGGCAATACTATACATGAGGAACCGTGTCAGAGGAAGTGCTTGCTTACTTAAGATTAGTCGTCTTAGAGCTCGATTTGTCAACCATATCCATGACCTCATCAACTTCACTATCACTATCCAATGTATAAGAACCCACATCCTTTTCCGTACTATAAGTAATGTCACCAGACTCGAAAGGATCCTCACCACTAAGAGCCGCAAAAGAATTTTTCAATGAAACAATACCTCTTTGTGGCCTGTCACAAGCGATTAGTGAGTAGTGGTTGTTCAAGCGTTTGCTTGAGGTTAATTTGGTATTTCAGCCACATTCCATTGTACTTTCATTGATTGTGATTAATATATTTTACCAAGGTGAAGCCCTTTTACCCAAAAAGAAGCTACATTACCTTTACTGGTTGACGCAACTGTAGAAGCACTTTTGAAACCACTCGCACCATTTTTACTTTCATTAACCAGATTACTAAGGGAACCGCCCTTATAACTCTCATTACCCACATCGTTATAAGAAGAATTAGGAACATTAGCACGGAAATCAGATTGTGAACCCACGTTAGGACCATTCGAAGCAGATGACCCTAACTCTTTCACCGACACTTTAGGCTCCCATCGATAATGGAAAGCAACCTTCGGTTTAGTAAGCCGAAGACCATCAATATGTTTCTCCTTAGTAACTTGCTTACCTTTACCCTTCCGCTTGTTGACTTCCACAAAACCATCATCGTCAACAACTTGTTTCACGTTAGTAACAATGTTTTTAGGACACGCTTCATCTTTATGATCAATAACCTTACACGTTTCACACCTTGGTGGCTTCCATTCATACTCGACATCAACACGCTCCAAAGAATGCCTTTTCCGTTAGGAAATGGGATAGCCACCACCAAAGAATCCAATAACGCAGTGAGAGAAGAAATTTCCACAAGAGCACGAGCATACGAATTTCTACCCCATGACTTGAGACACATAGTACTAGTATACAAATCCAACATAAGAGGACGACCTATTTGTGTGGTAATCAAACTCAGCCCAATCTCCGAGTACGCCACAATTGGCACATTATGCAACTTAACCCAAACTGGAACCGACGTTATCTCATCTTTTTTGAGTTTAGAATTAGGCGTCCAAATGTTCAAGATGATAGGGACAAGACGAATTAACCATGGTCCAGATTCCAAAACTTGGTCCATACCCTCTTTCGTAGCAAATTGAAACAAGAAGAAACCATTATTTAACATAACCCGTTCCAAACCAAATTTCGCCCAAGTATTTTTCACATAATTTTCCACTATAGGAAACGCAAGTCTCTTCCCAATAAAGTAACCATAAAGCGTATTAGTAAATCTAGAAGAAACTTCATCAACAGCTTCAATTGGAATTGTAACATTAGCCCCCACAACACAATCCTATTACACATTTCAACAAGATTAACAACCTTATGTGCACTACGGGATTTAAATATAGATGCGTATGAAGACTTAGAACTCTCATTAATATTACTACATGAATGGGCATTATGCACTTGACTATTAGGGCGAATAGGAGGATCAGTATGTGTAGAAACAGCCCCACTTTTATTCAAATCACATGCATTAGCCATGCAAACATCCCCATCAGTAGGACCTTGGCTAACATTCTCATGATCAGACTCAACATGCTTATTTAACCCATTAGACATACCTGTAGGAATAGTGGCAGCCCCATTCACATTCGTTTGACACGCATTCGCCATGCAAATATTCCCCTAGACGTGACCAGGCCCAACGATATCATGAGCAGCACACTCTTTTCATGCAAACCATCCTCAACAGTAACAGAATTTAACGAATTCATACCAGAAACGTAATCAGAAGACGTAACTTTCTCCTCAAGAATAGGGTTATGGTTCGTTGGAGGAACAACTCGATGAGCTTTTTTCATTATCGACTTAAGAATAGGTGCCTCACCCAACAAACCTGAACCCTTAACACCATCCGCAGCTTTGGTAGAACCCTTTGCACCATCATGAGCATTAGCAGACCCCTTAACAACCTTGTTCTCTAATGACTTTGTAGAATCCATAACCCGTAACAGCGATCGAGCACAATAACGAAACCCTAAAAACATGAGACCTAAAATAGCAGCTGAAGCACGAACAAATACCACAATAACGAAACCCTAATGTGGTAACGTTACACCATACTGACAAGAACAATCACATGTTTAATGAAGTAGACTTGATCGCATATAATATTGATTAAATGGTCATGCATGAAATATACCCCAATCAGTGGAAACACAAAAAGTGAATCTATTAAATTATATCACCGACCCATGATTGGAATAACCTCTAAGGGATATAAGCCACCGTCAATGGATGATAAAAGTCCACCAATCAGATATAATCTACTTGATTGAAAGACAAGCAATTTGATACAATGAATATTCCCCAAAGATTAACGAACAAAGGAGAAAATTCTATTGTGCATTATCTGGTTCCAAAGGCGCATAAGAGGTCCATTCGTTGTGTTATTTCTAAATTGGTTTTTGCGACTGCTTGCTACTTTATTTGGCAAGAACGCAACAACAGGCTTTTCAAGAATCATAAGAGGTCGGAAGCTCAAGTTATTGATGTGATTATGATGAAACTGTTCTCTTTAAGCTTCTCTCTTGTTCTTTTAAGAAGACGGATAATGTGGAAGTGCTTCTGGATTTATGGAAGCTCCCGAAGTCTCTCATCCGATCTACTCATTGATGGTTTCTTCTCTTTTGATGATGGATGGTTCGTGTTTGCAATGGTTGGATTCGAATTCCAACAGGCAGTTTGATTATTTGGTTCGTGCAGGCTGTTCATGGAATTATGTGGAGTTGGATGGTCTTCTTGGTTGGTGTGTGGGTTCGTTGGAGATCCGGGTGAGAGCTGTACTCTTTTTCCCTACTCCAAGGTTTTCCCACTGGGTTTTTTCTTGGAAAGGGTTTTAAGGAGGCAGTCTCATTTGGTTCATCAATCTCCTTCGAACAGGTGGGCGGATTTTTTTGGAGCTTCTTGCATTATTAGATGGTTTTTTCCTATTGGAGTTTTAGTTTCTGTATGTTTAGGTGTTGTAACGCTTAGTGGTGTGACAACTCGTAAATTTCTCGATGCGTCGTAATTGGTAAAACGTCGATTAGAGCGATCGTTTGATTTAATTTGAGATACGAGTCGTGTTATATATCGTTTTTATTGGAAAAATTATTTTAAAAACAATGGCGTAACTCTCGAGTCACGAATCCCTCGTTTACTAGTCAAAACGAGCCCCGAACCTAATATAACGAGAATTTTAAAAAGTTTCATTTAGGGTCCTTGTGATAGTTTCATGAACACTCCCTTCACTTTCAATGGTACAAGAGTAGTCCCTCCTAGGACTATAAATACCCCCACCCGCACCACTTCCCTCATTTCTTCCACTCTCACTCTCTCTCTACAAAAACACACACAAATAATCTCTCTCTCTCTCTACAAATTTCGGCCACCACCCATTAGGGTTCCGGCGCCGTCATCGTTTCCGGCCAACTTTTCGGCAACCTCCAATAATTACACCACCCCTCCTAGATGATAGATCGGGGTCTTGTGACCCCGTTTATGCGTCGTACGCACCTCTAAACCCAAACACGCTCCCTAAATCTAATATTTTAGATTCGGACAACTAGGGTTTTGATGTTAAACGAGTTTCAAAGATCTCTAGAGTGGTTTGGTCACGAGTGGTACTCGTGAAAGACACCACCAACTCTTGTGCATCTCTTCCTCTCTCTCGGTAAAACCTACCCCGTATCATTTATGTTTTTACTTTGTTTTACTGAATGTATATCCATTCATACGTTAATCTGTGTTTATGTTTTCGTGGAATCAAGATTTATAAAAATGAATAATTAGTTTATGGAATATAAACCGGTTAGGAGTAATCTTATAAAAGTTTCGTATGGTTAAACTTATACAAGGAGGTGTTGGTTTGATCGGATGTGTTTACCGGTCATGTTTGGATTCCTGTCGGGTCAGACCCGGTTGTCCACGGGTCGACCTTGATGATGGATGTTATTACCTAATTAGTATGGCCTTCTCCAGGATAGAATAGATTGATCTCGGGTCCAAGACCCATATGGCTGTCGTTGGGTCAGTTAGAGACCAGGTCAAGTGGGTTGATTTTGTTGGTCACATGGGGATGTTTTAAATTGAATAAAACCATTATGTCTGTATCTTTAACGTGGTGTCTAGCTTGATTATGGTCGGGTTTGACCCTGATGGTCAAACTTGGGTTAGCAAGTCTCGATTTGTTAAATAGTCATACGGTAGGAGTTAATTTGGGTAACGGGTTTTATTCAATTTGGTAATGGAAAATGTTGGATGAGTCATAAAATGTGGTTAACATATAATATCGAAACGGATACTAATGATCAATTATAGATGGACATATTAGAACCAATGATCAATTATAATGGAATATCGAAATTAATGAAATGGATAATGGTATAAGACGATTTGTTAATTATATGTGTGTGTGTATATATATATATATATATATATATATATATATATATATATATATATACTTAACGACTAGATATTGTCGTGAATCAATTTCCCGACAATACCGGAGTAGAACTATCGTGATGCACGATATTAGACTTAATTTAATAGCGAATAAGTACTTATAAAATGGTGTGGTAAACATTAAAGAAACTAGCTACGTGATTAATAATTGATATCAATATTTCGTATACGTTGTAAGAGTCAACTACGTTTTATAAATTTGGAATAGCAACTGATAACGAGTTATATTGATTTGTAAGTTGGATTTTATCAAACTTGTGGGCTTAAACGAGTATAATATGTTAGACTCGGAAATGAGTTTGATATATTGATCTCGCGATATGCCGAAGTATTATATTTTCACATTTTAACTAATAACGAGATGTTCAGATATATATTGTCAATAAATATGGTTTTAATTATTATAAACCTTTTATAAACTACGATAATAAATCATGTCTTATAAATATAAAATACCTTTTATAAACTTGTTGATAACATTTATATTAATTAGCGTGTTGTACTCTATTAAACATTTGGTTCAAATGAGTTTAGTATAATTGTTTTTTGCGGTAAAGCTAAATATTCCGTTTTCACATCTAAGCTGCTATTGAATTATATACAACTATACATATTATGGACATATATGGTTTAGTCTATTATAAACCCTTATTAAATACGATGCTAACTCGTGTTTTATATCACATGTTAGCCTTCATAAACTTGTTTGGAAATATTATTTCGATAGTATAACTTATTAAAGTAGTATTGATTTGGAAACGTTGGAATAAACGAACGTGTCATGTATGGTATACTACTTAATATACCTTATATGAAGTACTTTATTGTAAACTTGTATAGTTATGAATAACAATTGAGAAACCTTTATTAATTGAGCGATAAATGGAAACTTGTCTTTTGTTATTAAACATGTACGTTTGATAAACCCTTTATCCAAAAACATGTACGTTTGGGGATTATTGGGTAAATTGCCAAAACTTATCAATTAACCTATTTATGTTACATAAATAGTTGTCGTCGTTTCTTAGTCTTTGACTAGCTTGAGTATTGTCGGTATTTCTTGACCTTGTCGATGTCTCTTTCCCACTTGGTGTGCGTTCTAGTAGTATGTCTCGATTATGTCAACGTCTTCTTTTCTTTTGGCATGAGTTGTATGTCGAGTCATGATTTCTTACCACCACACGAAACGTTAAAACTAAACTTTTGAGATAACAATTATAAACTTTTGGGAACGATAATGTCCTTTCGAAAGTAACGACATGAATGATCCACGAAAACTACAACACATTACTTTCTATTGATTTCTTTATAGTATGAGCCGTATTCTGAGAATATCGTATACGCATTAGGTTGCGTCACAACTATTCTATTGTACTCGTCGTACATTCTTTTGGATGCCATTGATATTAACTTTAGATGCCAGTCGTGTCAATAGTGAATAGTGCATTGCTGTGGCAAAGGTGAGTTTCATAGCCCCACTTTTATCTACGTTTTTAACTATATTGGGGGTGAGAATCATGCTACTGTTATTGGACCATGAAAACTATTTGGATTTGCTTATATGCTTGACTGTTTTTTTTTTGGGTAAAGGGTTTTACCCCGGTAAATATATAACCAAAAAATGTTAAGTACAAATGGAATGTGGCAGAAGTACAACATTAACCTCAAGCTAAAACTTGATAACTAGTGTTTATGACATGCCATAAACACAATAAACCTAGCTATACATTACATCATCTAACCAGGCATAAAACAAGAAAAACTTGTAACAAGCGAGCATCCCGCAACCACCATACACACGAAGGGAGCAAGGCGACCCAGGAAGTTTGTCTCCTTAAAAACCCTTTCCAAGAAAAACCCCGAAAGGAAAAACCTTGGAGAAGGGAAAAAGAGTACAACCCATTCTTGGCACTCCCTTCGCGAACTAGAAAAGCAAAGGAGAACTTCCATTAAGACGTTGAAACATCCGCAATGATCACCGATCCAGGTAACTTCCATGTATCCAAAATCCTTCGAATCCGCATAGACTTTGTGAAGCGAAACGAAAGGATCTTCAACCGAATAGAAACGATATCATCAAACACCTGAGTATATGACTTCATTCCCTTCTTAAAAAGCCTTGAATTACGTTCACGCCAGATAGAGTAGCAAGTAGCAGCAAAAAGAAGGCGAGAAATAACACCGGCGGCTGAACTTCCTTTAGAAATAGGAATAAGGTACGAAACAACATCATCCAATCTAGGAGGAACACTATCCATTCCACACATAGCACAAACTCTCGTCCACACCTGTAAAGAAAATGGGCACTCAAAGAAAAGGTGAGCATGAGAATCAGGTTGGTTATCACAAAATAGACATCGAAGCAGGTTTAAGTCGGTGTCAGGACCGACATCCTATTGCCTCAGTCTATCTTGTGTTTTAAGCTTCCTATTAACGACCAACCAAAGATTGAAAGCATGTTTAGGGATACACTGAGAGAACCACACAACATGAAACCAAGGAACCAGGTCGGCACTAATACGGATAGAATCCCAAACATGAGAGATGGTGAACGGTTTAAAATCACCATTAGGTACTCTCCAAACTAGCTCATCTGCCATACCATCAGTAAGTAATGGAGGATTAATCACCAATAAATCCGGAATCCTATCAATCCACTCACTAGGCCATCTCCAAGCACCATCAAGAAGCAAATCACCAACTGAGCTATTCAATGAAAATCCAGACCGTGAGATATCTCTTGCAGTAAGCAAACTCCTTAGAGGACTCAATGAACACCAATTGTCAAACCAAATAAAAGCCCGCTTGCCATCACGGATATGGAACCAGAAAAAAGGCCGAATAGTGGGTCGAATTTGAAGAAGTTTTCTCCAGCCCCAACTCATATCGCCCGTACATGGAACATCCCAAAAACTCCTATAACGTAGCTTGTATGCATGAATCCATTTGACCCATAAAGATTCCTTATGAGTCAAAATACTAAAAACATGTTTCGCCATAAGTGCCACATTAAATTCATGAAGACTACGAATGCCCAAACCCCCTTCCTCTTTCGGCTTACAGATATCATCCCACGCCACCTTAGCCTTACCCCTTTTCATATCACCTTGACACCAAAAGAAACCACGCATGAGTTGTTCAATATCATGGATAACACGGACAGGAAGAATAAACACAGAGGCCCAGTAAATATGCATAGATGATAACACATATATAATAAGCTGTAAACGTCCCGCCATTGATAAAAATTTATTCTTCCAATCAGATATTCTATTCTGAACCCTTTCAACAAGAACTTTGCAATCCCGGTATAGAAGCCTTGAAGTTTTTGGATCCATTCATATAAACTTCGTGGGAGAAGTTTTTGGGATGTCCCTTGTTGGCATAAGATCAATAATGGAAAAGACACTTCGGTTTGGTTTGATATGTGGTGTCAGTTAAGCCCGATTCGTAATTTACTTACTGCTAGAGATATTGCTCGAGCGGGGTTTAATTTATCTGACTCGGTTTATGATTTGATTGCTACTGATGTTTGGCGATGGCCATTCGACTGGCTATCTCGATTTCCATTGTTAGCTGCTCTCCCGGTTCCTACTCTTAATGATACTGACGATGGATTATTATGGCGTAACCTGGATGGCAATTTAAGTTGTTTTTCAGTCTCGGGTGCATGGGAATCTCTACGGCTTAGGGCTGATTTGGTTGAATGGTGTAATATTCCTTGGTTCTCTCATTGCATTCCGAGGCATGCTATACTTCTGTGGCTTGCTATTAAGCAGAAGCTAAAGACTCAGGATAGGATGCGACAATGGGATGTTGGCCCTGACGTTGATTTGGCTTTGCTGAGATGCCCGCTTTGTGAATTGGTTCCGGATTCTCATTCTCATTTATTTT
Organism: Chrysanthemum seticuspe; assembly: GCA_019973895.1. Classification (NCBI taxonomy): domain Eukaryota; kingdom Viridiplantae; phylum Streptophyta; class Magnoliopsida; order Asterales; family Asteraceae; genus Chrysanthemum; species Chrysanthemum seticuspe. Next base: position 141,870,078 of record BPTQ01000004.1, read on the forward strand.
TTGAGTGCCAATTTTCTATGCAGGTTTGGTTTCAGGTTCGGAGTTTATCTGGTATGGATGCGGTCCCACCTTCGTTGGATAGTGCTGTTACAGTTCTTATTCCTTTATCTAAGGGGCGGTCGGTTAGTAGTATCATTTCTCGATTATTGCTTGCTGCTACTATTTACTTCGTTTGGATGGAGCGCAATTCTAGGCTGTTCAAGCGTAAGAAGTCTTCTGTTGCTGAAGTGGTTAGCACTATTGTCTCTACTATTCGGTTGAAGCTGGTTACTTTCAAGTTCAAGAAGCTAACCTTGAGGTCTCGATTGATTCTGGATAAATGGAAGATTCCAAGTATATGTATTTCACACGAAGGGAGTGCCGGGTAAGGGTTGTACTCTTTTTCCCTATTCCAAGGTTTTTCCCTTTGGGTTTTTCTTGGAAAGGGTTTTTAAGGAGGCTAACTTCCTGGGTTAACTTGCTCCCTTCGTGGAGTGGTTGGATGCGGGATGCTCGCTTGTTACAAGTTTTTTTACTTGTTTATGCCTAGTTTGTTGATGTAATATAGCTAGGTTATTTGTGTTTATGGCATGTCATAAACACTAGTTTTATCAAGCTCTTCGCTTGAGGTTAATGTGGTACTTCAGCCACATTCCATTTGTACTTAACATTATTTTTTGGTTATATATTTACCGGGGTAAACCCCTTTACCCAAAAAAAAAAAAAAAAGAGATAAGGGGAACACCCAAATACTTGACAGGGAGAGCACCTTCCTGAAACGACAAAGAATTCAAAATGGATAACTTAACCTGGTTTGGCACATGACAGAAGAACGCCGTGCTCTTAGGGATACTAGGAACAAGGCCCGACAAATTCTTAAACTTATTTAAAGTATCCATAACGACACTAGCTGAGGCAACATCTCCATGTGTGAAAATAAAAAGATCATCTGCAAAACAAAGATTAAGAATCTTCTGTCTTTCACAAAGGTGATGATAATGGAAATCATCCCGCTGCTCCACCCTTTGCTGCAATAAGAGAGTAAGTACTTCCATAACAAGAGTAAAGAGATAAGGTGACATAGGATCACCTTGGCGTAGACCCCTTTTACCCCGGAACCACCCATATATATCACCGTTAATACAAATAGAGTAGGACACACTAGTAACGCAAGCCATGATCCAAGAAACCATCTTATTATGAAACCCATAACCAACCAGAATAGTTTCAAGAAAACGCCAATCAACCGTATCATACGCCTTCTGGATATCAATCTTAAAGGCACATCTAGGAGGACCACGAGGACGATGATTAATACGCATTAGTTCTTGTGTAAGGAGAATGTTATCCGAAATATTAAGCCCCAGAACAAATGCCGACTGATTAATACTAACAATATCACCAAGCCCCTCTTTGATTCGGTTAGTAATAATTTTGCTAATGCATTTATAGAGCACATTACAGCAAGAGATAGGTCTGTAGTCATTTACCTTAGAAGGCGTGGACACTTTGGGAATAAGAGCAATAATAGTGTGATTGAGTTCCATAAGCAACTTCCCATTAGCAAAAAAGTCCTGAATAGCCAAACAAATATCCGTACCAACAATATCCCAAGCCTTTTTAAAGAACGCAACCGTGAAACCATCCGGGCCCGGAGCCTTGTTGTCACCAATGGAAAACATAGCATTCTTAATTTCCAAATTAGTCACATTCCTAACCATCCAAGCCGCCCTATCTGGATCAATAGATGAAGAGAACAGACCATGATCAACTAACGGAATAGTATTCCCTTCCACACCAAGGAAATTCTCATAGTGTTGAACAAAGACAATCGGCACTTCGTTGCCTTGGTGCAAAACATTATTAACATCAGTAATCATCTCAATGCGACTCCTATGACTTCTACTTTTAACAATATTGTGAAAATAAGAAGAATTAGAATCGCCCTCACGAAGCCACTCCACTTTCGCCTTTTGTTTCAAAAAACGTTCCTCATCCAGCAATGCATTACGAAAAGCCTGAAGATAAATAGCCTCCTCTTCCCGAAGCACGGAATTAGAAGGATCCTTATCAAGGGACTTTTGTACCTCATCAAGTTCCACACGAAGGTTATTAACACGATTATGAAGATTACCTTGATCTCTAAGCAGCTTACGAATAGGTGTTTTCAAACCCTTTAAGCGTTTAACCACCTTGAACATATTGTGCCCCTGAACATCATTTTTCCACCCTTCATGAACAATATCCAAAAAACCAGCTTTATATGTTAGGAAATTAAAGAATTTAAACGGCTTTGGTTTCTTCTTAGATAATGTGGGAATTCTAAGAACACAGGGAGAATGGTCAGAAATACGGTAAGGCTGAAAAATAGCAAAAGATCCAGGAAAATCATCACTGAATTTAACTTTACCCATAACTCGATCAATCTTCTTCAAGACACCATTGCTACCTTTAGGCTTCTGATTCCAAGTGAAATGTAGGCCTGATGAGTTTATATCCGAGACTTCAATAGCATTAACACAATCTTTAAACTCATTCATAGCAATATTAGGCTCGTAACCACCACCCGATTTATCCTCCAAAAATAGAGCTGAATTGAAGTCACCAAGTAGGACCCAAGGTTTATCACGCATAAGACTACCATGAACCTCAAGCTCATGCCACAGCACGCGCCGATCAATATAGTAATTATGAGCATACACAAATGAAACAAAGAAAGCTTTATTGTCAGCTTTAACATTAACCTGCACATGCATAACCTGGTTAGTTTGAGACATAAGTAAAACATCAATGACCGCATCATCCCACCCAAGAATAATACGGGAACCTTTGTCACACAAACTCCCATTAGACGTCCACTTCGAGCCACGAGAAATTTTAGCACACGTATCATAAACACAAGACACATCAACATGAGATTCCAAGATAGCACATAGACACAAGTTATTCTCATTCATCACCTGCCGAACCTCTTTTTGTTTAGGGGAACGGTTCAAACCCCTAATGTTCCAGGAAGCAACACTAAACATTAAAAACAGTCGAAGCAGGAGTGCTTGCCCCTGTAGAACTAATACCACCCTTCGAAGTAGAAGCCATAAAATCCAATGTTTCATCAGAAACATGCAGCAAGTCGTCATCTAAATCAGGCTCATCCTCCTTTCGAGTAACCTTAGGATCAGTTTCAACATCCTCATTAAGAGCTGCAAACGAGTTAGAAAGCGTAACACCCGGTTCCGTTGCCAAATTATGTTGTTTAGCACTACTTTTATTCACTTCGGGTCGCGGACCAGAATTGACCTTGTTAACACTAGTATTCATAGAGGTGGACGTGCTAGAGGCAGATTTAGTAGTAGTAGCATCCGAAGTATTAGTCTTATTAGGCACCTGCAAATTACTAGAAGTGGAAGCTACATTTTTAGGATTAATAGTACCTTTAGGTTGATAAATAAACTTCTAACCCACCTTTGTACCAGCTTTCGACACACCACCCTTTCCACTATTACGTTTATTACCAACAGTTTGAAACCCGTCAGCATCCTTGTCCACACCGTGAGAAGTAGAAGTAGAAATAACCTTCTTAGGGCATTGATCACAAGTATGGCCAAAAATATTACATGTGTCACAATGTGGCGGCTTCCATTCATACTCCACTCTTATAGTTTCTTTAGTATAGCCCATCCCATTCATCAAAGGAACACCAATTACCAAGCTAGTCTTCAAATCAGTTTCAGAATTAACCTCAATTAAGGCACGCGCAAAGCTACAACGGCCCCACGATTCAAGGCACATCGTAGTAGTAAATGAATCAAGCATAATAGGGGTACCTAACTTGGTAGCAATAAGACTAAGACCATCTTCAGAAAACACAGCCATGGGAACATCATAAAGCTTAACCCAAACAGGGACCCGAGTTAAATCTTTTTTCAATAAGTTAGTGTTCATAGTCCAAGGTTTCAAAATTATAGGGATATTACGAATCATCCAAGGACCCTCCTCAAGCACATCCTCAAGACCTTTTAGCGTATCAAACTTGAAAAAGAAAAATCCCTTGGCATTCATCATCACCCTCTTAAGCCCATATTTCGCCCATGTAGTCCGTGCATAATATTCCACTACAGGGAAAGCAACCCTTTTACCAATAAAGTAACCGTAAAGGGTATTATCAAAACGGGTACTAATATCCTCAACAACCTTAAAAGGAATAGAAAGCTCAACATCATCCCTTAAATTATCATATTCCAAAGGTCTAAATTCGCCTTACCCTTCTTGTTACTAGAACTAGTAGCATTCGCATACGAGGTTGAGGCCACATTACCAGGTTTGGTTGAGTTCGAATAATTAGCAGTAGTAATATGAACACTATCAGTGGTAATAGCAATAGGGGAATTCATAGACATACCATCAGAAGCAGAAACATGTGTACCATCACCCGTCGACAAATTAGCAGAAGCATTAAGTGATGGATAGTCCTTTTCACTTAGGGAATTAAGCGTACCAGTAATTCCCATATCCCAAAACGAAAAATTAGTAGACGTATGAATCACAGAAGTAGAATTCACACCTTCAACATTTATGGTACCAACGGGAGGAGGCATCTCCATAGGGATGCGTACACTAGCAGAAGCAATAGAATTCGAACCCTCAGCAACACTAAGATTAGTAGCATTCATCGTTGTAGCAGCATGGTCCACAGTTTGTCGCTCTAAATTAGGGTTTCGCAAAACCCTAGCTGGCAACTTTGGTTGCGTAAAGTGGAAACGCCTCCTAATGATGAGGGATTTGTGGAAGTGAAAAGAAAAAATGGGAAAGCTAAAGCCCCTCCTCGTCCTATACAAGGTGTGCGTTTGAATAAGCCTAAGACAAAGTATTTATATCGGCCTGTCAATAAACCTCCTATTGGTAATGAGGAGGCTTCTACATCTAGAACCCATGATGATACTCGTGATAATGGTGGTATTCCGTTTGAAGGTAGGGATAAAAGGCTAAAACCTGATTGTGACAATAATTATGGTATCCAAACTGATGATGGGGACAAAGGGCCAGTTGATCAAACTTCTAATGAGCCCAATCAGCCCATTTTTGTTCCGGATATGTCTTATGTCTTTCCTATTGCTAAAGGTACTTCAATTCCTTTAATGAACTCATATTCAGCTCTTTTGAATGATGATAGTTATGTTGAGGATGATACTGAAAATAAGCTTAATATATCGCATGAGAGTGATAGCGATGAAGTTGATGAAGTGTATGGTGACTCGGTTCAAACTGATGGTGATAATCATAAGGAGGCAAGCACTTCCTTTAATTCTAGTGATCATGTTTAGTGTGGCTTCTTGGAACATAAAGGGGTTTGAACCAGACCCCTAAGGAAAAAGAGGTTCGAAATGTAATTCATGACAATATATTATCGGTTTGTGCTATTTTAGAGTCGCACGTTGCGAGTTCTAGAATTGATCGGCTATGTTCTAGTGTGTTTCATCATTGGAGTTGGACTTCTAATGGTTCTCTTTGTTCGAAAGGCTCTCGGATTATTTTGGGATACCGATGATGTGGATCTTATTTTTATTTCTCAAGAAGCACAGGTGATTCATACTTGTATTCGATTGAGGGCTGATAAGAAAGAATTTTTCTGTTCTTTTATATATGTGCATAATCACTATATTAATCGTCGAGACTTGTGGCGTAACCTTGGCTGCCACCATAGTTATGTTCGTGGTCGTCCGTGGTGTTTACTTGGTGACTTTAATGTCTCGCTCAGTTTAAATGACAAGTCGGTTGGATTTTCTCATATTGATATTGCTATGCGTGAATTTCAAGAATATGTTAATGCTATTGATGTTTCAGATATTAATAGTTTGGGGCTGAGATATACATGGAATCAGAAACCGAGAGGAGAGCATGGCATTCTAAAGAAGATTGACCGTATTATGGCCAAATTGGATTTTTGTGATACGGATGACCTAATATTAATAGCGTTGATCCACGTAGATGACGGAGTTACTAGGTTGACGAACCTAATAGGCGCCCGCTATGTACGTAGGATAACGTTATTAATGGGCAAATTATCCTTACGACTCGTTAGGATGTGTTTGGTTTTGTAATAATAAGCGACATGAACAAATGGTTGAGTTTATCGAGTTGACGAATTCGATAAGGTCTAACTATTTATTCTGAAACTTATTAAACTATAAAGTTTATCATTTAGATATCTCATTGTGTCATTATGAGTCGCATTGTGGTTATTTGAGTGCATTCATGGTGTTTGTCGAGTCGATATCACACACACACACGATGATACCTAACGCTAATAACTAAATGGAACAACGAGATATTTTTGAGATGAGGAAATGAATACATTTTGGGCATATAACATTGAAGTTGGGAAACACATCCGATCAAACCAACACCTCCTTGTATAAGTTTTACCACACGAAACTTTAATAAGATTACTCCTAACCGGTTTATATTCCATAAACTAATTATTCATTTTTATAAATCTTGATTCCACGAAAACATAAACACAGATTAACGTATGAATGGATATACATTCGGTAAAACAAAGTAAAAACATAAATGATACGGGTTAGGTTTTACCGAGAGAGAGGAAGAGATGCACAAGAGTTGGTGGTGTCTTTCACGAGTACCACTCGTGACCAAACCACTCTAGAGATCTTTGAAACTCGTTTAACATCAAAACCCTAGTTGTCCGAATCTAAAATATTAGATTTAGGGAGCATGTTTGGGTTTAGAGGTGCGTATGACGCATAAACGGGGTCTTGACCCCGATCTATCATCTAGGAGGGGTGGTGTAATTATTGGAGGTTGCCGGAAAGTTGGCCGGAAAAGATGACGGCGCCGGAACCCTAATGGGTGGTGGCCGAAATTTGTAGAGAGAGAGAGATTATTTGTGTGTGTTTTTGTAGAGAGAGAGTGAGAGTGGAAGAAATGAGGGAAGTGGTGAGGGTGGGGGTATTTATAGTCCTGGGAGGGACTACTCTTTTTCCATTGAAAGTGAAGGGAGTGTTCATGAAACTATCACAAGGACCCTAAATGAAACTTTATAAAATTCTCGTTATATTAGGTTCGGGGCTCGTTTTGACTAGTAAACGAGGGATTCGTGACTCGAGAGTTACGCCATTGTTTTTAAAATAATGTTTCCAATAAAAACGGTATATAACACGACTCGTATCTCAAATTAAATCAAACGATCGCTCTAATCGACGTTTCACCAATTATGACGCATCGAGGAATTTACGATTTGTCACAGCCTCACCTCCTTAAAAGGAATCGCGTCCTCGCGATTCAATTCGAATCATCCGTTAAAGTCTAGAAGGGGTGAGTGCAACAGCACGAGGGTTTACCTTCACGTTCCCTACGGGAATCTAGGATCTTACTGCGAGTTTCTATGAACTTCGAAGACAGAGTGGCTTATTGCTACTATGATTGGTCGTCCAATTATGTTGGACTCATATTCTAGTACCATGTGTCTCAAATCTTGGGGACAAGCGGATTATGCTAGAGCTCTTATTGAGGTGTCTTCGAATGTGGCTTTGAAAGACTCGTTGGAGGTTGCAATTCCATTTCTTGATGGCTCGGGACATTCGATTGAAACTATATCTATTGAGTATGAATGGTATCCTCCTCGATGTGAAACATGTAAAATTTTTGGCCATACGGATGATCATTGCCCTAAGAAGCCTAGGGCTGAAGTTTTATTTGTGGGGGTGAGTGCACTCTTTCAACCCTACCGTATCTCTGATCATTCCCCGGCGGTTTTTCGTATTCCTAGAACCATAAAACAGGTGCCTCGTCCTTTTAAATTTTCTAATATTTTAGTTCAGCACTCTAGATTTAAAGATGTTATTTGCGAGGGGTGGTCTAAGGATGTTAGCGGTTTTGGATGTATCGGGTGGTTAATAAGCTTAGAGCTCTTAAAAAGCCTCTCCGCAAGTTATTGTATGATCAAGGTAGTATTCATGCTAATGTGGTTCATCTGCGTCATGAGCTTGATGAAGCTCAACGTGCCTTGGATATGGACCCCTTTAATGTTGACATTCGAGAAGAGCAAGCGGTTTATCTCCGGGCTTAATGAGGCTTGTTTGATGGAAGAGACATTTCTTAAGCAAAAAGCTAAGATTGATTGGCTTAAATTGGGCGATTCGAACACGGCATAGTTTCATAAGGTTGTTAAAAGCAGGGCTGCTCGAAATCGTATTGATAGTGTGACGGATATGCATGGCGTTCGGATGGATGGTGATCAGGTCCCCATGGCGTTTGTTGATCATTACATGTCTTTTTTGGGACAACAGGGAGTCACCCATCCTTTTAACTTATCTAACTTATTTTGTAATAAGCTTTCTATGGATGCTGCTAATCATATGGTTCGTAATGTTACTGCGCAGGAAGTTCGCGAGGCTATCTTTTCTATGGGTGATGATAAGTCCCCTGGTCCTGATGGCTTTTCGGCTGCTTTCTTTAAAGGAGCTTGGGATATTGTGTCTCATGATGTGGTTAAAGCGGTTCAGGAATTCTTTACAAATGGGACGCTTCTTAAGGAGTTGAACCATACTATCATTGCTTTGATCCCTAAGGTCTCTTCTCCTCTTAGAATTACTGATTACCGGCCTATATCTTGCTGTAATGTTCTTTTCAAATGCATTAGTAAGATTCTCTCAAATTGGATGAAAGGTTGTTTGTCGACTTTGGTTAGTCCTAATCAGTCCGCCTTTGTCCCGGGAAGGCGCATTTCTGATAATATTCTCTTGACTCAAGAAATTATGCATAATTATCATTTAGACCGTGGTCCTTCTCGATGTGCTTTTAAAGTTGATATCCAAAAGGCGTATGACACGGTTGACTGGTCTTTTCTCAAGGAGGTTTTAGTCGGTTTTGGGTTTCATCAAAGGATGATAGGATGGATTATGGAGTGTACAACGACGGCTTCATTTTCTTTAAGTATTAATGGTGTTCTGCATGGATATTTTAAGGGTAAAAGAGGTTTAAGACAAGGAAATCCGTTATCTCACTATTTGTTTACTTGTGATGGAAATTCTTACCCTAATGCTTCAAAGGAAAGTTCGTGAGTCTGAGGATTTTGCCTATCATCAATATTGCTCTAATCTCAATCTAGTCAATTTATGCTTCGCTGATGACTTATTTCTCTTTGCCCATGGTGATGTTGGATCTGCTCGTGTTATTATGGAGGCGTTGGATGAGTTTACTCATGCATCGGTCTTGGTTCCTAGTCTCCCTAAAAGCACGGCTTATTTCTGTAACGTGTTGAATTATGTGAAGCTTGATATTCTTAATGTTCTCCTATTTGAAGAAGTTACGCTTCCTGTTAAATATCTGGGTGTGCCGTTAATTGCATCTAGACTTATCTATCGGGATTGCAAGGAGCTTGTTGAGAAGGTTAAGAAAAAAATTTGTGATTGGAAGAATAAACTCCTCTCTTTTGCAGGTAGAATTCAGTTGATTCAATCTGTTCTGGCTTCTATGCATGTGTATTGGGCGTCTGTGTTTATTCTTCCATCTCGTATTCTGTTAGATTTGGAACAATTAATGCGGGGATTTTTATGGTGTCAAGGGGAGATGCGTAGAGGAAAGTCGAAAGTGGCGTGGGAGGTGGTTTGTCTTCCTAAGGTTGAGGGTGGTCTTGGCATTAGAAGGTTAGAATGGTTCAATAAAGCGTTGATCCCTTCTCATATTTGGAGGCTTTTTATACATAGGGAGTCTCTTTGGGTTTAATGGATTCACTCTTATAAATTAAGGGATCGTAGTTTTTGGGATATTCCTTTGCGTGGAAACATGTCTTGAAGTTGGCGGAAAATCCTTCAGCTGAGACCGATTATTCGTCAGTTTTTTTGGTATAAAGTGGGAGCGGTTAATTCCATTTCTGCTTGGTTTGCTAATTGGTGTGATGCGAGTCCTCTTGGTTCTATGATCTCGTCTCGGGATATTTATAGGGCGGGCCTCACTATGTCATCTTCGGTCTTGGATTGTATTGCTTATAATAGCTGGATATCGCCAATTGATTGGTATTCTAAATATCCGTTGCTTGGTTCGATTTCTGTTCCGATCATTAACCCAGATACTTTGGATAGGCTTGTTTGGAAATCTCGTGATGATGGTTTTCGGGATTTTTCAGTGGGTTCGGTTTGGGAGTGCATTAGACCGAGAGAGGATGTCATCTTATGGTATGATTTGGTTTGGTTTTCTCATCGCATCCCTCGGCATGCTGTTACTCTTTGGCTGATCATCAAGAGGAAGTTAAAGACTCAAGATAACCTGAGACAATGGGATGTCAGTAGTGATACTGACTTAAACCTGTTTCAGTGCCCATTTTGCAAGTCTCAACCGGATTCTCATGATCACCTTTTTTTCCAGTGTGTTTTTTCTATGCAGGTTTGGACTCAAGTTAAGCGCTTTACAGGTGTCTCTTCTATTCCAACTACTTTGGGTCCTATTGTGGAGTTTCTTATTCCTTTGGCGCGCAAGAGATCTATTAGATGTGTTATCTCGAAGTTGGTCTTTGCTGCTTCATGTTACTTCATCTGGCAAGAGCGTAACAACCGTCTTTTCAAGAATAAGAAGAGGTCAGAAGCTCAAGTTATTGATGTGATCATGTCGACTGTTCGTCTTAAGCTTCTCTCTTGTTCCTTTAAGAAGACGGCTAACGTAGAAGTGCTCCTTGATTTATGGAAGCTTCCTCGGTCTCTCATTTGTGTTACTCGATGATGGTTTCTTTTACTATTTTGGTGGATGTTTGGCGCTTGCATTATCCAGATTGGGATCATCATAGTCAGTTTGGTTATCTAGATCGTGTAGAGTGTCCTTGGAGTTATGACCCGCTGGGTGTTGTTGGTTGTCATGTGGGTTCGTTGGAGATCCGGGTGAGAGCTGTACTCTTTTTCCCAACTCCAAGGTTTTCCCACATGGTTTTTACTTGGAAAGGGTTTTTAAGGAGGCAGTCTCATTTGGTTCATCAATCTCCTACGAACAAGTGGGCAGATTATTATGGTGATTCATGTGTAGCTAAATGCTTTTTTCATGTTGGTGTTTTAGTTTTAGTACTCTCTAGGTATTGTAACGCTTAGTGGCCTGTCACTAGCGGTTTAGTTGGTTGTTCAAGCTTTTGCTTGAGGTTAGTGTGGCACTTCAGCCACATTCCAGTGTACTTATTTGGTTGATTTTTTAATATATTTTACCGGGGTGAAGCCCTTTTACCCAAAAAAAAACAAGCTCCTTGCAATCCGGATAGATAAGTCTAGATGCAATTAACGGCACACCCAGATATTTAACAGGAAGCGTACCTTCTTCAAATCGGAGAACATTAAGAATATCAAGCTTCACATAATTCAACACGTTACAGAAATAAGCCGTGCTTTTGGGGAGACTAGGAACCAAGCCCGATGCATGAGTAAACTCATCCGACTCCTCCATAATAACACGAGCAGATCCAAAATCCCCATGGGCAAAGAGAAATAAGTCATCAGCGAAGCATAAATTGACCAGATTGAGATTAGAGCAATTACGATGATAGGCAAAATCCTCAGACTTCCGAACTTTCCTTTGAAGCATTAGGGTAAGAATTTCCATCACATGCGTAAACAAATAGGGAGATAACGGATCTCCTTGTCTTAAACCTCTTTTACCCTTAAAATATCCATGCAGAACACCATTAATACTCAAAGAAAATGAAGCCGTCGTTGTACACTCCATAATCCATCCTATCATCCTTTGATGAAACCCAAAACCGACTAAAACCTCCTTGAGAAAAGACCAATCAACCGTTTCATATGCCTTTTGGATATCAACTTTAAAAGCACATCGAGAAGGACCACGGTCTAAATGATAATTATGCACAATTTCTTGAGTCAAGAGAATATTATCAGAAATGCGCCTTCCCAGGACAAAGGCGGACTAATTAGGACTAACCAAAGTCGACAAACAACCTTTCATCCGATTTGAGAGGATCTTGCTAATGTATTTGAAAAGAACATTGCAGCAAGATATAGGCCAGTAATCAATAATTCTGAGAGGAGAAGAGACCTTAGGGATCAAAGCAATGACAGTAATCAATAATTCTTGTGTTCTGAGATGGTTGTTCCCTGTTGGTGTTTTAGCTTTTGTATTCTAGTGATTTTGTAATGCTTAGTGGCATGTCACTAGCGATTTTTAGTGGTTGTTCAAGCTTAGCTTGAGGTTAATGTGGCACGTCAGTCACATTCCGTTGTACTTATTTGGTTGATTGTTAATATATTTTACCAGGGTGAATCCCTTTTACCCAAACTCCTTAAGAAGCGTCCCGTTTGTAAAGAAGTCTTGAACCGCTTTAACCACATCATGAGACACAATATCCCAAGCTCCTTTAAAGAAAGCAGCCGAAAAGCCATCAGGACCAGGGGACTTATCATCACCCATAGAAAAGATAGCCTCGCGAACTTCCTGCGCAGTAACATTACGAACCATATGATTAGCAGCATCCATAGAAAGCTTATTACAGAATAAGTTAGATAAGTTAAAAGGATGGGTGACTCCCTTTTGTCCCAAAAAAGACATGTAATGATCAACAAACGGGGACCTGATCACCATCTATCCGAACGCCACGCATATCCGTCACACTATCAATATGATTTTGAGCAGCCCTGCTTTTAACAAACTTATGTAAATATGCCGTGTTCGAATCGCCCAATTTAAGCCAATCAATCTTAGCTTTTTGCTTAAGAAATGTCTCTTCCATCAAACAAGCCTCATTATAAGCCTGAAGATAAACCGCTTGCTCTTCCCGAATGTCAACATTAAAGGGGTCCGTATCCAAAGCACGTTGAGCTTCATAAGGCTCATGACGCAGATGAACCAAATATTACCTTGATATACAATAACTTGCGGGGAGGATTTTTAAGAGCGCTAAGCTTATTAACCACCCGATACATCCAAAAGCCGCTAACATCCTTAGACCACCCCTCGCAAATAACATCTTTAAATCTAGGGTGCTGAACTAAAATGTTATAAAATTTAAAAGGACGAGGCACCTGTTTTATGGTTCTAGGAATACGAAGAACCGCCGGGGAATGATCAGAAATACGGTAGGGTTGAAAGAGTGCACTCACCCCCACAAATAAATCACAAAAATCCAAATTGGCCATAATACGGTCAATCTTCTTTAGTGATTATGCAGCCATGGTTACGCCACAAGTCTCGACGATTAATATAGTGATTATGCACATATATAAAAGAGCAGAAAAATTCTTTCTTATCAGCCCTCAATCGAATACAAGTATGAATCACCTGTGCTTCTTGAAAAATAACAATAAGATCTACATCATCGGTATTGTATCCCAAAATAATCCGAGAGCCTTTCGAACAAAGAGAACCATTAGAAGTCCAACTCCAATGATGAAACACACTAGAACATAGCCGATCAATTCTAGAACTCGCAACGTGCGACTCTAAAATAGCACAAACCGATAAATTATTTTCATGAATTACATTCCGAACCTCTGTTGCTTAGGGGCCTGGTTCAAACCCCTTATGTTCCAAGAAGCCACACTAAACATGATCACTAGAATTAAAGGAAGTGCTTGCCTCCTTATGATTATCACCATCAGTTTGAACCGAGTCACCATACACTTCATCAACTTCATCGCTATCACTCTCATGCGATATATTAAGCTTATTTTTAGTATCATCCTCAATATAACTATCATCATTCAAAAGAGCGGAATATGAGTTCATTAAAGGAATTGAAGTACCTTTAGCAATAGGAAAGACATAAGACATATCCGGAACAAAATTGGGCTGATTGGCCTCATTAGAAGTTTGATCAATCGGCCATTTATCCCCATCATCAATTTGGATACCATCGTTATTGCCACAATCAGGTTTTAGCCTTTTATCCCTACCTTCAAATGGAATACCACCATTATCACGAGTATCATCATGGGTCCTAGATGTAGAAGCCTCCTCATTACCAATAGGAGGTTTATTGACAGGCCGATATAAATACTTTGGCTTAGGCTTATTCAAACGCACACCTTGTATAGGACGAGAAGGGGCTTTAGCTTTCCCATTTTTTCTTTTCACTTCCACAAATCCCTCATCATTAGGAGGCGTTTCCACTTCAGCCCTAGGCTTCTTAGGGCAATGATCATCCGTATGGCCAAAAATTTTACATGTTTCACATCGAGGAGGATACCATTCATACTCAATAGTTATAGTTTCAATTGAATGTCCCGAGCCATCAAGAAATGGAATTGCAACCTCTAACGAGTCTTTCAAAGCCACATTCGAAGACACCTGAATAAGAGCTCTAGCATAATCCGCTTGTCTCCAAGATTTGAGACACATGGTACTAGAATATGAGTCCAACATAATTGGTCGACCAATCATAGTAGCAATAAGGCTCAGTCCAACTTCAGTGTATGCTGCAATGGGAATGTTATGAAGCTTCACCCAAACAGGAGCACAAGTAATCTCATCTCTTTTAAGCTTAGTATTTGGCGTCCGAGTACTTAGAATAATGGGAACACTCCTAATGATCCAAGGGCCATTTTCAAGAACCTGATTCATACCATGCTTTGAAGCAAATTGAAAGAAAAAGAATCCATTCTTTAGCATTATGCATTCAAGACCATATTTTGCCCATGTATTCTTGACATAGTTTTCAACTAAAGGAAACGCAAGACGTTTACCAATAAAGTAATCGTACAAAGTATTAGCAAAACGGCCACTAACTTCCTTAACCAACTCCATAGGAATAACAAGATCAGCCCTTGGCACTTTTTCAGGATTAGTAATCATCGAAAAATTTACCTTTTTAGATGTAGGTTCCTTATTCAGCATTGAAGCATAGGATATATTCCCACTCATGGGCTGCTGAGAATGAGGTTTTTCCAAGCTTGTAGTAACACCATCGTGACCTTTGTTGTGCCCATCAGCCTTCTCATTATGGTTAACCACAGGAGGAACACTCGTAGGCCCCTTCTCAACATCCTTAAACTGATTGTCGACCCCAATAGCATTCAAAACAGCCTTTGATGTATCATTCACAACGTTATTCGCCAAATTATTAAACTTAGAACTACCTATTCCACACACTACATTTGAAGCAGCACCCTCCCATATTAGTAGCAGCCTTTAATGTCTCATTATTAACATTTCGAGTAGCCTTTTTCAGAATAGACTTCAGAATTGGTGCATCTTTAAGTAAACTAGAATTCCTATTAACCGAAGCATTATTAATCTTATTTGGGTCCATAGAAGGACCAGAATCTTTACCATTCATAGCAATAACAGCAAGAAAAACGAAACCCTTAACAAAGAAAACCTCCACGCAAAACCCTAAAAAACGACGACTAGGAAAAAAACCAGCAACGAAACCCTAAACGGGAACAATCAAGTCACCATAACTACTAACCGACACTCATAATTAATGAAGATGGATTAATTAAAGATCAAAGAACAGCAACAGCAATAAAGACAATGCAAAACCCTAAAAAAGAAGAACCGAAACCCTAAAATCCAAGAAACAGCCACCTAATAATAAATGCACTAAAGGGAAACAATTCAACGATTGATACACAGAAGTGAAAGTGTTATAAGGTATAGGAATCAAGGATGGAGAAGGGATCGATCAGAATTGAGGACATGAATCGCCATTATCTTGAGATTGGGTTGAGTCTGATCACGACACAAATTGGTCGACCTCTTATGTTGGATTCGTATACTAGCACTATGTAGGTGCATAGGAGGTCTATCCATTGTGTTGTCTCTAAATTGGTTTTTGCGGCTGCTTTCTACTTTATTTAGCAAGAACGCAACAACAGGCTTTACAAGCAGTTTAATTATTTGGTTCGTGTGGGTTCGTTAGAGATCCGGGTAAGAGCTGTACTCTTTTTCCCTACTCCAAGGTTTTCCCACTGGGTTTTTTCTTGGAAAGGGTTTTTAAGGAGGCAGTCTCATTTGGTTCATCAATATCCTTCGAAGAGGTGGGTGGATTGTTTTGGAGCTTCTTGTTTTATTAGATGGTTTTTTTCCTGTTGGAGTTTTAGTTTCTGTATGTTTCAGGCGTTGTAACGCTTAGTGGCCTGTCGCTAGCGATTTAGTTGGTTGTTCAAGCGTTTGCTTGAGGTTAATGTAACATGTCAGTCACATTCCAGTGTACTTATTGGTTTTTTTGGTTATATAAAATAAAAAATAAACAGCACATGCAAATATACAATCTTAAAATTAACCCTAAATTGTTATTAAAAACAATAGTTGAACTAACAAAAACAGTTATTATCAAGAATCAATAATATTAAATAAAATCTCAATCACTAAGAAAAAAAAGAAGATACAATATCAGGCATTCGATTAAAAAACAATAAAAATAAAAAGCTAAAGAGGGGAAAAGAAATCGATTCAATATCGGAAACTTGATTCTCATAATCGGAGATAAAACAAGACTTTTTGATGTTATATTGAGTCTACCACTAAAATAATGTAACAAAATAAAAAATCAGTTAAGAAGAACTAAGAATAAATTAATCTATTAAAATTATAGATAATGATTACCTATTTTATTTATGCAACACTATATATATTTAACATGCAATTCTTGTTTTTAATTTGTAATCTTATAGTCGTGGTAGTTTTTAAGTTCATTTA
Organism: Chrysanthemum seticuspe; assembly: GCA_019973895.1. Lineage (NCBI taxonomy): Eukaryota > Viridiplantae > Streptophyta > Magnoliopsida > Asterales > Asteraceae > Chrysanthemum > Chrysanthemum seticuspe. The sequence goes on from BPTQ01000004.1 coordinate 141,886,704, forward strand.
TTGGTTATAAGAGTGGTTTTGTCACTCTTATATTGTGGTTATTGGTAGGTTTATTTTTTGGGTAAAAGGGATTTTTCACCCTGGTAAAATGCATTACACCAAAAACATTAAAGTACAAAGGATGAGGGTGACTTCCCTTATCTCAGTCCCTTAGGACACTTACAGACTCGCATATAAGAATGACACGCCATTCTTATAACTTACATAATACAACTTACCACCTACAATGACTATAAAAGTGAATAAAATATAGGAATTAAAACATGATTCACTGAGGTAGCACCAAGAACATAGCCATCGTAGAACTTCAAATCAACTTCCATGTGATCCAGAAAAGCACCCTAAACATAGGACACGACGGATATATGTCGTGCAAAATACAAATCCAGATTCCCACCGATCCCATGTATGAGCTAGAGTCATTATGCAAGAAAAGCATAACCACCACCATATGAGAATGAAATACTCAGCAACATGGATCGAAAACAGTAGAATAGGGAGTAAACACATCCATCGAATGCATCGTAACATAAACCCAGCCTCCAAGACGAAGAGCTTATCCAAGTCAACAATACATCAAGCAACACCTCACAATATGGAAAAACCGATCCTAAAACCAGTAAAGTCCAGCATGTGATGAATCATCTCCATGAATCACGAAGACGAACGAACCATGGAGTGTAAAGGTCCAGAAAAGACACAAAACATCCCCAAGAGCATCTCGATCAATTGCAGCAATAGTACCAGAATCATAACACGCAATTCAAATCGAGCCCCAACTAGGGTTACGCAAACCCTAGCAACCGAATGGCCAACCATTACCAACCAGCAAATTACTCCTAACGCCCCAAGATCAGACAACTAGAAATGATATGAATGCTTCCGATCGGACCAGAAGTAATAACGACCCTAATAACGAACCATAGGGTCTAACCACCAACCCTAACGTACCAACAATAGTTCTCAAACGATGCACCATAATGGATTGACAAGCAAGTAGAGATCGGAGAACAAACCAAAGTGGTTTTTGAATAAGAACCAGCAAGAAAACTTAACTTACACTCTCTCAAAAACCCACGTAACCCCACATCCATGAACCACCATTGCCAACGTGCAAAACCAGAAACCCCAAACAAGAGTTACATTAGATCTGATAAAAAAATAAAACCCTTAATAAGGGACTCGATTGTCCATAGCAGCCAAGTGTAGGATCGACCAAAACGTCAATCCCACCAATCAAAACAAAGTCGTAATAATTATAAGAGATCCGAGAGATGCCTTCGTTAGAACATACGAGATAGAATTAACTTGAATTGGTTAGCACCATCCAAATTAATAAATCCACCGCCCCACTAAAATAGCTCCACCAATCAAAAGATTAAAAGTCCCTTGTACAAACGGATTGGCATAATATTAAAGTAGGCGCAATAAACGACACCCACAATTAAAGGAGAAAACAATGAATTATTCGTGTAAGTGTGCCGTCAAAAGAGGTGAGTGATTTAAATATATAAAGAATATTTAACAGCCTTCACACCCCACCCCAATCCAATCTTGATCGTTAATCCAAACAGAAAAAACGAATTAAATAGGAAGTATTAGGCACGGTGGATGGGGAGGGGATGTGGCGGCCAGAAATCAACACCTAGAGAGAGAGAACATAGGGTTTTTTTGTGAGAAGAAGACCTTTGCTCACACAAACTGAGCTAATAAATATTTAGGCTATGGTTGGTTATTGGTAGTTAGGTATGTTATAGGAATGATTTGTCATTCTTATATAAGAGTCTGTAAGTGTCCTAAGGGACTGAGATGAGGGAAGTCACCCTCATCCTTTGTACTTCAATGTTTTTGGTGTAATGCATTTTACCAGGGTGAAAAATCCTTTTTACCCTAAATCGGGTAATAGGTAAAAACGTTTTCTCTCTGGTGAAAAAAGGCGACTAAAGAACCCTTACAACCCTAAATCGTTTTTTCTCAAAATCGTTCTTGGATCTCTTGTTTTCTGATTCCTCTTATTAATCTAGTGATTTACATGCGTGTTTATCATTGATTAATCCTGTTGGATAATTTTAATTTTGAGTTTCTTGGGTCGGCTTTGTGTTTAAACCGATTTAGGGTTGTCTACTCTTTCATTCGTTTTTCTTCTTTTCTGCCCTAATACCTTTAATTCTTGGATTGATTTGATTATCCTAGTGATTAAACATTACGTTTATCATTGGTTTAATTCAAATCGCTGCTTGGATCTAAGGTTTTGGTTCAGATCTGTTGAAACCGTGGGTTTAGGGTTTTAACTGCCTTTGTTTGTTTATAATCGATCCTTATTTTCATTCACTCTTAAGTCGGTTCTTGATCGATTTTACATATATAAGGTTTCGTTTATCTTTGGTGCACATTCATTAAACTCTATTCGATTCCCTAACTTAGGGTTTCGTTTATATTTGGTGCACATGTGTTTGCTGGTGAGTTTGATTGATCTTACGCTTAGTGTTTATTATTTGGTCGATCTTCTCTGATTTGTGGACTGTTCAAGTGGTAATCAAAACGTTTGGTTTTGATTCATTATCTAATTGGTGAGTGCTCTTGCTGTTTGTGATGATGATTCTGCTTGTGGTTATTACATGATCTTTAGCGTGTTGTGAGGCAACTGTTTGTGCTAATATGGCTGTTAGTATGTTATAAGTGGGTTTTAGAGAGAGATGTAAGTCAAGTTTGAAGGTAATCTTGTTCAAAAACCTCTCATCCGTTTGAAGGTCATTATTTGATTCTTACTTTGATTGGCCTTGTGACACGTGCTATTCGAATCTTAATGGACATGTTTGCTGATTTTTACTTTGGTCTTGGGTTCGTATTAGCTGGAAGTTATTACCCTATGATTATGTTCTATGCTCGGTATCTCATTGGGGTTTGGTTTAGCATCTCAACGCACACTTTTGGAGCGAGTTTATGCTTGCTGCTCTATCCGTGGTTTTAGAGTTTTTTTTTTTTTTTGGTAAAAGGGTTATTCACCCCGGTAAATGTATTACGCCAAAAACCATTGAAGTACATAGGATGAGGGTGTATCCATCATCTCAGTCCCTTAGGACACTTACATGCATAAAACAACTAACCAAACTAACTATATGAGAGCCCGATTGTTCAAACAACTGAAATTCAGCAGTCAACGACATATGTGGGAGTTGCTAGTGGTTATCAAACGACTCATACTCAAGGTAATCAAGCTAAACCTATCAAAGGTAAGTCTAACTTTCGTGAACTCAAAGTTGATAATATTTTTAATGGTGTTGACGTGTCTATACCTCTTAAGGTGGTAGAAAATATTAGCACTAAATTTGATAACACCTTGTATGGATATTTCATTGGCAAGCGTATTGCATTCCCAGTGGTTGAGTATTTTGTTCGCAACAATTGGGCTAAGTATGGTCTTAAACGGATTATGATGAATGCACAAGGCTTCTTTTTCTTTAAGTTTGACTCACAGGTTGGCTTGGAGAATGTTTTAGAAGGTGGTCCGTGGATGATCAAAAATAGCCCTATTATTCTAAAGAAGTGGACCATGAGTACTAGTTTGACGAAAGAGGAATTAACCCGTATCCCGGTATGGGTTAAGCTACATGATGTTCCTTTGCAGGTATTCTCTGAGGATGGTATTAGTATTATTGCAACACACATTGGTAAGCCGATTATGCTTGATTCCTGTACTAGTTCTATGTGTACTGATTCTTGGGGTAGGAGTAGTTTTGCTCGGTGTTTAATTGAAATTGATTCTCATGCTCCTCTTAAGGAGTCTATTACTGTGGGGGTCCCATACATGGATAGGCTTGGCTTCTCTTCTGAAAATATTAGGGTGGAATATGAGTGGAAACCTCCTAGATGTGATGTGTGTTTGATATTTGGTCATTCTTGTGATACTTGTCCTAAGAAAGTTGTGACTACACCGGTTGTGGAGGTTAACCAGGATGGATTTCAAGTTGTCGGGAAAAAGGGTAAAGCTAAAAAGAATGCTAGGGATAATAGAACCGGGACTGTATTTAATGGGGTCCCTGTGGGTAAAAATATGCAGTATAGGCCTAAATCTGTCTCCACACCTTCTACTAGCAACCCGGTTCAGGGAAGTGCTAGTACTAGTGTGGATCAGCCTAAAGTGGCTACATCTAACCCGGTAAGTCCTTCTGCTTCGCATAATACTTCTCCTACTGGTAAAGATGTTGAAGTGAATAAGGATAACCAATCTGCTCCTAATGTTAGTTCTAGTACTATCTATCCTACACCTAAAACTAATAACCAAAATTTAGGCGCTAATGTGACTACATCTAACCCGTTTGGTTCTCTGGCTACTGATGAGGATGATGTGATTGAGAATATTTATGATGAAACAGGTAATTTATTTGACAAATCAGGGGCAAGCACTCCTGTTCTGAATGTCCCTGATGTTTAGTATCGCCTCTTGGAATATAAGGGGTTTGAACCATTCCCCTAAACAAAAAGAGGTTAAACAGGTGGTCAATGATAATAATCTTAGTGTATGTGCTATCTTGGAATCTCATGTTGATGCTTCGGTGGTGTATGATACATGTCGTAAAGTTTGTCGGCGGTGGAAGTGGACGTCAAATGGTAGTCTGTGTGATAAGGGTTCCCGTATTATACTTGGTTGGAATGATGATATTGTTGATGTTATGATTATGTCTCAAACTAACCAGGTTATGCATGTTCAGGTTAATACTCGGGCGGACAGCAAAACTTTGTTCTGTTCTTTTGTATATGCAGATAATTATTATGTTCATCGGCGTGCCCTTTGGTCTAATCTTGTTTGCCATGCTGGATTTATGCGTACTAGGCCTTGGGTTTTGTTGGGGGATTTTAATGCGGCTCTTAAGCTGGAGGATCATTCATGTGGTAGTTATGCTCCTGACATTGCTATGCGTGAATTCAAAGATTGTGTTCAGAAAATGGAGGTTGAGGATATTAATAGTACTGGTCTTCATTTTACTTGGAATCAGAAACCAAGAGGTTCCTTTGGTACATTGAAGAAAATTGATCGGGTGATGGGCAATCTGAAATTTGCTGACTTGTTTCCAGGTTCGTTTGCCATATTTCAACCTTATCGTATCTCTGATCATTCTCCGTGTGTTCTGCGTATTCCTCAGGTTACTAAGCCTAAGCCTAAACCGTTTAAATTCTCTAACTTCTTGGTTCATAAAGATGGGTTTAGTGATACGGTTACTGCGGGATGGAATCTTAATGTTCATGGTTGTGCTATGTATCGTGTTGTTCAACGCTTAAAGGGGCTGAAATCTCCTTTTCGTAAGCTTTTGCACAGTCAAGGTAATCTTCATGAGCGGGTAGTTAGGATTCGGCAGGAGTTAGATGACGTCCAAAAGGCTATTGATACAGATCCGTCTAATTCTGAACTACGGGATGAACATGCTCACTATCTTCTTGCATATAAAGTTCAATGGCTTCATGCAGGTGATTCTAATACGGCCTATTTTCATAATATTGTTAAAAGCAAATGTGCCCGTAATCGAATTGAATTGGTTAGAGATGCAAACAATGTCTTGTACGAGGGCAATCAGGTGATTATGGCATATAAGGAGGCTACATTAGATGAAGAACGGTTTTTAAAGCAGAAATCTAAAGTTCAATGGCTTCATGCAGGTGATTCTAATACGGCCTATTTTCATAATATTGTTAAAAGCAAATGTGCCCGTAATCGAATTGAATTGGTTAGAGATGCAAACAATGTCTTGTACGAGGGCAATCAGGTTGCAGGTGCTTTTGTTGCTCACTATGAACAGTTTCTTGGTATGGAAGGAAATTGTACTCTTTTTGATGATTATGGTATATTCTCTAATGTTCTTCCTCATCAATTGGCTGGTTTATGGTTCGTCATGTTACGGATGCGGAGATTAAGGATGCTATATTTTCTATGGGGGATGATAAAGCTCCTGGTCCCGATGGTTACACGGCTGCTTTCTTTAAAAAAGCATGGGATATTGTGGGTGCTGAGGTAAGGACTGCTGTGCGTGACTTTTTCATTAATGGTAAGCTTCTCAAGGAGATTAATCATACTATTATATCTTTGATTCCTAAAGTGTCTACCCCATCTAAGATTAATGATTATCGGCCTATTTCTTGCTGTAATGTCATGTATAAATGCATTAGCAAAATCCTTGCTAATCGTATTAAAGAAGGCCTTGGTCAGTTGGTTAGTATTAATCAATCGGCATTTGTTCCTGGTCGTCGTATATCTGATAATATATTACTTACCCAAGAGCTTATGCGGAATTATCATAGAGGAAGGGGTCCTCCTAGATGTGCGTTTAAGGTTGATATTCAGAAGGCATATGATACGGTTGATTGGAATTTTCTTAGGGCTATTCTGATTGGTTTTGGTTTTAATTCCAAAATGGTTGATTGGATCATGGTTTGTGTCTCATCTACGTCTTATTCCATATGTGTTAATGGCGATCTTCATGGCTGGTTTAAAGGTAAGCGGGGCCTTAGACAAGGTGACCCATTATCTCCATACTTGTTTACGCTGGTTATGGAAGTGCTAACTCTTATATTGCAGAAAAAGGTTTCGAATGCGGTTGATTTCCAGTTTCATCATCTGTATGAGCAACAGCGAATTATTAACCTTTGTTTTGCAGATGACCTCTTCTTGTTTGCTAGAGGCCATCAGGATTCTCTTAATGTCATTATGCAGGCCTTGGAGGATTTCAAGAACTTTTCGGGGCTTGTCCCAAGTATCCCTAAAAGTACAGCTTTCTTTTGTAATGTTCCAAATGCTATTAAAGCTGCTATTCTCCAGTCTATGCCGTTTGCAGAAGGTTCTCTCCCTGTTAGGTACCTTGGTGTCCCCCTTATATCATCAAGACTTCTTTATAGGGATTGCAAGGTGCTTGTTGAAAAACTGGAAGGTCGTGTGAATGATTGGCGCAATAAGTTCTTATCTCTTGCGGGTAGGCTTCAATTGGTGAGATCTGTCTTATCTTCGATGCATTTATACTGGGCTTCTGTTTTTATCCTTCCTACTCGTATTATCCATGAGCTTGAGCAGCTTATGAGGGGTTTCCTTTGGTGTCAAGGATAAATGAAAAGGGGAAAGGCTAAGGTTGCTTGGGAATCTGTTTGTAAGCCAACGAAAGAAGGTGGCCTTGGTATTCGTCGTTTGGAGGATTTTAACATTGCTCTTATGACTACTCACATTTGGAGTATTTTGACACATAAAGAGTCGTTATGGGTGCAATGGATCCATTCGTATAAACTTCGTGGGAGAAGTTTTTGGGATGTCCCTTGTTTGGGGGATGTTAGCTGGGGTTGGCGCAAGATACTGGCCATTAGACCAAAGGTTCGTCCTTTTATTTGGCATAAGATCAATAATGGGAAGGACACTTCGGTTTGGTTTGATATGTGGTGTCAGTTAAGCCCGATTCGTAATTTACTTACTGCTAGAGATATTGCACCAGCGGGGTTTAATTTATCTGACTCGGTTTATGATCTTATTGAATCTGATGGTTGGCGATGGCCATTGGATTGGTTATCTCGATTTCCATTGTTAGATGCTCTCCCGGTTCCTACTCTAAATGATATTGATGATGGATTATTATGGCGTAACCTGGATGGCAATTTTAGTTGTTTTTCAGTCTCGGGTGCGTGGGAATCTCTGCGTCTTAGGGCTGATTTGGTTGAATGGTGTAATGTTCCTTGGTTCTCTCATTGTATTCCAAGGCATGCTATACATCTGTGGCTCGCTATTAAACAGAAGCTAAAGACTCAGGATAGGATGCGCCAATGGGATGTTGGTCCTGACGTTGATTTGGCCTTGCTTAGATGCCCGCTTTGTGAATTGGTTCCGGATTCTCATTCTCATTTATTTTTTGAGTGCCAATTTTCTATGCAGGTTTGGTTTCAGGTGCGGAGTTTATCTGGTATGGATGCAGTCCCACCTTCGTTGGAGAGTATTGTTACAGTTCTTATTCCTTTATCTAAGGGGCGGTCGGTTAGTAGTACCCTTTCTAGATTATTGCTTGCTGCTACTACTTACTTCGTTTGGATGGAACGCAATTCTAGGCTGTTCAAGCGTAAGAAGTCTTCTGTTGCTGAAGTGGTTAGCACCATTGTCTCTACTATTCGGTTGAAGCTGGTTACTTTCAAGTTCAAGAAGCTAACCTCGAGGTCTCGATTGATTTTGGATAAATGGAAGATTCCAAGTATATGTATACACGAAGGGAGTGCCGGGTAAGGGTTGTACTTTTTTCCCTACTCCAAGGTTTTTCCCTTTGGGTTTTTCTTGGAAAGGGTTTTTAAGGAGGCAAACTTCCTGGGTTAACTTGCTCCCTTCGTGGAGTGGCTGGATGCGGGATGCTCGCTTGGTACAAGTTTTTTTACTTGTTTATGCCTAGTTTGTTGATGTAATATAGCTAGGTTTTTGTGTTTATGGCATGTCATAAACACTAGTGGTTATCAAGCTCTTCGCTTGAGGTTAATGTGGTACTTCAGCCACATTCCATTTGTACTTAACATTATTTTTTGGTTATATATTTACTGGGGTAAACCCCTTTACCCAAAAAAAAAAAAAAAAAAAACTAACTATATAAGAATGACAGGCCATTCTTATAACAAACACAATAAAACAAAACTACCTATGACGGCCCTTAGGGCGACTCTCAAAGCCATGTGCAGTAAAATCATAATCATAACCATCATAAGACTTCAAATCATCCAAAAAACCAGCTCCCGGCATGACCTCAGGCATATACACTTCATCTTCATCCGACGAACTAGCTACTGACAAGGATGAACTTTCCTTCCTAGTAGACACCTTGTGGGTCTTAGAGAATTGATTCCACAAACTTCCATTACCACTTCCCGCAGGTACATCACTAGTAGAGACTTCCGTCTTGTTACTACCTTGTGATACCCCCACCATCACCTTGCTCGGACCAATATCACCTTTAAACACTCCCGAAGTAGTACCAACAGAATCATCCTTTGAAAACTGATCTAATGGACCAGCCTCCAAACTACGCTTAGTATCATTGGCATTCTTCTTCGTAGTAGGTTTGGAAACAGGTTTATATTCAAAAGTAGACTTTGGTTTAAAAAACCTAGGCCTTAGATTACCTTTGGTAGCCTTATTTCCATCCTTATCCAGGTGAACACCCCTATTAACACCAACCTCATTATGAGCCGAATCTGAACTCTTAGTAGCCGGCATTCTTCTAAGAGGGCAACAAACGTCCTCATGGTTAAAAACCTTACATTTTGAACACCGATCAGGCCACCATTCATATTCAACATCAAGAACTTCCATAAAATGACCTTTACCCTCCCGCAAAGGTATAGCCACTTCAATTGATTCCAAAACAGAATTTTCAGCCGATAACTCAACTAGGACCCGTGCATACGAGTAACGACCCCAAGGATTGCTACACATAGCTCTAGTACCTGCATCCATACGTATAACACGACCAATCTGCTGTGCAATCAAACCAATACCGACTTCCGAATATGTAATCGATGGTACATTATGAATGAGAATCCATACCGGTACCTTTGTAATAGTTTCCCTCTCCATCCTCGTATTAGGATCCCAAGTTTTAAGGAACATGGGACTCGATTTAACAAACCAAGGACCACACTCAAGAACCTTACGCATACCATCTTGAGTTTTGAATTTGAAGAGATAGAAATCATTACGCATCATAACACATTCGAAGCCAAACTTAACCCATGCATGCATCACATAATCCTTAACAACAGGAAAAGCTAAACGTTGCCCAAGGAAATAGCCACATAGAGTATGATCGAATTTAGAACGCATATCATCAATAACGGCTACTGGTATAACAACTTTAGCACCACCAACATTACCTCCATTATTAGACCCCTTCCCTAGATTCTTATAATTACCCGTGTCACCATCCCCCAACGAGTCACCATCAGGTTCAACAACACTTGCAACGTTAGGAATATCAGATTTGAGACCAAATAAACTTACCCTTTCATGACCAGCAGGTAGTGGGGCGGAAACAACAGGAGCAACAATAGGAGAAGCCGATTTAGATCCAACCTCGGAGGGAAGAGCAAAGCTCCCCGTTTGTCCTCCCAAACCTGCACTTTTAAGAATAGACTTCAATGGCTTATGCTCATTAACAATCACCTTACCATCAATATTGTTAATCTTAATAGCCAACCCAGAATTCCTTTTCGCCAACGTCCATTGAGAAACCCAGATTCCATCTCTCTCGTTAACCCACTTACACACCAACGTGACTTACAGCAAAAATCCAAGCGCACCTTCAATTCAGGAAACCCTAGGCCAGGTTACTTGCAACACAAGAATTAACAAACCCCTAGACGGAATTTGTTTATGAATTCAGATCCACACCACACAAAGAACTGCTCTTGCCAAAAACCAAACCCTAAATCGAGTTTAGTGAAAGTGAACGCACCAGAACAGTTTGCGCACAAAGAAGAAAAACGAAACCCTAATTGGGAATCTTAGATCCTGATTAACGATGTGCAACACAACCAAATCGTCCTTATATAATCAGAAGTCAATATAAACCGACTATGGATTGAGGATAATAAGGTAACGATCACAGAAAAAAGGAAAGCGATTGAAAACCCTAAAAAAGATGCTCCACAAAATCGACCATAAAACTTTAATAACAAGTAACGAATCGGATTAAACCACTGATAATCACAAGGATTAAACACTAGAATAATCAAATTGATACAAGAATTAGACGAGATATGGCAGAATTGTAGAAACCGATTAGAGGAATAAGGGGAGAAAATCGCCAACCTAGAGAGAACTATTAGGGTTTTTTTTGGTTTTAGAGTTTTCCACCAATCGTTGTGCGAAATTTGTGAACTGATTCTTATTTGCTGATTACATGATCATGGAGTTGATGTGCGTTGGGTTTATAAGTATTTGTTTTTTTTTGGGTAAAGGGTTTTACCCCGGTAAATATATAACCAAAAAATAATGTTAAGTACAAATGGAATGTGGCTGAAGTACCACATTAACCTCAAGCGAAGAGCTTGATAAAACTAGTGTTTATGACATGCCATAAACACAAATAACCTAGCTATATTACATCAGCAAACTAGGCATAAACAAGTAAAAAAACTTGTAACAAGCGAGCATCCCGCATCCAGCCACTCCACGAAGGAAGCAAGTTAACACAGGAAGTTTGCCTCCTTAAAAACCCTTTCCAAGAAAAACCCAAAGGGAAAAACCTTGGAGTAGGGAAAAAGAGTACAACCCTTACCCGGCACTCCCTTCGTGTGAAATACATATACTTGGAATCTTCTTGAACTTGAAAGTAACCAGCTTCAACCGAATAGTAGAGACAATGGTGCTAACCACTTCAGCAACAGAAGACTTCTTACGCTTGAACAGCCTAGAATTGCGCTCCATCCAAACGAAGTAAGTAGTAGCAGCAAGCAATAATCTAGAAATGATACTACTAACCGACCGCCCTTTAGATAACGGAATAAGAGCTGTAACTACACTCCCCAATGAAGGTGGGAACGCATCCATACCAGATAAAATCCGAACCTGAAACCAAACCTGCATAGAAAATTGGCACTCAAAAAATAAATGAGAATGAGAATCCGGAACCAATTCACAAAGCGGGCATCTAAGCAAGGCCAAATCAACGTCAGGACCAACATCCCATTGGCGCATCCTATCCTGAGTCTTTAGCTTCTGCTTAATAGCGAGCCACAAATGTATAGCATGCCTTGGAATACAATGAGAGAACCAAGGAACATTATACCATTCAACCAAATCAGCCCTAAGACGCAGAGATTCCCATGCACCCGAGACTGAAAAACAACTAAAATTGCCATCTAGATTGCGCCATAATAATCCATCGTCAGTATCATTTAGAGTAGGAACCGGGAGAGCAGCTAACAATGGAAATCGAGATAACCAGTCCAACGGCCATCACCAAACATCAGTTGCAATCAAATCATAAACCGAATCAGATAAATTAAAACCCGCTCGGGTAATATCTCAAGCAGTAAATAAATTACGAATCGGGCTTAACTGACACCACATATCAAACCAAACTGAAGTGTCCTTCCCATTATTGATCTTATACCAGATAAAAGGACGAACCCTTGGGTCTAATGGCAAGAAGCTTGCGCCAACCCCAGCTAACATCCCCCAAACAAGGGACATCCCAAAAACTTCTCCCACGAAGTTTATAAGAATGGATCCATTGCACCCATAGCGACTCTTTATGTGTCAAAATACTCCAAATGTGAGTAGTCATGAGAGCAATGTTAAAATCCTCCAAACGACGAATACCAAGGCCACCTTCTTTCTTTGGCTTACAAATAGATTCTCAAGCAACCTTAGCCTTTCCCCTTTTCATTTCTCCTTGACACCAAAGGAAACCCCTCATAAGCTGCTCTAACTCATGAATAATACGAGTATGAAGGATAAAAACCGAAGCCCAATATAAATGCATCGAAGATAAAACAGACCTCACCAACTGAAGCCTACCCGCAAGAGATAAGAACTTATTACGCCAATCATTCACACGTCCTTCCAATTTTTCAACAAGCACCTTGCAATCCCTATAAAGAAGTCTTGATGATATAAGGGGGACCCCAAGACACCTGACAGGGAGAGAACCCTCTGCAAACGGCATAGACTGGAGAATAGAAGCTTTAATTGTATTAGGAACATTACAAAAGAAAGTTGTACTTTTAGGGATACTTGGGACAAGACCCGAAAAGTTCTTGAAATCCTCCAAAGCCTGCATAATGACATTAACAGACTCCTGATGGCCTCTAGCAAACAAGAAGAGGTCTCTTTTTTTTTTTGGGTAAAAGGGTTAATTCACCCCGGTAAAATGTATTACACCAAAAAATGTTGAAGTACATAAGATGAGGGTGATATCCCTCACCTCAGTCCCTTAGGACACTTACAGACTCGAATATAAGAATGACACACCATTCTTATAACTTACAATAAAATGAACCTACCAATAATGACAAAGTACATAAGAATTGACAATACTACTCAAGAAAAGCACTTGAGCCTTCTATATCACTATGGCGGTCCAACTTAACTTCCATGAAGAATCCACGTAGAAACATCCAGGCGATCTTCAACATATAATCTGTGTGTAGTATCAACGAACACCACAAACAAAACTTCCAATAATCCCATCATACACTAAATCCATAAGCTACACCCCGACAATAGCAGCATGATAGGCTACTACCCGAATATGTGAATACATGTGAACCCAATAGTAGCAAGAGATAGTGTAACAAACACATAAGGTTCCAGAAAACCCTAACATCCATGCAACAAACTTCCATAACATGCAGCACCAGCAATCAAAAGACCATTAAAATAACGATAAGCAACATGTCTTTGTATAAGGAGCAGCACATCAACGAACACCATCACCTTCCCTCTCTCAACCCACTTCCTCGAATAACATCACAAAACCAATAGATAAACACGATCAACAGATCGACCTAAAAGATATAATGGACAGCAGTCCAACTTGCAGCAACCCATCAATCAAAACCAAAAAATACGAAACCCTAAAATTAGGGTTTCATTCATGAGATATCCCTAACAAACCATTCGAAGAAGGCAGTTAGAGTGAGGTTTTGATCGGCCATAACACCCCAATAACGATCGTTGAATAATAATCATATAGCAATAGACGATCAAACAAATAAAACAAGAAGAGGTCATCTGCAAAACAAAGGTTAACAATTCTCTGTTGTTCACACAAATGATGAAACTGAAATTCCACAGCATTCGAAACCTTTTTCTGCAATATAAGAGTTAGCACTTCCATAACCAGCGTAAATAAGTATGGAGATAACGGGTCACCTTGTCTAAGGCCCCGCTTACCTTTAAACCAGCCATGAAGATCACCATTAACACATATGGAATATGACGTAGATGAGATACATACCATGATCCAATCAACCATTTTGTAGTGAAAACCAAAACCAATCAGAATAGCCCTAAGAAAATTCCAATCAACCGTATCATATGCCTTCTGAATATCAACCTTAAAAGCACATCTAGGAGGACCTCTCCCTCTATGATAATTCCGCATAAGCTCTTGGGTAAGTAATATATTATCAGATATACGACGACCAGGAACAAATGCAGATTGATTAATACTAACCAACTGACCAAGGCCTTCTTTAATATGATTAGCAAGTATTTTACTAATGCATTTATACATGACATTACAGCAAGAAATAGGCCTATAATCATTAATCTTAGACGGGGTAGACACTTTAGGAATCAAAGATATAATGGTATGATTAATCTCCTTGAGAAGCTTACCATTAATGAAAAAATCACGAACAGCAGTCCTTACCTCAGCCCCCACAATATCCCATGCTTTCTTAAAAAAAACAGCCGTGTAACCATCGGGACCAGGAGCTTTATCATCCCCCATAGAAAATATAGCATCCTTAATCTCCGCATCCGTAACATGACGAACCATCGAGCCAGCCACTTGATGAGGAAGAACATTAGAGAATATACCATAATCATCAAAGAGAGTACAATTTCCTTCCATACCAAGAAACTGTTCATAATGAGCAACAAAAGCACCTGCAACCTGATTTCCCTCATACAAGACATTGTTTGCATCTCTAACCAATTCAATTCGATTACGGGCACATTTGCTTTTAACAATATTATGAAAATAGGCCGTATTAGAATCACCTTCATGAAGCCATTGAACTTTAGATTTCTGCTTTAAAAACCGTTCTTCATCTAACATAGCCTCCTTATAAGCAAGAAGATAATGAGCATGTTCCTCCCGCAAGTCTGAATTAGACGGATCTGTATCAATAGCCTTTTGGATCTCATCTAATTCTTTCCGAATCCTAACCACCCGCTCATGAAGATTACCTTGACTGTGCAAAAGCTTACGAAAAGGAGATTTTAGCCCCTTCAAGCGTTGAACCACACGATACATAGCACAACCATGAACATTAAGATTCCATCCCGCAGTAACCGTATCGCTAAACCCATCTTTATGAACCAAGAAGTTAGAGAATTTGAACGGTTTAGGCTTAGGCTTAGTTACCTGGGGAATACGCAAAACACATGGAGAATGATCAGAAATACGATAAGGTTGAAATATAGCAAACGAACCTGGAAACAAGTCAGCAAACTTCAGATTGCCCATCACCCGATCAATTTTATTCAATGTACCAAAAGAGCCTCTTGGTTTCTGATTCCATGTAAAGTGAAGACCAGTACAATTAATATCCTCAACCTCCATTTTCTGAACACAATCTTTGAATTCACGGATAGCAATATCAGGAGCATAACTACCACATGAATGATCCTCCAAATTGAGTGCCGCATTAAAATCTCCCAACAAAACCCAAGGCCTAGTATGCATAAATCCAGCATGGCAAACAAGATTGGACCAAAGGGCACGCCGATGAACATAATAATTATCTGCATATACAAAAGAACAAAAAAAAGTTTTGTTGTCCGCTCGAGTATTAACCTGAACATGCATTACCTGGTTAGTTTGAGACATAATCATAACATCAACAATATCATCATTCCAACCAAGAATAATACGGGACCCCTTATCACATAGACTACCATTTGACGTCCACTTCCATCGACGACAAACATTACGACATGTATTCCGATGCATCAACATAAGATTCCAAGATAGCACATACACTAAGATTATTATCATTAACCACCTGTTTAACCTCTTTTTGTTTAGGGGAATGGTTTAAACCCCTTATGTTCCAAGAGGCGATACTAAACATCAGGGACATTCATAACAGGAGTGCTTGCCCCCGATTTGTCAAACAAATTACTAGATTCATCATAAATATTTTCAACCTCATCATCATCCGCCAAACCATTATTCTCATCAACATCATCATTAGTAGCCAAAGAACCAAATGGGTTAGATGTAGATATATTAGGAGCCAGAATTGGATTACTTACCGTAGATGAAACATGAGCAGGTCGACTACCCCTATTAGACGCATCAGTAGGGTCATTAGATGTAGCGTTATTAGGTGAAACAAAAGTACCTACCAGATTGGGTGAAAGACCCGTACTAGTACTAGCAACTCCTTGAGGAGGTTTGCTAATAGAAGGAGTATTAACAGCGTTGGGTCTATACTGCATATTTTTACCAACTGGAACCCCATTAAACACATTACCACTTTTATTTTCCTTAGCATTCCTCTTAGCTTTACCCTTTTTCCCAACAAGTTGAAACCCATCATTCCTATCCTCCGCAACCGGTTCAGTCACAATTTTCTTAGGACAAGAATCAACAGAGTGTCCAAAAATGAAACAAACATCGCACCTAGGAGGTTTCCACTCATATTCCACCCTAATAGTTTCAGAAGAAAACCCAGGTCGATCCAAATATGGTACCCCAATAGTAATAGATTCCTTAAGGGGAACATGAGAGTCAATTTCAATTAAGCAACGGGCAAAACTACTCCTACCCCAAGATTCAACACACATAGAGCTAGTATAAGAATCAAGCATGATAGGCGTACCAATATGTGTTGCAATAATACTAATGCCATCTTCAGAAAATACCTGCAACGGAACATCATGAAGTTTAACCCATACCGGAATGCGGGTTAACTCCTCTTTCGTCAAACCAGTACTCATGTTCCATTTTTTAAGAATAATAGGACTATTCTTAATCATCCACGGACCTCCTTCAAGAACAGCCTCCAAACCAACCTGAGAGTCAAACTTAAAGAAAAAGAAGCCTTTTGCATTCATCATGATCCGTTTTAAACCATACTTAGCCCAGTTGTTACGTGCAAAATACTCAACCACAGGAAATGCAATACGCTTACCAATGAAGTATCCATACAAGGTGTTATCAAATTTAGAGCTAATATTTTGTACCACCTTAAGGGGAATGGACACGTCAACACCATTAAACATATTATCAACTTTAAGTGCACGAAAGTTAGACTTACCTTTTGCAGGAGTAGAAGGAGTACCTTGGGGTTGACCCTGTTTAGATCCACTAGCAGCTCCAACATAAGATGAAGGGTGTACTTCAGCCGATTGAACGATAGGGCTCTCCTTAGTAGCATGCGTGACTATACCTTTAAGTTTATCATCTTGATTAGCCCCAGCAGAAAGATGAACCCGTCCTGCTTTAGATGAAACACCAATACCATCACCACTAGGTAAGTTAGCACCCCTAGTGGTGTCCTCAACGCCATGACCAATATTATAACCACTTGGAATGTTAGTACGAGTAGCATCAGTAAGGGTTGGATATTCATGCACGTTTAAAGTATTCATACTACCAACGGGGTCATCCATAGCATTAACCATAGTCACAACACCAGTAGGACCAGCGTCCCAAAATACATCATCATTAAGAGACGTAGAATTACCCAGAATTCCAGAATTATGCTCAAAAAAACCACCTTTACCCGAGAGGTATGAATCCTTAGGCTGGAGCGCGCTTGTACCGAAGGATGTGTCCGTAATCTTATTAGCTCCAATCACAACAGAATCCGTTACCTCCTTAAATTTAGGGTTAGGTCCCAATCCAGTAACATCAACAGAATAATGATCATTAATGTCCAAACTATCCAAGTCGCTAGGGTTTCTCAAGACACGTGCAGCAAGTTTAGGTTGTGACGCAACCTGAGTACCAGTTTCTTGGTCCTTGAATCGCTGCATACGAGCTTTAAAAGCCTCTACATCCACCTTACCATCACCCATACCATCCATAATACAGTCGACAAACAAAAAACAGAATAGAAAACCCTAATCGCTAAGAAACAAAGTAACCAGAAAACACGAAGAATCAAACGTCCAATCTTCAATACGAGGTCCTAAACAAAGTTTAGGCATGCATTAAACGAACTAAATACCAGCACTAACCAACATCCACCATAGCGTAACAAATCAATAGTGAAGACTAGAATATACGAAACCCTAAAAAAAACTAACGAGCAACAACAAACCCTAGAAACCTAATCGATTACAGAAGAGCAAAGGATTAAGATTAAAGAGCTATGTTAATCATTAATTTTTAGGTAGTAAGGGATTCGGTATTCATTCAATTCGCCAGAGAGAATGTCGAGTTTAGGGTTTTGGCATGTATGATGTTTTTATAAGTATTTGTTGGTTATTCTTATTGGTGTTCTGGTTTGCATCTCAACATACACCTTTGGAGCGAGTTTTGAGCTTGCTGCTCTATCCGTGGTTTTAGAGTCCCTCACCAACCGTTGTGTGAAACTTGTGAACTGTACTTCAATTTGAGGACCATGATATTGTATATTTGGGCGACGCTGGAAGTTTGGACTACTATGGTGACTTGAAGATTCAAGTATTTTTACTTGAAGTGCATTTATTTTTATTCTTTTTATCGTTGTAGTATGATGTTTAGTTATAAGTGTGGTCTGTCACGCTTATATTGTAAGTTATAGGAATGATGTTGCATTCCTATAGGAGAGTCTGTAAGTGTCCTAAGGGACTGAGATGAGGGATTCACCCTCATCCTTTGTACTTCAATGTTTTTGGCGTAATATATTTTATCGGGGTGAATTAACCCTTTTACCCAAAAAAAAAAAAAAAAAAAATCCTTTTTACCCAAAAAAACATGCAATTCTAACTCATATCATGTATAAAATAAAACAATAAAAACAAATGCTACAACTATATATATATATATATATATATATATATATATATATATATGTATATATATATATATATATATATATATATATATATATATATATATATATATATATATATATATATATATATATATATATATATATTCAACATATAAGTATATATATATAATTCAACAATTAAAAAGTTTTGACTAACTACATATAACAATTTAACAAAACGTGATATACTTATTTAACAATTTACATTTACAATACGGTCAAACATATATAATTCAATCAAATAACATCATTCATGAATTGCTAAATATATACAAAACCACAACCGAAATAACAATATATAGAGGTCAAAAACTTTATTTTAGTTCGGAATTTTAACTAAATCTAAATCAATTATTCAAATCATATAACAAATATAATAATGTAGAAAATTTTAAACAAAAGGAGAAGATTTATTTAAAAGGCAAAAATAATTTTTTTTTCTTAAAAAAAAAAACAAAAAACAAAAACAAAACGTATATCTATTATATCCAAATACCTACACATGCATCTAAACCCTATAAACCTCACAACTCATCATCCCCTACATAACCACCTAACAAAATCTGCTCCTACCAAATCAAGTTAATCAATAACGAAATCCTTCAAAGATCTAAAGGTAATCACAAACACACTTTTTATATGTAAATTAACCATACTTTCATATGATTTATCTATATATTGGATTTGCAACCTAATAGAGTATGTATAGACCATCGATAATAGGATTAAAATCAACTTAGAATCATGTATAACATATTTTTGCCCCATTGATTATGAATCCCCTGATATTTTTTGGGTAAAAGGGTTAATTCACCCCGGTAAAATTCAATTACACTAAAAAACATTGAAGTACAAATGACATGGGTGAATCCCATGCCCTCAGCCCGATCAAGGCGACAAAACAAGCACAACGTGTGCAACTTACAAGTAACCGCTATATAAGAATGACAGGCCATTCTTATAACTAACAACTACAACGACTATGCAAAAGAAAAAAATATTAACTAAGCAATTAACTAAGCCACAGTCATTATAGTACTTCCAAAAACCTCCATGCGATCCAGAACTCAAAAAAATGGCATGAAGCACGTCTAAGATCCGCAATGAAGCTTAAAACCCCACGAAGAGATCCTAGCAATGCATGGGATCATCTTCAACTAGTAATGTGTTATTAGTAAAAATACCAAGAACACAACTTCCATGATGCATTGAGACTTAGACTAACCTCCAACCCGACAATAAACTTGAAGCACCGAACCACGAGCTAAGAGAGGACCAACAGCCTAAGACTCAAAATACATCGACCAAGCCATGTACCCCGATCAATTGCAGCAAGATAGACAAAACAACGTTCAATACCAGCAAATCAGATCGAGAAACAACATACATGAACGTAAACGAGAGCAAAACAAACCCTTACATTCAACCAACAACACAAGCCACGACCACAACAAAAATACCTTACGAGTGATGTACAAGCACAACATGGACAAGTGTAATCAAATACAAGGGTGATGCAAACCCTAACAATCCTTAGCCGTCACAAAAATGAATTAACCATGTACCTTCCACAAACCCAGATCTGCTAAGAATAGGACATTATGCAAATCTGTCCATGGAGTAATCGAGCAATAGGGTCCCCGAAACAGCCCCAACATACCACATAACATGTTCCCGAGATCCACTAAATATGAGTGAAAAACCAGGATACGAATATGAGAACCAAACGGCCTAGGATTATACAAACCCTAGCAACCAAACGGCTAATCATAACCGACCAGCAACTTACTCCTAACGCCCCAAGATAAGACAACAAATGAATTCTTCCGATCAGACCAGGAGTAAAAGACGAACAATAGGGTCCATCCACCAACCCTAACGTACCAATAAAGATTTCACCGATGCACCAGAATGGAGTGATAAGCCGGTAGAGAGCGGAGAACAGGCCAAATGCAGTTTTTGAATAAGAACCAACATAAGAAACTTAACTTACACTTCAGAACATCAACGTATTATAGATCCAAATCACTCGATAAATCACAACACTCCCAAATCAGAACCATAATACGGATGACAAATCAACAATAGGGTAGAAACCCTAACTTCCAAATGCTAACCACAACCGACCACTAAAGATTAATAGCTTCCAGCCATATAAGTCGATTTACAGTAGCAGATTTGTTTTTGGTGTAATGCATTTTACCAGGGTGAAAAATCCCTTTTACCCAAAAGATTTACAGTAGCAGAAACACGTACCACAAGCAGAACCAATCAGATCAAGAAATAGGGAATAAGAACCCTATCTTCGGATAATCATAGACAAGACGTCCATCTCTCTCTTAAATCCATGCCCATAATCAATATACACGAGTAACAAGCAGATATAAATCACGTCCAGAAGCAATCAAGCCCATAACGAGGTACTTACAAACGTTACAAATGAATCAAGACCCTAAAGATAGGATCTCGTTAAGCAGTTAAGAATAGCATACCACCAAATCGGGAGAAAATCAAAACCTATAAAGGTTTTATAGGCTTTACGTGCATATCAACGAAACCCTAAAACAAGAAACAAATCTCTAAAAAATGATATAGAAGTCGATTAGGAATAATTAGGGTTTTGTTTGTCACAAACAAGGAGATTCCATAAATACCAACTAGGGTTTTGTGTAACCTTAATATGAGGAATGATGAGATGAGCATGTGATCAGTTGATGGGTCAAATCTGGGTGATGTTAATGTGTCAAAAGAGTCAGTTGGTGGGACGATTCCTACTGCTATGGGTGAGGGTAACATTGGTCCATATACTAACCCTAATACTATGACTTTTACTGAATCGGATTCCCTGTTTTGGACTGTTGATGACACTAGTGATCCTATGCCAATTAGTGTTGAATTTCCCTCACTTGAAGAAGCTCATAAGGTAACGAGTGGTGGTGCACCTGTTAGGACTAATATGGTTA
Organism: Chrysanthemum seticuspe; assembly: GCA_019973895.1. Lineage (NCBI taxonomy): Eukaryota > Viridiplantae > Streptophyta > Magnoliopsida > Asterales > Asteraceae > Chrysanthemum > Chrysanthemum seticuspe. The sequence goes on from BPTQ01000004.1 coordinate 141,908,396, forward strand.
ATGCTTCTACGCTTCTTGGTTCATCTTCGAATTTATTTGGTATTTCTAAGCAGGCATATGATTACCCCGATGTGGAGGAGGTTCCTAATGAGTTTAATCTACCTGGTGGTGATGGGGTAAGTGTGGCTAGCAATGCTGGGAAGTTCAAGGCTGTCATGAATAGTTGTTCGAGCCCTATTGTTCAATCGTCTGTAGTAACTCAACCTATAACTTATGGTGGAGTTACTAATGCGTCACAATCTACATCTACTATGGATACTCAATCTACTCCTTTAAAAGGTAAATTGAATTTTCGTACTCTTAAAGTTGATAATATATTTAACGGTGTTGATGTGTCTATCCCTCGTAAGGTTGTTGAAACAATTAGCACAAAATTTGATAACACCTTATATGGATACTTCATTGGTAAGCGTATCGCATTCCCGGTTGTTGAATACTTTGTTTGTAATAACTAGGCTAAGTATGGTCTCAAACGTATTATGATGAATGCAAAAGGTTTCTTCTTTTTTAAGTTTGATTCCCAGGTTCGTTTGGAGGCTGTTTTAGAAGGAGGTCCGTTGATGATAAAAAAAACAGTCCTATTATTCTGAAGAAGTGGACCATGAGTACTAGTTTAACGAAGGAGGAATTAACCCATATCCTGGTATGGGTTAAACTTCACGATGTCCCACTGCAGGTATTTTCTGAGGATGGTATTAGTATCATTGCAACACATATTGGTAAGCCTATTATGCTTGATTCCTATACTAGCTCTATGTTTATTGATTCTTTGGGTAGGAGTAGTTTTGCTCGTTGTTTAATTGAAATTGATTCTCATGCCCCTCTAAAGGAATCCAGTACTGTCGGGGTCCCTTATGTTATAGACTTAGTTTTTCTTCGGAAACTATTAGGATGGAATATGAATGAAAACCTCCAAGATGTGATGTTTGTTTGATTTTTGGTCATTCGGTTGATACTTGTCCTAAGAAAGTTGTGACTACACCGGTTTTTTGGGTAAAGGGGAGTAATCTTGCACCCTGGTAAAATATATTAACCAAAAAAATGTTTAAGTACAACGGATGAGAGTGGATCTCTCACCTCGGCCCGTTACATGGGCAATAGACACACACCTACAGTGCACTATCCAAACATACTACATAAGAAAGACATGCCAATCTTATGGACTACCAAACATCATAATTACTTCCTACCACGACCTAAGAGATTAATATCATACATGTCACAAAAATCCTCCAAGTGTCCCGGTAAATTGTAGACTTGAGCAGCATAGTCATCAAATATGAAATCTTCTAGATTAAACCCCCCACCTCCCCTAGAAGCCATATATGTAGCCATAGGGTTATCCGGCTCCATAACCTCATCCTCATCACTATCAGAACAAACCACATTCCCGACTTTAGAAAACGGATTACTTGCCTTAGTAGCAGAAAAAGTCATAGTCTCAATAGGCTTAACAGCCTCATCGTTACCATTGTTAAACAAAGCACTCACACGGTTAACTTGTGATTCCTTACCCTGAGATCCCATCCATAACTGCTTCCTTATTACAACCACTAGAATTCTCTAACTTAGCCTCGCACTAGTAGAATCAATCACAGTACTTGGGATACCAGTATCATCAGTATCTTGCACATCAAGAGTCCCAAAAGAGTTAGAAGTAGTAATTCATCAGGTTTTTCTGAACCATTCCATCCCATCCTGATTTCTTTATTCGGTTTATACATTCAAGTTTGGTTTATCACTAATCTAGGGTCTTATTAACAAGATTAATCACTTGATTGTATCATTATAATATGGAGGCTGGTTAGTTTTTTAAGCGTTATCGTATAAAACCCTAACTTTCAGTTAGGGTTTTGTTTTTCTTATCTTGGTCGTTGTATGGTGTTGCTGATTTGAAGTCGATTTGGTTTTCTATTATGTGATTATTTGTGGGGTATAGATAGATAGAGAAAGGATTTTTTAACAAAGATTGTTCTTCTATGAAAGCTGCAAAAGCAGCCACCAACTTGGCCGATCAAGTTGGCTTGAACATGGAATCGAATCTGTATGCTAAGCTGGATATTAATGCGTTGGATGCTAGGTTAAAACGTCTTAAAGGTGAAATGGAATCGATGGTGATGCTGCTGCTCCTAAGTTACGTAAAGCTGCTAGGGTTGTTCGAAACCCTAGCACTCTTGATGGTAATCAATTTGGGGACAGTCCGTCTGAATCTGTTTGGAGTACTGCTAATTTGGAACAAACAAGTCTTCTTGACCCATGGGTGAACTTTAGTTTGGGGCTTGATATTGATAAGGATGGTACCTCTATGGGTGGGTTGGATTCGAGCACTAAAGTGAATCCTATTAATGCTGCTGTCCAGGATACTTGTTTGACCTCGAATTTGGTATTTCCTAGTGTTGCTTCGAAGGAGGGTAATTTCATTGCACCTACGAATGTGGTGAATGCATCTACTTTTGGTCATAACGTGAATGGTAGTGAAAATGTGCCTAATGAAGTAAGGTCGTTTGCTAATGTGTTAAACCCGGAATGTGTCACTAGGAAAATTAACTTTCGACCATTGGTGAATGAGAATCGTATTGATAATCATGATACGGTTCTTCCAAAGGCTGTTATGGAGGGTGTGTTCAACCGTTATGATAATACTCTTGTTGGCTTCTTTGTTCACAAGAATATTGCCTTTCCTTTGGTCCAAAACTACGTCACTAACACGTGGGATAAGTTTGGGTTAAAGAAACTTATGAAGAATGATGATGGTGTCTTCCTCTTTAAGTTTGATTCTAAAGAGGGTGTTGAGAATGTTCTTCAATGGGGAACTTGGATTATTCGTAATTCTCCTATCATCGTCACTAAATGGACTCCTGACGTGTTATTGTCTAAAAGTGAGGTTACCAAAGTACCCGTGTGGATTAAATTGCATAATGTGCCATTACTTGCATATTCAGAAGACGGGTTGAGCCTAATTGCTACACAGGTGGGTAAGCCGATTATGTTAGATGCTTTTACTAGCTCCATGTGCGTTGATTCATGGGGTCGCATTAGTTTTGCACGTGTTCTTGTGGAATTATCCTCAGAATCTGAACTAAAACACGTGGTGACTATGGCGATCCCCAAAAAGGACAATAGTGGTTTTACTACGACAAGTATCAAGGTTGAATATGAATGGAAACCTCCTCATTGTGTGGAGTGTAAAGTGTTTGGGAATGTTAATGCCTGTTGTCCTAAGAGTAATAAGGAGCAAAATGATGTAGCTCCCACCTCGTCTTTGGAATAGCCTGATGAAGGTTTAAGGTGGTTCAGAATCGGAAAGCCAAACCCAAAGGTAGGAAGATGTCTAGTGGTATTAATATGGGTAAGGGACCTAGATTTGCTCCAAGGAAGCAGGTATATGTTGCAAAGACGAAGACACAGGAAGCTTCTACTTCTAATGTTAATACTAGAGGTACGCCTATTACTACGATTAACTCTTTTGGGACTCTTGATGTGCAAGATACTGATGATACTGGTATCCCAAGTACTGTGACTGATTCTACTACTTATGAGGCTAAGTTAGAGAATTCTAGTGGTTGTAATGAGGAAGCAGTTATGGATGGATCTCATGGTAAGGAATCACATGTTAACCGTGTGAGTGCTTTGTTTAACAATGGTAAAGATGAGGTTGTTAAGCCTATTGAGACTATGACTTTTTCTGCTATTAAGGCGAGTAATCCGTTTTTTAAAGTCGAGAATGCGGTTTGTTCTGATAGTGATGAGGATGAGGTTATGGAGCTGGATAAACCTATGGTTACATATATGGCTTCTGGGGGAGGTGGGGGGTTTGAGCTAGAAGATTTCATATCTGATGACTATGTTGCTCAAGTCTACAATTTACCGGGACACTTGGAGGATTTTTGTGACATGTATGATATTAATCTCTTAGGTCGTGGTAGGAAGTAATTATGATGTTTGGTAGTCCATAAGATTGGCATGTCTTTCTTATGTAGTATCTTTGGATAGTGCACTGTAGGTGTGTGTCTGTTGCCCATGTAACGGGTCGAGGTGAGAGATCCACTCTCATCCGTTGTACTTAAACATTTTTTGGTTAATATGTTTTACCAGGGTGCAGGATTACTCCCCTTTACCCAAAAAAACAATCAGCCAAAAAGAAGCATGCATGCACAACCAGTAATAAAAGTAAAAGTAAACCCTAACTCAAGAGTTAGGGTTTAAAAAGAAAAAAATACCAATCCAATTCAACCTGTTGATCCACCCATAAGCAATTTGCATGCAATAAAATCTGTAATATATTAAAATAATAGAATTAGGACAACCAACCCTCGATTAATATACTAATTGGACAAAGTCAGTGCACATGCAATTCAGTAATCGCAGCAGGGTATAATAATAGAAAAAACGACAAACTAAGTAAAATCAGCGATTGAATGATATATAAAGATTATAGTCACCGACCCATGATTTAAGAATCAACCAATTAACTATAACCGACCCACGAATGTGATGAAGAATAAACAATTAAAAGATTAAAGATCGTTTGTAGTGTAATCGTAGAGAAAGTGTAAAACCCTAATCTCTCTCTCTCTAGGCGATTTCCAGCCCCCACTTTTCAATCAAATCTGATTTCAATTCTTCTAATTCCTATTCGTTTTTTTCTTTAATCTTTCTTTGATTACTGAATTAAAACGGGTTAGATCAAGGTTTGATTGGATTGTGGGGTTGGTTTCACTTTGCTATATTCCATAAATCGCTCTAGTGGTGGCGTGATATTATGATGTTTTATGGCGGTTATCTGCTGTATGTTGTGCTATATCAATCGATTGTTCTACATGAATTTTATATATCGATCTGATAACTCATAATTCTGAACGTTCACCCTTTTTTAGGATTTGTATATTGATTGCTGGTTCTACATCCGAGTTAAGTGGTATGTACATGGGTTTTAGAGAGATAAAAGTCAAGTTTTAGGGTACTCTTGTTCAAAAACCTTTGTATTACCTTCACAGACATGTATCGATCATTACATTATATTGTTGGTTCTGTGATCGTTATTACTGGAAGTTAGGGTTGGTTTACCCTAGTTGTCGGTTATAGAGTCGTATTATTCTCAGACATGGGGGACTTGCGCTGTATTCGCGTTTATTTGGTCTGTAATACGATGGTTTTGGATGTTAGGGTTGTTGTAAACCCTATTATCGTCTCATACTGTTCCGTCCAGCGCATGTGTTCTTTGATCATTTATTGGTAACTTTTATGAGATGTGGGTGTGGAACTAGTTATGGTGGGGCTGTGTTTACAGCTTCATTGAAGGGTAGGGTGTCTTGGTGAACCCTATGCCACACTTCTACGACCTGGTGTTATATTTTGTTCATCATGATGTGGGTCTTGTTTGTATGATGATTATGACGTTAGGGTTTTATGCATACCCTATTTTCGTTTTTAAGTCTAGTTCTGTGATTGGGACTGATTTAAAATTTATATGTTAGTTTATACTGGTATTGTAAGGAAAATTACTACTGGCCGTATGGTTTGTCTTGGTGTTTAGGATGAAATTGGCTGGAATGGTTATCGATGGTGTCTTGTTCGAGTTATCTTGGACGTATGACATTGCTTTTGGTTCGGCTTGGTTTTATTTGGAGGTTAGGGTTTGTTTAAACCCTAGATATCAAACGCTAGAAGTTGAGTATGAGTGGAAACCTCCAAGGTGTGAGAAGTGTAAAATCTTTGACCATAATGATGGTGGTTGTCCTAAGAATATTAAACCAAGCGAGAAACAGGTGGTTGATAATGATGGTTATGCGGAGCTTAATAATCGTAAGGGTAAAGGTAACCAACAAACTAAAGAGAAGCATATTGATGGCATTCGTTTTACAAAACCTAAGGTTGCTTTTCATTATCGTTGGGAGCCTAAGGGTGGGACAGTTAAAGGAGGAGCATCATCTTCTGGAGGGGCATCTTCTAGTGGATCAGGTAAGAAGCCTACAATTGCTACAAATAACGGTGATTCCATCACAGGTTTGGATCCTAAAGATCCAGTGTCGGTTCCTCCTTCTAATGTGGAATCTGGACTGAACATTAACTCTACTAATTCTTTTGGTGTCTTGGATTCATTGGTGGACGAAGAGGTTCTGGGAGAAGATAATAAGGGTAAGGGAACACAAGATCAGCCTATTAGCAAGGAGCCAAAGGTACAGGGAGAGACTTCAAAGCCTTCTACTGTTCCATCTTCGAGTACTTTATCTAAGAGAGGTAACCCATTTTCTAAAGTGGGTGAAGTGGTTGATTCTGACAGTGATGAGGATGAGGTTTATGAGCCGAATGATAACATGGGCAATTACTTTTCATCTGCTGGTGGAGGTATCGAGCCTGAAGATTATTTTTCCGATGATTATGCGGCTCAGGTTTACGATCTACCGGGGCAACTGAATGATTTCAAGCTTCAAGGTCGTGCTAGGCAGTAACTTTTGTTTGTTGGTTCATAAGTTTGGCATATATTTATATGTTTTTTCTAGTAGTCCTAGTTGTTGCTAGCTAGCTGTTCATTTATGGCATGTCATAAATGATCTAGTGGTAGTTCAAGCGGTTGCTTGAGGTTAATGTGGTATTTCAGCCACATTCCATTGTACTTAAATGGTTTTTTTGGAGTAATATATTTTACCAGGGTGAAAAATCCCTTTTACCCAAAAAAAAAAGATATCATTTTCCTGGTGGGCTCTTGGTTCTTCTTTACGATCACTTTGTGGCTACTATCTCATTGGTTCAGTGCGTCTGCATGTTTTGTTGGTGGCAATATTGGTTATTGTTGGTACGAGTCTTTGTATGTACAAGCTTGAAGGCTAGATACTTGGACTTATGGTAAGTCGTTGAATTCCTATGGTATGGGGTTGCGGACTATCTTTGGTGTTCTTTCATGCCATATTATACGTGAATTCTTCGTGGAAGATAATGTGGATTGCCATAATGATTTAGAAGGCTCAAGTGCTTTTACTTGAGTAGTATTGTATTGTCTTATGTACTTTAGTCATTATTGGTAGTTTCATTTTGTTAAGTTATAAGTATTATTTGTCATGCTTATATTGAGAGTCTGTAAGTGTACTTCAATGTTTTTTGTGTAATGCATTTTACCAGGGTGAAAAATCCCTTTTACCCAAAAAAAATCGTAGAGAAAGTGTTAATCGCTGATTTTCTTTTCTGTCGCCACCTAGAGAGAGATTCTATCTTCAACGTGGTGTACTTTAGAGTGAGAAAAATATAATTGATGGCTAATCGACTGGAAGCTTTGCACTGTAAAGCACACAACATTCTTTATTTGCCAATATTGACATCCGATGTTTCTTTTTTTTCTTTTTTTTTGGGTAAAAGGTTAAAAGACCCAGTAAATATTATTACTCCAAAAAAACTTTTAAGTACGAAGGATATGGGTGAAATCCTATACCTCACCCCGTTACACAGGCAAACTGACATAACAATGCACTCCCTATTTTCTAAAAAAAACATACCACTACTCACAAGATAGTAATTGAAACAATACGAAGACAAAATTACTTCCTACGACGCCCTTGGAGCTTAACATCATACGCGTTATATAGAATGCATCCAATTCCTGTAGGAGATCGTAGATATGGTCCGTATAGTCATCATAGTCATCTTCAAGCTCGTAACCACCACCCCCAGTTGAAAAAAATTGCACCATGGGATTATCAACCGGAAGTACCTCGTCATCACTATTAGAATCAACAATTTTGCCCACTTTAGAGAATGGATAACCCTCTTAGTGGGAGAAATATTAGGGTAAGAAGACTTAGAGGTGACACCTTTAAGAGCCACCACAGGCTCCTTCACTTTGTCATCACTCACAACACACACACGCGGTATGTGTGATACTTTCCCAGGCTTTTGAGACCCATCCTCCTTAGCTTCCATTGTACTACCAGAATCCACATCCTTAGTCACTTTGTTAGTAGGAAAACCACATTCCTCAATATCGACCATATTAAGGACATCAAATGGATTCAATATAACAACCTTCGTTCCGCTCGTACTAGCCACATCATTAGCCTTCTTCTTAGTGACATCCTCCTTCTTGGGTTCAAGAGGAAGCGCTTTAGGTTGATAACGAAAATTCTTACCCAAAACAGGTTTAGTAAATCCCCTTTATCTGGAACACTTTGACCACCATTTTTACCCTTATTTTAGTTATTGGCCGTTTGAAAACCATCATTAACATCTGTGTAAGCTGAGTAGGAGATGGGACAGATTTATGACAATCACCCAGATTATGGCCAAAAAGCTTACACGTATCACACCTTGGCGGTTTCCATTCGTATTCAACCTAAATATTTTAATTAGTAGAACGCGGCCCATCAAGTAAGGGTATTTCAACAATGAGACTTTCCCGAAGCACCTTATCCGCCCGAACTTTAATCAAACATCTAGCAAAACTAGTGCAGCCCCAAGATTCCAAGCACATTTAACTAGTGTAAGAATCTAACATTTTCGGCATACCAATCAATGTAGCAAGGAGACTGAGACCATCATCAGAGAACATAGCAAGGGGAACATCATGAAATTTTACCAACACCAGAATGTTAGTCAAATCCTCTTTGAGTAGATTAGTATTCAACGTCCAAGTTTTAAAAATAATTGGCACATTCCTAATCATCCACGGTCCGTTTTCCAGAACAACTTTAACACCTTTACAAGTGGAAAACTTAAAGAAAAAGAACCCTTTAGCATTCATCAACAATCGGAAAAGCCATACGTTTACCAAGAAAATAACCATAAAGGGTATTTTCAAATTTTGAGTTTACCTCCTTAACCACTTTCATAGGAACGGAGAGATCCACCCCATTGGAATTGCTACTACATTCTAACCTAAGAAAATTAGACTTACATTTCGTAGGATCAATTGACGTAGCACCCGCATATGAAACCGGCTTCACACTAGGGACACCCGTTGGTTGGGGCTGATTGTGAACTTTAGGTGATGAGTTAGAAGTAACATTAGTGCCATTGTCCACATTCTCCGCATTCTTAACTTCAACACCGCGCATAGCCTCGCATAGCCTCTTCAAAGTCTTACACGTCTCCAAAACAACCGGATCAATACCATAATTAGGCTCAGCCTTATTCCCACTCGTATCAACCTGATCATCAGTTCCAACACTCCTATAAATGGAGGCTAATGAACCCGTACCACTTGTGTATAAACTAGATTCCAAAATAGGAGTAACATCTTCTTTTCTTTGAATCGTTGAAACCTTGTTCAACTCACCAGATTGCATAAGTAGTTTAGTAGCATATTGAACAGCACCAATCGGCTTGGTCCCCAAAGGAGCAGCATCAACGTTGTCTCGAAAATTCTCCACAAAACTTGTACCAACACCAGATGTCATGTTAGGGCTGGAAACATGAGGAACTGGCTAGGAAGCAGGTATCAATTGCTTATAGTGGGTCGGTGGTGATTTTATTGCAAAGCATGCATGTAACATCTGGTAACGATTGTCAAACCCTTAACGATTCTCTCTCCTTGGTGACAAAAAAGAAAACATTAGTCTTTCTAAATTGTTTCATAGTAACCTGATCGAATACATTCAAGGGTGGTTTATCAAGTATTCTCCTGATTAAGCAATTGATATATCATCATATTATGGAGGCTGGTTAGATTGCTGGTGCGTTATTGTATAAACCTTAACTTTCAGTTAGGGTTTTCACTTAACTATTGGTCGTTATATGGTTGTTGTTGGTCTGATCATTTTGAGTGTCTATTGAGTGATTGTTTGTGGGGTTTCGAGAGATGGAGAAAGGGTTTTTTTTTAACAAAGATGGTTCGTCGAAGAAGGCTGCAATAGCAGCCACCAACTTGGCCGATCAAGTTGGTTTGAATAAGGAATCCAATCTGTATGCTTCGCTGGATATTAACGCGTTGGATGCTAGATTAAAACGTCTCAAAGGTGAGCACGCTACTGATGGTGGTACTTATGTTCCTGAGGTACGTAAAGCTGCTAGGGTTGTTCTAAACCCTAGCGATCACGATGGCAATCTGTTTGGAGATAATCCATTTGAATCTGTTTGGAGTACCTCTAACGTGGAACAAACATCTCATTCTACTTATGCTACTGTTCTGGATACTTGTGTGAATCCGAATTGGGTATTTCCTGGTGTTACTTCGCTGGATGGTAATTCCATTGCTGCTACGAATGTGTCAAAGGTGTCTACCTCTGGTCGTGATGTCAATGGTAGTGAAAATGTTTCTAATAACGCAAGGTCATTTGCTAATGTTTTAAAGACGAATCAAGTCATTAGGAAAGTTAACTTTCGCCCATTAGTGAATGAGAATCGTATTGATAATCCTGATACGGTTCTTCCAAAGGCTGCTATGGAGGGTGTGTGTAACCGTTATGATAATACTCTTGTTGGCTTCTTTGTTGGCAAGAATATTGCCTTTCCTTTGGTCCAAAATTATGTAACTAACATGTGGGGTAAGTTTGGGTTACAGAAACTTATGAAGAATGACGATGGTGTGTTCCTTTTTAAGTTTGCTTCTAAAGAGGGTGTTGATAATGTCCTTCAGCGGGGCCCTTGGATTATTCGTAATTCTCCTCTCATCCTCACTAAGTGGACTCCTGATGTGTTATTGTCTAAAAGTGAGGTTACCAAAGTTCCTGTGTGGATTAAATTGCATAATGTGCCATTACTTGCATATTCGGAAGATGGGTTGAGCCTAATTGCTACTCAGGTGGTAAGCCGATTATGTTGGAAGCTTTTACTAGTTCCACGTGCGTTGATTCATGGGGTCGCATTAGTTTTGCACGTGCTCTTGTAGAATTATCCTCAGAATCTTATCTAAAACATGTGGTGACTATGGCGATCCCTAAAAAGGACGATAGTGGTTTTACTATGGCTAGTATCAAGGTTGAATATGAATGGAAACCTCCACATTGTACGGAATGTAAAGTGTTTGGGCATGTTACTGCTTGTTGTCCTAAGAGTACTAAGGAGCAAAATGATGTTGCTCCCACCTCGTCTTTGGATGAGCCTGATGATGGTTTTAAGGTGGTGCAGAATCGGAAAGCCAACCCAAAGGTACGAAGATGTCTAGTGGTATTAATATGGGTAAGGGACCTCGATTTGCTCCTAGGAAGCAGGTATATGTTGCTAAGACGAAGACACCGGAAGCTACTACTGTTAATACTAAAGGTACACCTATTACTACGTCTAACTCTTTTGGGACTCTTGAGGTGCATGATGACACGGGCATCCCAAGTACTGTGAATGATTCTATTACTGACGAGGCGAAGATAGTGAATTCTACTGGTTGTACTATGGAAGCAGTTAAGAATGGATCTCAGGGGATGATGGAATCTCGTGTTGATAAAGATGCGGCTGTTAAGCCTGCTGAGACTACGACTTTTTCTACTTCTAAGACAAGCAATCCGTTTTCTAAAGTCGGGAATGTGACTTGTTCTGATAGTGATGAGGATGAGGTTTCGGAGCCGGATAACCCTATGGCGTCATTTATGGCTTCTGGGGTGGTGGGGGATTTGAGCTTGAAGATTTCATATCTGATGATTATGCTTCTCAGGTCTACGATTTACCGGGACACTTGGAGAATTTCTGTGACGTGTATGATGTTAATCTCTTAGGTTGTGGTAGGAAGTAATTTGGTTTTTGGTAGTCCATAAGATTGGCATGTCTTTCTTATGTAATATGTTTGGTTAAGTGCACTTTTAAAGTGTGTGTCTGTTGCCCATGTAACGGGCCGAGATGAGAGATCCACTCTCATCCGTTGTACTTAAATAGTCTTGGTTAATATATTTTACCAGGGTGCAGGATTTCTCCCCTTTACCCAAAAAAACATGAGGAACTGGCTCCACATGTCCATCACCAAGAAGCGAACCAGTTGAGGAGGTGGGAATCGGTACATCAACTTTATTAGGGTTGTTTAAAACCCTAATCGCTTTCCTTGGCAATGGATTGCCAAAATTTCCATCTAAACGCCTCGTTAACCGAGACATTATTGCAGAAATTTACTCTAATCAAAACTATCCTCCAATCTAGTAATCTTCTCTCCCGTATTAGACATCAAAACAAACAAAACAACTGAATAGACGATGCGCAATCAAGAAGAAAATAAGTCTGATCTTCAAACAAGAACCCGTAAAACCCTAGTAATAAAACTAGGCTTTAGTGGACAAAAACGCGCTGCAACTAACCCATAAATATGATGCTGTTAAGATCTTCAATGATTAAAACTTACACAGACATAATCAAAACCGAAACCCTAACTTGCGATTTAAAGATCCCAACAACAAACTATGAAATAAGCTAAATTTTTACAAAAGATAAAAATCCAAACTTATTCCAAGATTGAGGCAGAAAATTAGAGATCGGATGATGTCAGAAAATGATTTAGTGTTTGGAGTAAATCGCCAAAATCGCCATTATTTCTCGACAGTGACATCCGATGTTTCATGTAAGTTATAGCCTAACTTTTATACCAAGTGCGTAAGTTATGAACATTGGATTTTTTTTATCGAACAAAACATTTTGTATTCCAAAAGTAACATAAAAAATTCAAGAAACGAATAATGCAACTTGCAGGTTTTTTATCTCACAAAATTCATGCTTTTGCATGTTTTCAGTTCCAGTTCCACAAAAGGTCTTGATCAATAGTAAACTGTAGTGCACAAAGAAAGATGGGAATCAAAAGAGGGTGAATCCATCATCAGCAAGCACAAGCAAAGCGGGTAAAAGTGAAATATCTAGGTAGTGTTTTTTGTTGTGTCCGTCCTCCGTTTGTTGCTCGTGACCTTATTGGAATTACACGTTGGGATTCGGATTTATTGGGTTAATCCTAATCGATCCAAGTCAACACCCCACACGACCCGGTCAACCCAAAAGTCAAAGAAGAAAGTCAACCATGGCAGTTATATGGCAGTTACAAGATAACCGCTATATAGCAGTTACAAGACCCAACCGACATATTTTTTGGTTCATTTGAACCAACACAACGTTTCAATTTGTACCCTTTCAATATGTATATATAGACATATTTATGTATGAACAATTTTTATGACTGATAAATAAAAAGCTTTTACAGATTCAATTGTTTCTTGTACTTTATGATTATAGATCCAGAAAAACGAGCCAACAATTGGTATCAGAGCCACAAAATCATCATATACCAATCTCGTTTTTAGTTTCAGAATAAAAAAGGAACAAACTTTGTTTCGGAAATATTTTTTCCTGCAAATACAAATTGATCACAAATCAAAAAAAATCATTTTTGTGTTTCTGTAAATTAAACAAATATGTCGCAACAAGGGAACAATCACAACTTGTGATTACTCAACCCGGCATCAGATAAAGTTTATATTTTTGCAAGGAAAAATCTGTCAACAGACAAAATCAACATCGAAACATTTTTTTTTCAATCCAAACGGATAAAAAATGATTAAAAAATCATTTGCCCCTTTCGATTCAAAACAAAACCAATACCAATCTGAAAACGCAGTCATAAAATTAGGGCAGAAATTAACGATTCACAACTTAGAACAAACACACATGTTCAATTGAGGAATCGAGCCCAGAACATCAATTGAGTCACCAATCGACTCAATTTTAATCTCCAATCATTCAATCTCTCACGAATAGAAAAACCCCCAATTCATTCGAAACCCTAAGTTTCAGATTGAAGGGAATTAGTGCTCGCGAATAACACCACACACCGGAGAAGAAAGGAAGGCAAATAAGCCATAAAGGTTAGGAGAAGAGAACGGGAAAAATCCCAGAAAGAAGAGACGAAATTTTCTTCAGTCTCTCAAAGAGACGCGTTTTTTTTCTCTTTATCTCTTAACATTAGAAGATAAGAAAATATATTAAAGAAGAGGCGCGTATGTAAAGTAGGGCAACTAAAGGATTTTTTTTATTTAAGGCATCGGGTTAGACCATCAGGTTCCAAAATTTACAAAACCACTCTTTCATTTTTTATATATAGTATATATTTTCATTTTTTTGATATATATTACATTGTTTGATAAGTTACTTTAATTTACAAATTTAGTACTTCATAAGAAAAATTTATATATAGTAACCTAGTGATTACACTGCTTATTATATTAAAAATAACTTTTAAGGAGTAATTAACCTTAGGATATTTCATTTAAGAATTTTTTAATCTCCCAGGATAGTTTTTCAAAACTAGACCTATAAAAGTTTTATACACCTTTAAGGAAAATAAAACATTGGAGCTCACTAAAAAGAAGAAATTTCACCACACCTCGTGTTAAAACTCTCTTGGAGATTTATTGTCAATATCTTTAAGATATGATGAAAGAAAGTGGTAATTAGGAATCTAGTACTATTACTTCAAATAGTCACCCCAATTTCAATGCCCAATCCTAAAGCCCGCGAATTACTCATTATGGGCAATTCGCATGCAAATCATTCTCGAAGCAAATAGCTTATGGGAAAAAATAGAGCCGACTGAGTCGACTCAATCCAATAAGAAAAAAGACAAAACCGCTATTGCATTTCTATACCTAGCCTTACCCGAAGAACAATTACTTCAAATAACAAAGCACAAAACCGCCAAAGACATTTGGAATGCTTTGAAAACTAGACACGTTGGCGAAGACAGAGTTCAACAGTCAAGACTTCAAACACTCAAATCCGACTTTGAGATGTTATACATGAAGGAAGACGAGACAATCGACACCTTCACTACAAAGCTTACAACTCTCGTAAACAAAGCCGCTAGTCTAGGACACACAATTAAGGATCAAACCTTAGTACGGAAACTATTAAATGATGTACCCAATAGGCATCTGCAAATAGTTGCATCAATAGAGCAATACTCCGATCTAAGCGAAATGACGATGGAAGAAGCAATTAGGAGACTCAAGACGTACGAGGAAAGAATAAAGTTTAAGAAGAATAAGGACAATAACGATCAATATAATTTATTGTTTACACGTCACAACAATAACATTACTCACGGAAGACACTGTGAAGAATGTGGAAATGATTTGTTGCGAGGCCAAGAAAATAATTCCAAGAAAGAATCAAACAGAAACTCAAATAAATTTACTCATGATAAGAGTAAGGTGATATGTTTTAGATGCAAGGAGTATGGGCATTTTGAAAACAAATGTCCATCAAAGAAAGAAGAACAATATAATCTCATTGAAGAAGACTTAGAACCAACATTGATTATGGCAACTGTTGAAGAAGCACCAGAAAAATATGATCAGCCCAGAATTAAGGAAGATCACAACAATGAAGGTGGAAATAACCAGAAAAATATGATCAGCCTAGAATTAAGGAAGATCACAACAATGAAGGTGGAAATAACCAGAAAAATATGATCAACCTGGACTTATGGAAGATCACAACAATAAAGGTGGAAATAACCAAAAAAATATGATCAACATGGACATAACGAAGATCACAGCAGAAAAGGTGGAAGTAACCAAAGGAAAATTCATCTACCTGGATATAAGGATGATCACAAGCGCTACAAGAAATTAAAAGCTCGGATGGTGGATTTAACCAGAAGATGAATCAAGAAGACTTAAACACCTACGTCATAGCGATTGTGATTAAAGGGGAGAATATTAGGTTAATCCCAATCGACCCAAGTTCGACCCAAGTCAACACCCCACACGACCCGGTCAACCCAGAAGTCAAAGAAGAAAGTCAACCATGGCAGTTATATGGCAGTTACAAGATAACCACTATATAGCAGTTACAAGACCCAACCGACATATCTGTTGGTTCATTTGAACCAACACAACGTTTCAATTTGTACCCTTTCAATATGTATATATAGACAGATTTATGTATGAACAATTTTTATGACTGATAAATAAAAAGCTTTTACAGATTCAGTTGTTTCTTGTACTTTTGGTATATCTTGATTATAAATCCAGAAAAACGGGCCAACAGGATTAACCCCTGTTTATGCTTATGGTTGATCCTTTTTGGATCGTGCCATGCGGGTGTGTTATGATACTCAGCTTAGGCTGTATTGTAATACGTTATTGCGTTTGGATGTTTAGCTTGCATGGCAATGTTGGTTTTTGTTGGTATGAGTCTCTGTATGTACAAGCGTATACTTGGACTTGTGGTAAGTCGTTGGATTCCTATGGTATGGGGTTGCGGATTATCTTTTGATGTTCATTCCTGCATATTATTCGTGATTTCTTCGTGGAAGTGAATGTGGATCGCCATAATGATTTAGAAGGCTCAAGTTCTTTTACTTGAGTAGCATTGAATTGTCTTATGTACTTTAGTCATTATTGGTAGTTTCATTTTGTTAAGTTATAGGAATGATTTGTCATTCTTATATGAGAGTCTGTAAGTGTCCTTTAGGACTGAGATGACGGATTCACCAGGGTATACACAACTAAAACCGTTTTCTCTCTGGTGACATTAGGCGATCTTGGAAAACCCTAAACCGATCTTCATAGTTGATCGTTTACTACCTTGTGACATCTGATTTATCCCCTCTTGGTCGTTTCTTGTTGTAATCTTTGATTTATGCAGTAACGATTGGGGTGCGATTATATTGTTTTCAGGTTTTCGATCATATTGTTAGGGTTTGCCAAGATCGCTCAATTTTTTATTCCTATATCTTTTTAAGTCTCTTTGTAATCCATTCAACACATCCGTTTAAACCTTATTCAATACCATTGCTGATTGTCTTTATTGATAATCGATCTTTTATTACGTTTTAACGCTGGTTGTTACTCTTTTTAGGGTTTCGTTTATTTGTGTTGCATGGTTGGTTCTATTGCGCTATCACTGACCTATTCTATCGTCCTATTGGGTTTCTACATCTTGCTGCAAGCGTTGTCCCTTTATTAGGGTTTATCGAGGCTCATAATTATTATTAGGGTTCAACGTGGTTACTACGGTTCATATTTATGCAGGCTGGTGTTTTATGTTTCTTGTTGATGATGTGTTAACGTCTTATTCATATTGTGGTGACTGTTGTGGAGTGGGTTGATTCTTTGAATGTCGTAACGACAACCTACTTAGGGTTTCGTTCTTTTCTTGCTGGTGTAAGTTTAGTGTTCATTATCGGCATGGTGATGTTATGTTCTTGTAGGTGTTGATTAACTTTGTAAGTGGACCTTTAAGTTTTTTTGTTCATGGGTTTTGAGAAATTGGTAAATTGGATGGAAGTAATGGTACTTATGCCATTGATAGTGTCATTTTTTGGATGTCGTATTTGTGTGTTTGGAGTGTTGAAGATGATCCATTGCTTCGTAATTCTTATTCAGATTTGGGAAGTTTTAAACCTTAATTACTTAGGGTTTGATTTTAATTCAGCATCTCTCTACTACACATGGGTGTCGTGGTAATGTTCAGTGGCTGCAATGGTTGTTTGTAACTGTTGTTAAGCTTATGGCGTTGTGTTTTGTAAGTGCCGGTTTGGTTGCTTTGTGATCAAACCTGCTGGTTATTTGTCCTTTTTTATTACCTTAGTCGTGAGGTTTGATGTTTGGGACTTGTGGTAAGTCGACGAAGTCATATGTGTGGGGTTGGAAGCTAATCAGTTTACAACTGATCCGATTCATAACGAACATATGGAGCTTATTCCTCCCATACTAGTTTGTGTGGCTTTTTCATGTAAAGCACCTAGTGCCTTACATGTACCTGTCGGTGATGCTTTAAATTGGTCTATGCTTTATGATGTGGGTGTGTATGGTGCGCTCATACTGGATGATTCCTAGCAGGTACTGGTCGTTACGTTTTATTATGATGTGCATGTCGGTAAAGTCTTATGGTGTGTGGTTGGAAGCTAAATCATTACTACTGATCCGTGTGATAATATCTTATGAAGCCTAATCCTTCCATACTTGTGTCATGAGGCTTTTTCATGTAAGTTTATTCCGCATGGTTGACGATGTGGATGATTACGATGGCTATGAAGACTCAAGTGCTTACTTGAGAAGGGCTATATATTTCTTAATTTTATTTATAGTTGTTGTAGGTTGGATGTTTATTTTGGTAGTTATAAAAATGGCATGTCATTCTTATATAATGGTTATGTAAGTGTCCTAAGGGGCTAAGATGAGGGAATTCACCTTCATCCTTTGTACTTCAATGTTTTTTGGTGTAATGCATTGTACCAGGGTGAAAAATCCCTTTTACCCAAAAAACATTTACCAGGTGAAAAATCTCTTTTATCTAAAAAAAATCACTTGTCACAGCATCCTCGTCAGTTTCACATCTTTCTTTGGCAGAACGCACTCTAGCGATGATCAGGGCCTTTTGTGGGACTGAATATGGTACACGCATTAGACAACCATATAGCAGTTCTATTTACGCCTCAAAGATACGCGAATGCAAGTATGGCCATCGTGACGGAAAGTTAGCAAAGCTGAGTTAAAAGACATTGAATAAAAAAAAATCTAAATAAATAACTAGGCTCAGATCTTTTATTTTTTGGGTAAAAGGGATTTTTCACCCTGGTAAAATGCATTACACCAAAAACAGTGAAGTACAAAGGATGAGGGTAACTTCCCTCATCTTAGTCCCTTAGGACACTTACAGGCTCACATATAAGAATGCAAATCATTCTTATAACTTACAACTAACCACAATATAAGAGTGTCAAACAACTCTTAACTAATACTAGAACAGAAAACTAGAATGCCTATTAAACATTACAATTTATACACAAATCAAGTTGACACACTTGATTCTTCAAAAGGCGTCATAGAAGTCCATACCATACCACCATAGAATTACCTTGTACACTTCAGAACGTGACTACCACGAGCACTCAATGAACAAAGATAACTCTAACTTCCAATAAACCAGCCCACGATGACCTAATGATTGAATTATGTCCAACAAAGTAGATCGGTCTCAAATAGGGTGAACAACCCTAACTTACAATAATAAAGGACCTCACCATGAATACGCAAATCAATAACAGGTCCAAACACGAATGACATGGTCATCAACTTGAGTTACAGTTCACAAATTTCACACAACGGTTGGTGAGAGACTCTAAAACCACGGATAGAGCAGCAAGAAAAAACTTGCTCCAAAGGTGCATGTTTAGATGCAAAACTGAACACCAAAAAGAAGAACCACATTAGCATCATCAACAATCATCAATAGCGTGCAAAACACGAACCCTGATGATCAACAACAACACAAAGCACCCACATGATCACACAAAGGCTGAAACGAAACATCATCATCATCACGCCAACCTTAACCATCCATGCGATCAATAATAGGCACACGTAATACTATGGGTCAATTCCTAGCATTCGTTACCACTCACGAAAGTGGATTAGAGTGAATTCCAAAAGGAGCAGCCATAGACGACATCCAAAACATGAACATGTGTTTGTAGAAATCACAAACACCACATCAAATACAACAAACTGATATCCATGGTACGAACCCATAGAATCAGAATGTTCCACCAACAAACATAGCTCCCATGATCACACAAAGGTAGGCGCACAAACAATAGCAGCAGAACCAGCATGATCGCCCAGAAATAGGGTTAAGAACCCTAAAATAATCAATCAGCTCAAATCGAGCACTAAGGTAATCGTGACATATGTAGACCACCGAAAACACATCAACCAAACCTCCATAGGGGCCTGTAAGTGGACGATAATAGGGTCATAACCCTAACTTCCAGCAATCGAACACAAGACCATGTAATAATACAATCGGCATCAGATCTTAGAAGACGGAATAGAGTTTTTGAACAAAGAACTCTAAAACTTGACTTAACCTCTCTCTTGACCCACATGTAAACACTAACATCAGATGAAGAATTAACAAACCCTAAAAAGGGCTTACGTGCAGAAAATAAAAACCTTAATGAGGGTTTACTTTCATTCGCAATCAAACCCTAGGAAAGGGTTATGTTCAGCACCATATCCCGATCGCACCAGAACACCCAAATCGTACCAAGAATAAGATGAACAATTAACAATAGGGACGATTAAAAATCTTAGGGTTTCGCAGGCCAATAAAAACAGGAAGAAACCGATCAGAATAGATTGATAAAAGCATTACCAACCACCCTCATAAAGATATCTAAGCCCAAAGCGTATTGCGTAATAGGTGCAAATGAACACGGTTACAAAGAAATTATTGGAACTTTGCCATCCGTTTGTTGTCGTGCTAACTTACGATCAGATCTTCAAAGACACAATTCATTGGTCTCATATTACAGAAATCATCACAACCCTATGGAATGGGTGCGTAACCAGATAGAAAGATATGTCAGCCTGTCATGGCTGCAAACACAAATCTATTTGTGATGCCCCGCCAAGAAACAAGCTGCTTTCATCCATCATATTTCAGCTACACAAAATCAACCCACATAACATAACCATATAGCAGTCCTACTTAGCCCCCAAGGTACACGAATGCGTGAGCCACACCCATAATTCAACACGCTCTAAGAATGTAAGCCAATGGGTTCGCATAAGCAAAGCATCATCAAAGTAAGTATGACAACAACGACATGGTTGCAAAATTCATAAATTTATTTAAAACCCATTAAAAGCAACATCGTATTGCGATATCAAAATAAGTGCCACAAGAATGTTCTATCCCCACAAGAATGTGGATGTCAGACGTGTCTCATGTTAGTTTATGTTCAAAAAATGTGTTGGTCTAGTGGTAATTACATGTGTTAATGTTACAAACAACCCAAGTTCAATTCTTTACATTGTTATTTTATACAAAAACCCTACGCTTTCTCTCTAGGGGCGATTGGGCAGCCACCACTTCTTCTTCTTTTTCCGGCCAATAAACAGTCCTCATAATCGCCTCTCTACCATCTTTGGTATGCAATCGATTGTTAGGGCTGTTTCTATCTAAGAGGTGGTGTTGTCTAATCATTTCTTCTCTATAGGGGTGAGATCCGGTCTCCTAAACTTACCAATCTTCTTATTCATTAGGATTATGGGTCAGTTTTCATGTTAGTTTATTTATTAGCCACCTCGTTTTTTCCAGCCGAAACCCTAAAATATCCTCTAATCAGTTTTCCTTATATTCGTTTTTTATTAGACGAGTGTTAGGGTATTGCTTCCTTAGGGGTGTGGCTATTTTTTCTTGATCGTACCCAGGGTTTGGAGTCATCTCGTGGTGTGTATACATCCGTTTCTTTTAGGGTACGATATGGTAATCCTCGTTTCATTATTAGAATATTTTTGAGGATCGATGTGGTGGAGATCTGATAAGCTATGAAGCCATACGAAACCCTAATTTCTTAGGATTTTGTTATTCAGCCGTTTTCATGTTGCAAGGCATGCTGATCATGCGTGTATTCCTGTAAGTCGACACTTGGGTGTCGTTTATGTTTGTGACTTGTTTCACAATGTTAGTGGGTATTGAGAGATGGAAGTGTTAGGGTTCTTCCCGAACTCTTGTTATCGTGATACAGGGTTACGGATTTCTTGGGTAATGTCGGCGTATGTTACTCAGCTTTGGACGTTAGGGTTTCGTCATAAACCCTATTTTCAGGTTCAGATCCATGTTGCATAATCTTGAATTCCCATCTTGATTATTATTATGCATTTTTTGTGTAATAATATTAGCATATGCATCGGATTTGAGTATCTTTGTGGATAATTGGTACAAGGTGAAGAGGTCATGTTCTTTTGGTTTTCTTTCTACATGTGACTTGCTTCGACGATGATGGGTTCTACACCACTTCAGTTTGTACCTATGGCTATTATATTTGTAAGTTTTGTGCTTTGATGTCAATTTCAGAAAGGAGTATTGTTTATTATTTTCATGCTGGTTACGAACCGGGGTGGAGGATTTCTGAAGGGTATTAAAGCTGGATTTTTATGATTCTGATGGCATTGGCGTTTGGAACTTGAAGATGCTCGTGTGCATTAGTTAGGGCTTCTTCATGCGGTTCAAGCTTCAATGTGGATGTCAGACGTGCCTCATGTTAGTTTATGTGTTTTCTGGATCGCATGGAAGTTGATTGGAAGTACTATAATGACTATGATTGGAAGTACTATAATGACTATGGCTCAGTTGTTATCCTGAGTAAAGCTAGCATTTAATTCACATTTTATATATCTTTATATAGTCGTTGTAGTTGTAAGTTATAAGAATGGCCTATCATTCTTATATAGTGGTTACTGTAAGGTGCACATGTTGTGCATTTTTTGTCACCTTGATCGGGCTGTGGGCATGGGATTCACTCATGTCACTTGTACTTCAATGTTTTTTTGGTATAATTGAATTTTACCGGGGTGAATTAACCCTTTTACCAAAAAAACAGGCATACAATCACAAAAATGTTGAAACAAATAAGCGAGCTCAGATCTGATAGATTGTTCAACTCACAAAGTTGTTCCTATTCTGTAATGGTTGCAAACGAACACGGTTGCAAAGCAAGTATTTAAACCGTCCCATCTTCCAAGACACAAATCTTTGCTTTCAGTTAACATATATCATAACAGCCTTATGGAATGGGTGTAACAGGATAAAAGGGCATCTGAACCTGCCATGGCTGAAAACACAAATCTTTTCGTGATGCCCTGCCAAGATACAGGCTGTTTTCATCCATCATATTCCAGCTACACAAAATCCATACAATACTCAGCTTAGTATAAAAAAAACATAAACTTTATAAATATCTGGACAAAACACCGTATTGTCTCAAAAAATTTAAAACACAATTTGTTACCGTGGATCAACAAACGAAACAGCACTGTTACAAAAAGGCTTGCCCCACAATGGCCATAAACATCAAGCACATAAATAATATTGCGATTGAAACTTAATTATGCTTGTTAGCTGCATATCAATAATCCCGTAGCATATAGTTAGCAGCTAATGCTCTAAGCACAAATAAGTTGTTCAAAAGCAACAAACGTGTTTATTTTGCTCAACATCCACATTAAACAGTTGCAACATAAGATCCTTATAATTGAGAAACTTTCCAACTTCGTAACGACAAACAATAAGGCTATAGTGATTGAAACAACCAAAAAAATGTTTAAAAAAAGCCACACGAACCGGGACTCACCCAAAACTACCTTGATCCATGTAAAACTGCATGTAATCTAGTCTTAAAATAATTAGATATGCGCATGCCGCATGTTTACTGTAGCGCAGTTAGGGTTTCTAGATCGATCAAATAAAATCTATATAGAAAAAGAAATATAAAGGCTACACACACATACCCAAATCAAGAAGAACGATCCAATCCCCAAGATGTGCCTCGTTTTTATAGAGAGAAAAGTATGCGTGTTTTTTAGAGAGAGAGCAGAACCTTATCGAATGTTCTAGGGAATGGGAGAAGGTTTTTTTTTTATGTGTTAATACCTTTTTGTGGATTACCTGTTGTAGCAATATTATGATACGATGACGGTTTTTACAGCAAACTTATAAAGACGGTGTCTTTTTGAAACCTAAAATACACGGCGTCGTTTTGTGTTACACTGTAGCTTCAACATATTACAAATGTAGTTAGTGGGGAAGGAGAAGTGTAGATCCAGTTTTTTTTACCCAATACTACGTCGTTTTTAAGGGCTTTAATAATTTTATAATATCTAGGCCTTCAATATTTCATAATCAACCTTCCAATCTCCATTGTTCAAAGAAAACCTTCAAATTTCCAAATCAACCTTCAAATCTCCATTGTTCAAAGAAAACCATCAAATTTCCATTCATTCATCTTGAAATATTCAACATCCATCTTAAATGTTCAACAACCATCATTAAGATAATCATAACAACTACAACACAACATAAACGGTTTAGTGGTCGTTCAAGCGTTTGCTTGAGATTAATGTGGTGTCTCAGCAACATTTAATTGTACTTAATTTTTCTACGATTAATACACTTTACCGGGTTAACCTTTTACCAAAAAAAAATAAATTATTAAACTAACCAAACTGAACACACATAAACAATTACTACACAATATGAACAGATTTACACACGAATCGTGAAGATTTTCTATTGTTTTCACCAAAAAAATTATTAAGAGATAAATGACCCGAGAAGTCTGTAAGAGAAGTGAAGGTGTCTTGGTAGAATCATGTATGCCAGCCGGAAAAGGAGTCATTGTTGTGACCGGAGAAGAAGCTGTTGTGGTGGGGTGTAATGTTCGCAGGGGAAAGAAATTGAAAATTTCTAAGTTATACAAAGAATGTGAGAAAGGAGGAACGTTGCTTTTATAAAAAGAAAACTTATTGTTACTAAGAAAAGGTAAATAAATGTTTAAAAAAAATGAGTAAACTCTAAAAAACATCCATGTGGTTTATCCCGTTTGGCACTATACATCACTTTCCCAAAAGTTTTTTTTTGGGTAAAAGGGTTAATTCACCCCGGTAAATGTATTACGCCAAAAACGTTGAAGTACAAAGGATGAGGGTGTATCCATCATCTCAGTCCCATAGGACACTTACATGCAAAAACAACTAATCAAACCAACTATATAAGAATGACAGGCCATTCTTATAACAAAACAAAATAAGATAAAACTACTTATGACGGCCCTTTGGGCGACTCTCAAAGCCATGTGCAGGATAATCATAATCATAACCATCATAAGACTTCAAATCATCAAAAAAAACCAGCTCCCGGCATGACCTCAGGCATACACACTTCATCTTCTTCCGACGAACCAGTTACAGACATGGATGAACTTTCCTTCCTAGTAGACACCTTGTGGATCTTAGAGAATTGATCCCACAAACTTCCATTGCCACTTTTCGCAGGTACATCACAAGTAGTAGTGAATTCCTTGTCACCAACATGTGGTACCTCCACCACCACCTTGCTCGGACCAGCATCACCCTTTAACACACTCGAAGAAGCACCATCATAATCATCCTTTAAAGGCTGATCCAACGGACCGTCCTCCAAAGTACGTTTAGTATCATTGGCATTCTTCTTCGTTAGTAAAAGTTAACCTATATAAAAATAGGGACTAACGGTGAAAATTATTTATCTGTTATCTCCTAACGAGACAAAAAATATTTACATCGTTAGTCTGCTGAGTTAACAGTATACGTACCGTTAGTCCTATTTTTAAATAAATTAAAAAGAGGGAGTAGCAAGAATTGAACCCTGGTCTGCAAGGTCAAAACAGAGCGGCCCAACCACTAGACTACGCTTCCAGTGGTGAAATAATACCCAAATATTTTTCTTTTAGCCCTTTTTCCGAACTTATTCGTTTTTATACGCTTTTATCCGTCTTTTTTACGTTTTATCTGTCTTCGTCCGTTTTTTTACGTTTTTGTCAGGTTTTTTTTGTATAAGAACATAAAAAAACTGACTAAACTTAAAAAAACAGACGAAAACGTTTTAAAACAGACGAAAATGTAAAAACGGACAAAAATGTAAAAAAAATGGACGAAAACGTAAAAAACGAACGAAAACGTAAAAAACAGACGGAGAAACGTAAAAAACTGATTAAAATGGATATAAACAGACAGAAACGTAAAAAAATGGACGATAACTTAAAAAACGAACGGAAACATAAAAACACGAACGAAAATGAAAAAACGAACGAAAACATATAAAAACGTAAAGAAGGACAAAAACTTAAAAAAGCGGACGAAAACTTAAAAAAACGAACGGAAACATAAAAAACGAACGAAAACGTATAAAACGTAAAGAAGGAAAAAAACTTAAAAAAGCGGACGAAAACGTATAAAACGGACAAAAACGTAAAAAACTGACGAAAACGTAAAAAACAGACGAAAATGTAAAAAAGCGACGAAAACGTAAAAACGAACGAAAACATAAAAAAAATTGACGAAACGTAAAAAACGGACGAAAACGTAAAAAAAACGAATTAAAAGATATAAAAACGTACATAAAACGAATAAAAACGTATAAAAACGAACAAGTTCGAAAAAATGGCTAAAAGAAAAATATTTGGACATTAATGCTTAGTCCAGTAGTTGGGCGGCTTTGTTTTGACCTTTTAGACTAGGGTTCAATACCTACTATTCCCTTTTTTTAATTTATTTAGAAAAAGGAATAATTGTGCAAATAATAGTGTAAATATTTTCTATCTCGTTAGGAGATAACGGAGAAATAATTTGCACCATTAGTCCTTATTTTAACCGAGGGATATATATTGGTTAACTTTGACTAACAGAGGGATGTTTCTGTTGAAATTTTAAGAAAGTGATGTATAATAGTGCGAAACGGGGTAAACCAGAAAGATGTTTTTTCGGAGTTTACACTAAAAAACAAAAGAACATATCAGGAATATTGGAATATCACTTTGTGAAATGTTAGTATATATTATAATATTATTATTATATAAATTATAAATTGGGTAAAAGCCATAAAATAACAACCTACTTTCTCTAATTTGCTGAGTTGAAACACTTACTTTTCTATTACCTTATTTCACCAACGTACTTTCAATTTTGATCTGACTTCCCCGATATGACTAAAATAAACTTGCATCGTTAGTCCTTTATACTAACGGCCGTTAGCAAATAACTTAAAATTTGGTTTTCTTACATTTTCGTCGGGTTTTACACGTTTTCTTCCGATTTTACACGTTTTCGTTCGTTTTTGCAAGAATGAAAATCGTTTTTACACGTTTTCTTCGTTTTTGAACGTTTTCGGCTGTTTTTACATGTTTTAGTCCGTTTTTGCACGTTTTCATCTGTTTTTACACATTTTCGTTTGTTTTTGCACATTTTCGTCTGTTTTAACACGTTTTGCACGTTTTCATCTTTTTTTACCCGTTTTCGTCCGTTTTTGCACGTTTTCATGCGTTTTTTCATGTCCTGCACGTATAAAAACCGTTTTTACCCGTTTTCGTCCATGTTTACACGTTTTCGTCTGTTTTGCACAATTTCGTCTGTTTTTGCACGCTTTCGTCTGTTTTTGCACATTTCGTCCATTTTTCACATTTTCGTCTATTTTATACGTTTTCGTCCATTTTTGCATGTTCAATTTTGCACGTATAAAAACCGTTTTTACACGATTTCTTTCGGTTTTACATGTATAAAAACCATTTTTACACGTTTTCGTCCGTTTTCATGTGTTTTTACGTGTTTTCGTCTGCTTTTTCATGTATCGAAACCGTTTTAACATATTTTCGTTCGTTTTTACACGTATAAAAGCCGTTTTTACGCGTATAAAATGGATGAAAACGTGTAAAAACGGTTTTTATGCATGTAAAAACAAAAAAAAATGTGTAAAAACGGAAAAAAAGTTTAAAAACGGACGAAAACGTGCAAATACTGACTAAAACGTGTAAAAACTGACAAAACGTTTAAAAACAGATGAAAACGTGCGAAAATGAAGAAAACATGAAAAAACGAACGAAAACGTGTAAAAAGGACAAAAGTGTGCAAAAAACGGACGAAAACATGTAAAAACAGTCGAAAACATGTAAAAACTGGCGAAAACGTGCAAAAAATGACGAAATCGTGCAAAAACCGACGAAAACGTGCAAAAACCGACGAAAACGTAAGATAACCAAATTTTAAGTTATTTGCTAACGGCCGTTGGTATAAAGGACTAACGATGCAAGTTTATTTTAGTCATATGGTTGAAGTAAGATCAAAATTGAAAGTACGTTGGTGAAGTAAGGTAATAAAAAGGTAAGTGTTTTAACTCGGCAAATTAGATAAAGTAGCTAGGTTGTTATTTTATGGCTTTTACCCTTGTAAATTTGTCAAACTAAAGATCCAAACGAATAATCATCAAACGTAAGAAGAAACTATACATTAGAAAAGTCATAAATATCATTACAAAAATGTCA
The DNA here is from genome assembly GCA_019973895.1 of Chrysanthemum seticuspe. NCBI lineage: Eukaryota > Viridiplantae > Streptophyta > Magnoliopsida > Asterales > Asteraceae > Chrysanthemum > Chrysanthemum seticuspe. Next base: position 141,936,150 of record BPTQ01000004.1, read on the forward strand.
CTGTTTTCACGACGGTGCATGTAATAACTTAAATTTGACATGAATAATTAAGACTAGTTCCAAAAACAAACATTGACAACAAACTCAAGCAAAAACTGGAAAAATAAATAAAAATAATAATTAAAAAAAAATGTCAATGCAGTGGTACGTACACATCACCCAGAATAACATGTTGGGCAAAAGACTATCTTGTTGCACCCCTAAAATAAATAATAAATTGACCCATGCTACCAAAAAAATTATATTATGTAGATGCTGTAAAAGAAATGGTATGAGTAAAAATGTAAGCTGTTCATTTGGGTTTCACCTTCATAGAGTTTACTTGCTCCAGAACTTCGACCACTTCTTTCATGGCAGGCCTTTTTCGGGGTTCTGATTCCAGGCAATGAAGGACAAGTTGAGCGAATATCATTGCAGCTCGACTTGAATATTGCCCTTCTATTCTAGCATCCATTATCGTCCTTATCTTTTTCCTGTTTGGGAGCAATGGCTTTGCCCACTCCACGAGGTTGTGTTGTGGACCAGAGCGTCTTGAGTCAAGTGCTCGTAACCCTGTCATCATCTCCAGCAACACCACACCAAAGCCATAAACGTCACTCTTCACATATAAATGCCCTGCAATTTTCCAATAAATGATCATTTTTACACATGTAAAACATACAACGAGGCCTGCATAGGCTTGCTCAAGTAGTTAGAATTCGTTTATCTTTTATTGCTTAAGGGTATAAATTTTAGATATGTTGATATGAACCCGAAAAAGAGATACAAGTCGCCAAGTCCCCTGATCAGTGTCTTTAAACTCTAACATGTTTGATTCAGAACATCATTAGTTTAGTGATAGTATTTTTAATGAATAACACTATTCATCTGTTTTATATACTCACCTGTTTTAGAGACTATACTCGATGGACATGCTTTAAGTAGTTAAAATTCAAAACCTAGAGAACTTGTTTATTGCCAAAATACAAGAATTTGACTGAAAATTCATTGCCCACACTTTAAATTTCCAACTAAACATAACACAGTACTCAAACTGACTACAAGGATACATTTGATAATAATAATGATAACCGGGTTAGTATATCACTTCAAAACCGATTTGAACCCAACATCATTATAAAGGAACAACGCTACCTTATTAGTGACTTGGTTCACCAAAGCTCCCTTTTTACATGTAGTTGTTGACATGCAACTGACAAAAAATGTCAACCCATTACATCCTTGCTGTTAAGAGTCAGCTAATTTATAATTAATCTGAATGGTAGACTTTGACTTTTTAAGGACTATTGGGTTTACTTTCAAGATTCAACTTTAATCCAAAAAAAGCACCTCAACTTCACGGACTTTGGTAAAGGATTAACCTTACTGGGGGTCACCACAAAACATCACCTAATACTATTATTATAAAACGAGGAATCACCTGTAGCAATGTACTCAGGAGCAGCATAACCGTATGTCCCCATAATCCTGGTTGTTACATGTGACATTCCACCTGAAGGGCCCAATTTCGCCATCCCAAAATCTGAAATTTTTGCATTGTAGTTCTACAAATTGTAAAACAATATAAGAATCAATGGTCCGGAATATAAACTAGACGAATCTCTTTAGTTATATATCTTCTGTACACAAAATAACATTAGGCCAAAAAAGATATACAGAGTAACTGTTCTACTGGCAATGGGTGTGTTTGGGGAGGGGCTTATTGGGGCTTGAGCTTTTAAAATAAGTCAGCTTATAAAATAAGCCCCGTTTGTCACGCACTTCATAAGCCTCTATAAGCCCCAGCCCATAAAAGGGGCTAAAAACAGGGCTTATGAACCATAAATTACATATTTACCCACAAAAATATCTAACATATATCATAAAACTCATTTAATTGTGTCATTTTTAGTAATTTTGCAATAATAAGCCCTAGCCCCAGCCCATTTGCCAAACAAGTCTACAAAAATACAAATTTCAACTTCGGCTTATAATAAAAGCCCGAGCCCCAGCCCAGCCCATTATGCCAAACATACCCATTGTTAATAAAAAGGTAGAATGCTAAAAGATCATGGACCGAAAGACACAAAACAAAGACACAATACACAGCCTAATTAAAAAAATCATGATCATACAGTTCTCTTACCCCATCAAGCAATATATTTGAGGCCTTAATGTCTCTGTATATGACATTGTCGTCTGAACTGTGTAAAAATGCTAGTCCCCGAGCTGCACCTATGGCTATTTTGAGCCGTAGAGCCCAAGAAAGTGGTTGAACTGCAGATCCTCCTGCACATTCCAACAAGTTTCAGCAACCAAGTAAATACAATTTTGACTTGATTATTTTTATTATGTTTGGACTTCATACGTCTAAAGAGATGGTTTTCCAAGCTTCCCTTCTGCATGAATTCATATACAAGTAGAAGGTCTTTATCCTCCCTACAGTACCCAATAAGCTTCACCAAGTTAGGATGTGAAAGCCGCCCCAAAAAATTCACTTCCGACTGTTCCAAGAAGCCATTCAGATTAACTAAAGTTACCGCTTCTCAGGTAATAAACAATAATACAAATAAATAACCAATGTTGGTTCAGAAATAGATAAAGCAAACAAGTTATCAACTATATAAAATGATAGAAAACCGAGATATAATCATAACCCCAACCTGTGATAACAAAGCAAAAGGGAGAGGGTGGGGGGGGGGGGGGGGGGGGGGGGGGGAATTAATAAAATAATAATAATAATTTAGGAATTAGGTCGGTTTCAGCCAAGTGAAGATTAGGGTTTGGTTTCTTCATGTTTTTTCTGTTTGTGTTGTATTGCTACTGGCTTCGTTTACTTTGTTTTTCGGATGACTGATGTTACAGGAGAGCGAGACTACAAGTTCCTTGTTGAGTTCGCTTGCAAAAAAGGTTAAAAAAATGGACAGAACGTTGCTAGGCTCGGATGGGAAACCATTAATGCCTCGTAGATATATTACTCTAGTCGATGTGACTAGTGACTCACATGCCCAAACACAGCAGGTTGAGGTTTCTACGCCAAATGTAAACCTGAATGATACGACTACATAGCCGGTTTCGTATGTCAATGTGGTGAATCCTGACTCGAATAAACCCAAAGGTAAGTTTCGTAGACTTGAAGCAGAAAATACTTGTGATGGTGCGGAAATTTCTATTCCACGTGCTGTTGTGGAGGAGATTAGTTCACGGGTTCAGAATACGTTATATGGATATTTTCCTGGCAAACGAATTGCGTTTCCTGTGGTTCAATACTTGTGCATAACGTGTTGTCTAAATATGGTTTAAGCAAGGTTAGGATGAACGCAAAAGGTTTTTTCTTTTTTCAGTTTGACACGAAAAAAGGTATGGACGATGTCTTGGGAAACGAACCATCGATGATTCGAAATGTTCCCATTATTCTTAAAGAATGGACGTTGGACACTATTTTGCTTAAGGAGGATCTTACTAGAGTGCCGGTGTGGGTGAAACTGCATGATGTCCCCATGGCAGCCTTCTCGGCTGATGGGCTAAGTCTTATTGTTACTAAACTAGGTACTCCTATGATGCTTGATTCTTTTACTAGCACTATGTGTGAAGAATCACGGGGTCGAAGCAGTTTTGCTCGTGCGTTAATTGAGATCAATTCTGAAGACGAGTTGAAAAATAGTCTTATTGCTATTCCGTTACTTAATGGATCGGGGTACTCAAAAGAGACTATTTGAATTGAGTATGAGTGGAAACCACCGAGGAATTAGGTCGGTTTCAGCCAAGTGCAAATTAGGGTTTGGTTTCTTCATGTTTTTTCTGTTTGTGTTGTATTGCTACTGGCTTCGTTTACTTTGTTTTTCGGATGATTGATGTTACGGGAGAGCGAGACTACAAGTTCCTTGTTGAGTTCGCTTGCAAAAAAGGTTAAAAAAATGGATAGAACGTTGCTAGGCTCGGATGGGAAACCATTAATGCCTCGTAGATATGTTACTCTAGTCGATGTGACTAGTGACTCGCATGCCCAACCACAGCAGGTTGAGGTTTCTACGCCAAATGTAAACCTGAATGATACGACTACGTAGCCGGTTTCGTATGTCAATGTGGTGAATCCTGAGTCGAATAAACCCAAGGGTAAGTCTCGTAGACTTGAAGCAGAAAATACTTGTGATGGTGCGGAAATTTCTATTCCACGTTGTTAGGATCAGGGGAGAATAATCGAGAATAATCAGTAGCAAAACAAAAGGAGATCAGACAAAAGTTTCTTGTATTACAAATAAAAGGATACAAGATGAGTATGAGTACAAATGAAAAGGATTAGCCCTTATTTATACTAATGGCTAATATGATTCTAGAAGCTTCTAACCTAAATATCCTAGATATTTCATAATATTATTTCTACTAATCTCTAGATAATTCTTCTTAAGTATCTCCTTTTCTAGATTCTTCCAAAATACCCTTTAGACCAAAATTACTAAACTACCCTTAGGAGGTGAAGTCACAATATCTAACAATCTCCACCTTGAGTTCAACTCCTAAGTAACACCATATCTAATTCCAAGTTCCAAAAGGCTAGAGATACTAGCCAATTTCAAATCAAACGATCGATTCCCAAAAGCTATCCGAAACAAAATCGATCAACAAATGCCGATAACTTCAAAACGAACAATCAAATGTTAGCCGAAAAATTCAAAACGGCTAACCAAACAAACCAATCGGCTCAAACGATCTTCACCAGCGACAATCAAATTCAGGCAACTAACTTCAAAAAACCTGACAAACGAAGATCCAAAATTCAAACGACCTGATTATAACCAAGTCTTCAAACACCAAATCGATCTTCAAATGCAAATACCAAATTCAAATTCTAATGACCCACTTATATAATAAGGATTACGGTCAAACATTCAAAGCACCTCACAATCTGAACCCGAGTCGTCTTTAACCTTTTTCCTTAAGTTTAGGACAATTGTACTTCCAATGGCCTTCCTCTTTGCAATAATTACAAATATCTCGAGGATTGGGACCTCGAGAACGTGATAATGCTCCACCTTTATCTTTACCCTTTTCAAATCGATATTGACCCCTATCACGACTTGTAGTTGATAAGCCGACAGGTTGATCTTCCAAAGTTCCCGATGCTTGATGACGAAGCTCTCGGGAATGCAAACTAGATCGAACATCTTCTAATGTGATGGTTTCTTTACCAACAACAAAGGAGTTTACAAAGTTCTCATACGAGGGAGGTAACGAAACAAGCAGAATAAGAGCAGCATCTTCATCATCAATCTTGACATCAACATTCTTCAAATCCATCAAGATCGAGTTCAATGCATCAAGATGATCTTTTAATGATGAACCTTCTCTCATTCGAAGCGAAAACAAACGTTGCTTCAATAACAACTTGTTCTCAACGACTTTGTCATATAAAGCTTTTCTAACTTCTTCCACACACCGGAAGCCGTTTCTTCATCCGCAACCTCGCAAAGAACCTCATCCGATAAAGATAGCAAAATAGTGGAATGGGCCTTTTCATCTTGTGAGGCATATTTTGCATCCGTCATATCAACCGGTTTGGGGCCGGCTAGAGGTGCCCAAATACCTTGTTGCTTCAATAAGGCTCGAATTTTAATTCGCCATAAACTAAAGTTACTTTTCCCATTAAACTTCTCAATGCTAACTAATGACGATGATGTTTGAGCAGACATATTATTCAAACGGGTTTACTAGTGATGTTCTGTAACAAAACCTCTCACAAGACAAATTCTGATCTTCCACAACACAAATTCTGATCTTGATTTCTCCTACCTTCAAACCCGATCGAACAACAAACACCAAATACCAAAACGAAGAACAGATCCAAAATGATATCAAGATATTGAATCTTGAAAATCAACCAGAAGCTTGCTTCAAACACGATCGGTTAGCTCTGATACCAATTTGTTAGGATCAGGGGAGAATAATCGAGAATAATCAGTAGCAAAACAAAAGGAGATCAGACAAAAGTTTCTTGTATTACAAATAAAAGGATACAAGATGAGTATGAGTACAAATGAAAAGGATTAGCCCTTATTTATACTAATGGCTAATATGATTCTAGAAGCTTCTAACCTAAATATCCTAGATATTTCATAATATAATTTCTACTAATCTCTAGATAATTCTTCTTAAGTATCTCCTTTTCTAGATTCTTCCAAAATACCCTTTAGACCAAAATTACTAAACTACCCTTAGGAGGTGAAGTCACAATATCTAACACATGTGCTGTTGTGGAGGAGATTAGTTCACGGGTTCAGAATACGTTATATGGATATTTTCCTGGCAAACGAATTGCGTTTCTTGTGGTTCAATACTTGTGCATAACGTGTTGTCTAAATATGGTTTAAGCAAGGTTAGGATGAACGCAAAAGGTTTTTTCTTTTTTCTTTTGTTAGTATGTCATTGTGATGAAATTTCAGCCTGTATTTTGAGAAGGGCGTTAGATGAGTTTACTATGTGTTCCGGCCTTTTCCCTAGTATTGCTAAGAGTGCAACCTTTTTTGGGAATGTTCCTGATGTGGTTAAGTCTAGGATTCTCCTTGCCATGCCATTTAGTATTGGTGAGCTTCCTATGAAGTATTTGGGTATCCCTTTGACGGGTAAGAGAATTTGTAATAGCGATTGTAGAGTGCTGATTGAGAAAGTCAAGAATAAGATTCAGGATTGGAGGAATAAGACTTTGTCTTTTGCGGGAAGACTCCAACTTGTCACTTATGTCCTTTCATCGCTTCATGTTTATTGGGCCTCTATGTTCATCCTTCCCGTTTACATTTGTGACAGCATTGACAAGTTACTTAAGAAATTCTTGTGGTCTAGTGGGAGTGATGGGAGCGGGATTGCTAGTGTTGCTTGGAAAGATATATGTAAGCCTAAAAATCAAGGTGGTCTTGGCCTTAAACCATTCAGACTCATGAATGAGGCTTTAATGACCAAGTACCTTTGGAATGTGATTAGCAAGTAGGATTCGTTATTGGTGAAATGGGTTCATGCCTATAGGGTAAAGGATAGAAATATTTGGTTTAATGTCAGTTCTGAGCATGGTGCTTGGAGTTGGAATCAAAATTTGTGCCCTAGGGATAAGATTCGTAGTTTTGTCGAGTATAAGTTGGGAAATGGTAGGAGCTGTTATGTCTGGTTTGATAAATGGCATAACAACGGCCCTTTGTGTAAACTCATCACCCATAATTTCCTTATGGAACAGGGGATTAATATGAATGATAAAGTAGTTGACTGGATTGATGAGAATGGTTGGAAATGGCCGTCTGAATGGAATGATCTGTTTAGTGAGGTGGTGAATGTTCCTGTCCCCATTTGATGACTGTGATGACAAGATTATTTGGATCAATAAGGAGAATAAGGAATCGGAGTTTAGTGTCAAGGAAGCCTGGAAAGCGTTAAGAATTGATTGTCCTAAGGTCCTGTGGTATAAGCACGTTTGGTTTTCTCAATGTATCCCTAGGCACGCTTTCGTGCTCCGGATGGCCATGAGGGTAGGCTTAAAACTAAGGACAGAATTTCTAAGTGGTTCAACATTACTAGTAGACTGTGCCCCTTGTGCAATACTGTTGATGAGACTCATAGCCATTTATTCTTCAGTTGTAGACTGTGTGGGAAAACCTTATTCCTTTATGTAAGCTTGATGATCTCTCTTGTATCTGGGCTCAAATTGTTTCGGGTATTTCTATTAAATCTGCCAATAACTCTTTATGGAGTGTTGTTCAGCGTTTGGTTTTTGGTGCGGTTTACTACATTTGGCAAGAGAGGAACATTAGGATTTTCCAAAATGATTTTAGGACTGAAGAAACTGTTTTTAAAATCATTGTGGACACGGTTAGACATAGACTCATGGGTTTAAGAATTAAGCAGTCTCGTGAGGTTGATAAGGTTGCGGGTATTTGGAAGATTCCTTTGAAAGGCAATAGTGGTAGTGGAAGGATGGATTATAATGATAAAACTGATGGCATTACATAGATCCCTGAGTTGTTTTACGCTGTACATGAACTTATTGAGTTATGTGCAGAAGGGGTGGGTCAATGAGGATGTGGGTTTTTATATTTGGAATCTTTTCACTAACCATTATTGTGCGGATATAGTCTTTTCTTTGAACTCTTGCAGGACTGTTGATTAGTGTGTGTCCTGGGTCTGCTGGTTTTGCTTGGCACTAGAGTCTGGAGTTGTAAGCAAGTTTTTGATCGTGGTGATGATGAGTTGGTTAAATGGATGGTGATATGTGGTCTATGCACTACATCAGTGGTATGGTTCTTTATGTCTGTCATGGTGTAGTTGTAGAGACTGAGTACTTAGGAGAGCATACCCATCTGTTTTTTGTTTTTAACCTGTGTTGGACTACTGTTATGGATATTGGGGGGATTTCGGGCATTTTGCTATGCACTACAGGAGTGATAATTAATCTTTGCGCTGGTCTGTTGTTTGGTGGTTTGGAGTACAGCTGGCTATGCACTACAGAGACTAGTCTTAACTTCTGCGCTGGCTTTTTGTCTTGGTTTGTTAATCATATTCAGGATTATGGTTTGTATAAGCAGGTTTGGATTGATGATTGTTTATATATTATGCTTCCATTCTCCTTGAATAATGGCATCATTAACCCCTGTACTCTTTTTCCTAGTCCTTTCCCACATGGTTTTTATTTGGCTAGGTTTTTTAACGAGACAGGGTTCATGGGTGATTGGTTACTTTGATGTTTCACCCTCCTTCATGAATGCATCTGGTGATTTAAAGGTTATCTGGGATATTATGGGTTTATCAAGATCAAGCTATCTGAAGGAATTTTCCTGCATTATTATCTTTAGTATGTATGGTAACTCCCATTCCATTAGGCTTAGTAGTTTAGCTTTCTATGAGTTACATTCATATGGTGATGTTTGGATATGCATTGGTTGGTCCCTTTGTATTTCCATGATTCAGAGTATGATGTTGACTTTAGATCAAGCTTGTATTATGCTAGGTTTGTGTTTTGGGGGTTGTTTTGGTTGTTATTGGCTGGTTTTGGTTATGTATTATTCTCAGTTATTGCAGCACTTTGTTTATGTTTGGGGTTGGTCCAATTCTGTAGTCTTTAGGCAAGAGATGGACTGTTTAGGGTTTGTCCTAACAGTTTAATCTTCTTGTGCTATGTCTTGTACATAACTTTTCATTTTATTTATCTATTTTACCTTTGTAATAAAAAATAAAAAATAAAGGTAAATAGCATCACAGTTTCAGTTTTATTTCTATAGCGGATCATCACAAAACTTTTGAAAACGATTCTAAAACTATTTCAACTTTCAGAAATGGTTATCAAAGCAATCCATCCACGTGCATTTTATAGCTCTACAATTAGCCAGTCAAAATAAGCAAAAATAGTAACTTTTGATAGGTAGGACACTTTTAGAAATAAGTTTCAACTGTCATGACCAAAAAAGAAAAAAAGTGAAGGTACTCTCCAAATACTAAAATCGGAAAAACTTCCCATTCCATGACTAGGAAAATCTATATATTTGAAGTTGCCAACATTACCAATCTTGTTAAAGAAAGTTCAATTCATTTAGGTTTGTCATAAAAGGAAACTTATACTAATAAATAATACGGTAATAGATAACATAAAGAAAGAAAGGAAGAAAGAAACCTGCCATTCTTGAAAGCCTTGAACACTTTCATGGTTCAATTTCTTAATAGCAACCATGGAACCAGTACCATTCTTGGAAGGCAACATTGTCTTTTCCTCAACCCAACCTTTATAAACAGTCCCAAAACCACCAATACCCAAAACCATATCTGACTTAAAATTTTTAGTACAACTTTTCAAATCTGAATAAGCATAAACCTTCAAATCAGCAGCTGGTAACACCTCACCCTCATCATCAGACCTGCTGCTACATGTTGTTCCTGATATCCCAACACCATTACTTGTACTAATTGATGTTCCTTTTTTTATATAATAAAAACATTAGTTACAAACAAATATAAAACAATATAAATTAAAGATATGATATGTCAACCAACCAACCTGTAGTTGAAGAAGGTTTAGTATTTGTGGAGATGGTTGTTGAAACAACATCTGAAGAAGCAGTAGATTCAAGACAATTTCCCATTTTTGTGCTATGTTTCCATACTATGATGATGATTTGGTGCTTTTTTTAGATTTGAAAGATGCTTTGGTTCTTAAGGAAAAGGTTGGACTTTTTATTTTTGATGGTTTGGTATTTTCCAGGAAAATAAAGTCGTTATTTCTTTGGTGGTCACATGTGTTGGAATGTTGTGGTTGTTGTAGTTTACTTTTTTATTTTATATGGACCCTCTCACATATACAAATTTCACCTTTTGCTCTTTATATTTAAAGGAATTGTATATATATACCTTATGAAACTTGTATATTTGCATATTTTTTTAAAATACAAGTTTTTAATAGATAATATACAATGGTGTTTAAGTATGTTTTGGAAAAATATGTAAATATGCAAATTTTAGTGGGTAGATATGTAATTGATCCTATATTTAAAGGTTAATGGGTTAAAGACTTATATTACCAACGATTTTTTTTTCAAATATCACAAATTTACCTTTTTTAGTACTTTTATCACCAACAAAACTTGATGTTACCTGTAAATACCACCAACATTCCAAACTTATTTTCCAGCTAGCATTTATTTATCTACGTGGATAATTATTTTGCCTAGTCAGCGGGTTGCATCAATTGGGTCGGGTTTCCAATGGTAAAAAAACACCCCCACATATATAAGATGTTTCCTCTTAACATGAATCTAACCTAACCCTAACCCCAATCCTAACGGTCCAAAAATCACACCCGCAATGTCTCATTATCGTCGCCATAATTCCAAGTTATAAACTTGCAAGCTTCCAGTTAGGGTTTTAACATCATGGACGCCAAGCAATCCAGGTAGACGATTCTTGGTTTGTACAAATCGTGGGGTAAGTTTTTTTTTTGGGTAAAAGGGTTAAAAAATAAATCGTGGGGTAAGTTCTTGATGATTAATTACACTGTTGATGTAATTAAAGTGAATATCTTCAATAATTTGTCATTTGAATTGCAGAAACCTGTAAAAAAGAAATGTGAGACATGGCTTTGGTTTGATCCAGAAATTGAGAGTGATTGGTAGAGGGCACAATTGAATGATATGTATGGGTTGCTTACTCCAAATGAAAGACATCAACTTGACAATGAGATGACCCGTGAAGAAAGGTTAATGGAGTTTCAAGAACAAGTTATTCCCTCACTTATTGATGCGTGAGCTCGGGTTCGAAAGACTTCCTTTTCAACGAGCAAGCTTTACAACCCACTAGGCAGTGTACCTAATCGTTGTAGTGTAGTATGGGTAAGCCCAAGGGGTTGATCGTTCTCTAGGGGAATAGAGAAGCTAGTAGAGATGTATGACGAGAAGGTAAGGTTGAGGGTGATTCTTTTTAGCTTTTTGGATTTTTTAGAAAATAAGTAAAATCTCGGAGTATAAGAGTGGGGGTGGTACTTCTACCAATTTTAACTACTTAATAATTTAAACTAAAAACTAATTTACTGATGAAAAGAAGAAGATAAGCTATGGCAATATTGATTGGTGTGTTCTTATGATAATTAAAAGCGTGTTTACTTAGATGATCTTACTCCCTATTTATCTCTTATTGGTCGGTTGAATTGTCACATCCTTATCTTAATTGGTGCGTTGTATTCCGTGTTAGTCATAGGGGTGCCTAATTCCTTAGTTCTATGAATCATAACTCTCATCTAGACTATACGGGGATCACCAAGTAACGTAGTATCTCCCCCGAATACTCTATTATCCTAAAGCTACAACTCACGCAATAAACACAACGATGGCTCAAGTCCACTCTCAAGCTTTGTGCTATTTAGGACGCTCAAGCTCGCAACAATTAAAGAAGAAGTCAGTTTTCCTTACTCTAGCGTCTACCAATTAAAACAAGAGACAACCTAACAATAATCAACAACTAGGTTTCATAGATCTAAGCAAACACAATAATAATTTAGTTACTCATGATAGATAAGCGTGCACACACACAAACAATTGAACATAGGATAAACATGATGATATAATGGATTAACAAGCTTATCTTTGAGTGTAAAGAAGGGTTTGGAACCCTAAAATACTGCCCAAGTCGAACTATGAACGAACTAGTGTTTACTCTCCAAAATATTACTCTCTATATGCAGAAAAATCGAAGTCTATATATAGATTTACAAATGCGACGGCGCCTTTTGATGGTGAGCGCCTTATGTTCGCCGTCATTAGGGTTTCGTTTGGGGCCAAGTCATCGTTGGGACGGCGTCAGTTGAGGAAATGTGACGTCGTCTGGCTTCAATATGGACGTCGTCTTGAATTGGGTCTTGGTCGTCTGGTGTAAAATAAAGAGAGACGCCTTCCAGAAATAAGGTGTGACGTTGTCATGTTGTAGAATCAAAATCACGTCTGAGCCGTAGCTTGAAATTCTATTAGAAAACCTCCTTAGCGACGGCGTCGCCCTTTGGGTTGGGACGCCGTCAGGTGCAGAAATCAGCCTTGTGGTTTAGGGTTTAGGGTTTAGGGTTTAGGGTGACTTTGTCGTTTTCTTCATGTTTTCGCTCTTTTTCGTCCATAAATGCTTGATTCCAGCATTTTGGTTCTGAAAGACCTAAAATGTGAAAATGAACGATTTTAAGTAGTAACGGTGTGACAACTGGCAATTTAGGGAGTCTACTTTAGGTAACCGCATTACGTTAAACTAAACCGAGCTTTGCCTTTATCACTATTTTCATCGGCCATGACTTGATTTGATATCGTTTATTGGTTTTTATGATTTATTTTATTATTGGATGAGTTATCGTGTGAGTTTGAACTCTTTTGATAGGCACTATTCGATTCGGTACTATAAAAGCCTAAAACGAGAAATAACGTAACTTTTAGACCGTAACTCGAAAATTGACAAATAAATAGTCAAAACTCGTGGAAAAACATAAATAACGATAATAGAAAGTCGAATGAACGTCGTGGGACAATCGTGGGACAATATATGAGCTCGGGAATGGGTAAACGGGGCATTTTACGAAAAATTACGGCTTCGGCCGTCTCCTTTTCACCTTGTGTAACACCCCAAAAATACGGTCTAGCAGAAGCATACGTGCCTTTGGGTGCCACAATCTTGGTATTACAAAATAAGGTACAAAGAATGGTTTTTATCCCATTTATTTAGAATAATATTCATTAATTGAAAACATTAAATTTACATTAATGAAAGTAGTGCGGAAATAGGCCCAAAAGATAATTAAAGCGGTCCCGTTTATTCATCAGAGTCGCCTATGACCATGCCCCTTGCCAAGCGTCATCCAATAACGAGCTATCACCTTAATCCTGAGAACACATGCTAAAAAGGTCAGCTTACGCTGGTGAGTTCATAGGTTTAAGTTCAGTTAAAACATAGTGGACCTGTAGTAGTTGATTTGCTATGCGAGACTTAAGATAGATATACATCAATCACAAACCGTATCATATCTGAAATCACAATCCATATCACGCATCCAGTGATCGCACGGGCCCAACGACTCTAGTCCAGCACTGTCGTTGCAAAGTCTAGAATAATTGCCAACCCCGGACTAGGTCGAGGTAGAAGTCTACTCTTAGCTAGGCAACAGTTATAGCAATTAGGATTGCTACCCTAGTCTAAGGCAACGACTATCGCACATCTATCTAAACAATCAAGCACATAAGCAAATCCAAATAGTTTTAAAGGTCCAAAAATAGTAGCATGATTCTCACCCAATTTAGTTAAAAACGTAGATAAAAATGGGGCTATGAAACTCACCTTTGCCACAGTAATGCACTATTCACTATTGACATGACTGGCATCTAAAGCTAATCTCCATGGCATCCAGAAGAATGTACGACAAGTACAATAGAATAGAAGTGACGCAACCTAATGCGTATACGATAATCTTAAAATACAGCTTATCTGATAAAGAAATCAATAGAAAGTATTGTGTTGTAGTTTTTGTGGATCATTCATGTCGTTATTTTCAAAAGTACGTTATCGTTCCTAAAAGTTTATAATTGTTATCTCAAAAGTTTAGTTTTAACGTTTCGTGTGGTGGTAAGAAACATAGACGCGATGCATAACTCACGCGAAAGAGGAAAAGACATCGACCAAGCCAAGAAATACAGACAATACTCAAGCTAGTCAAAGACTAGGTACTTACGACAACTATTTATATAACATAAATAGGACAATTGATAAGTTTCGGTAAATTACCCAAAAATCCCCAAACGTACATGTTTAAGAATAAAAGACAAGTTTCCATTTATCGCTCAATTGATAAAAGTTTCCCAATTGTTATTCATAATTATACAAGTTTACAAAAGAGTACTTTATAGTAGGTATATTAAGTAGTGTACTATAAATGACACGTTCGTTTATTCAATGTTCTTAACCATTATGTCTTTAATAAGTTATCTCATCCAAATAACTGTTTTCAACCAGTTTATAGAAGCTAATCATGCATTTATTAGATATAAGTTTATGAGAAAGTACTTCTTATACTGTATATTAAGCAGTGTATTATAACGGCGCATTTGATTATGTAGCGTTTTCAAAACATTATGACTTTAATAAATAGTCTTATCAAAATAATATTTCCCGAAAATTTTATAAGAGTTAACAAGTAGTTATAAAACACGAGTTATTATCGTAGTGAATAAAGGTTTATAGTTAGACAAAACCGTATTCATTTATAATACATATCTAAGTATCTCGTTATTAGTTAAAAGTTATTAGTTAAAATGTGAAAATATAATACTTAGGCATATTGCGATATAAATATATCAAACTTATTTCCGAATTTAGTATATATGGTACTCGTTTAGGCCAAAACGTTTAATAAAATCTAATTTATTAACCATTATAACTTGTTATCAATAGTTATTCCAAGTTTATGAACCGTATTCTATCCTTATAAATTATATCGTACGTCATATCCAATACCGATTATTAGTTGGCTAATTAATTCTCAACATTTATCTTCCCATTTTATAAATAATTTACATCGTTATCCGATCAAGTCGTATATCGAATATCACAATAGTTTTATTCTGTTTTAGTTGTGAAATTGATTTGTTACCATATCACTTCGTAAGTATATATATATATATATATATATATATATATATATATATATATATATATAGTTAACCCGTATTACAGGTTTTACCGTTGTTTTATACCATTAACCGTTTCATCAATTTTAATATCTCATTATAATGACCGTTGGTTTTAATATGTCTATTTAGTATTCATGATATCCAAACACAAGTATCGACCCCCCACGTACTATCCATATCATTCTAGTATTTATAAGAATTACTAAATCCCATTAATCGTATTAAAGGTATGCCCATTTACTTATTCCATTTACCACTTATTAGATTTCGATATTCTTTATTAGTAATTCATTTACAACATCTTAACCAATACCTATGTCCAACCCGAGACCAATGTGTGCGACAATTATCAAATCAATATAACCAAATGAGCATACTATTTTCCTTGTGGGTTGGAAACTACGCTGAAACAAAACAAACACGACCATGAGTTGTCGAACCTGACCCGAGACATAAAACAATTTAATTACAGCCATGGGTCACTCGAGAACCAAGGCAACCATTAAACCAACAAGTTAATTCACATAAGGACCAAATGGTTATAACCCGAGTTGACTCAGTCGAGTTGACTCGACTCACTGAGTCAACTCGTACAACATCTCAAAACAAAGGACATGTTACTTGAATCTTGATTTTACCACCATTTTTATTATCAAACCTTTTAGATCCGGTTATAGTTATGCTGTGATATTTACGCTACCCATTTTATGTCCACGAAAACAACACAAACAACATATATATGACCTGAAATCTGTAAAAGAAACTGAAATAATAATGAAAAGGGTTGGGTCGTGTTTTTACCGAGGGAGAAA
Organism: Chrysanthemum seticuspe; assembly: GCA_019973895.1. NCBI lineage: Eukaryota > Viridiplantae > Streptophyta > Magnoliopsida > Asterales > Asteraceae > Chrysanthemum > Chrysanthemum seticuspe. The sequence continues at coordinate 141,952,117 of BPTQ01000004.1, forward strand.
GAGGAAGAACGAGGGCCGTGATGGCGTCTTTACGAGTACTACTCGTAACCAAGACCAAGCAAGATCCCTTTAAAAACGTTTTTCCCTTGAAACCCTAACAATCCGAAATTGAAATCTGAGATGTGGAGGCGTGTTGATGATTGAGGGTGCGTAGGTTGTAGAAAAGGAACCACCATGGCCCGATCTAACGTTTGGGAGAAGCGGTGTGGTGGTGAGTGGTCGCCGGAATTTGGCCGGACTCCGGTGACGGCGCCGGAACCCTAAATGGGTCGTCGGATAATTTAGAGAGAGAGAGGGAGAGTTATTTAGTGTGTGTGTTGGTAGAGAGAGAAAGAAAATGGGTGAACTGAGAGAAAGGTGAGTTGTGGGGGTATATATACTACAAGGAGGGACTAGACTTGTACACTCAAAACCACAAGGGCAAAAACGAAACTATCACAAGGGACCCTAGATGAAACTTTGTAAAACTTTCGATATATTAGGTTCGGGACTCGTTTGGGCTAGCAAACAAGGGATTCGTGACTCGAGAGTTACGCCAATGTTTTTAGAATAATATTTCCAATCAAAACGATATATAATACGACTCATATCTCAAATTTGCTAAACGATCGCTCTAATCGATGTTTCTCCAATTACGACGCATCGAGGAATTTACGAGTTGTCACAGCCTGACCTCCTTAAAAGGAATCGCGTCCTCGCGATTCAATTCAAGTTACCCGTTGGGGTTTAAAAGAGGCGAGTGCATACGCACGAGGATTCATCTTCACGTTCCCTACGTGAATCTAGGATCTTACTGTGAGTTTTTACGAGCTTCAAAGATAGAATTTCGACTTTACTAAAGTCGTCTGAATTCATGGTTCATGATTTCGATAGGTTAACGAAGTTTGAACGTCCAAGATTAGGATTTCCCAAAGGGGCAACGATTGCCTCATTGGCGAGTCATTTCTTCCTATTACATACGAAACATTGTGAACTCTAGTGAATCTTGATGGTAGCTCAAGGCTCTGAGCTACTGGTCTTAACCTAGTAAGAATTTTCAGAAGGGTCGATATAGCGGGGATTAAGTTTTCATGTTTACTACTCGCTTCACACAATTTCATGGTGGATCCGTAAACTTAATTTTAGGTTATCACCGGAAGGTTCAAGAGATTTACGTTGTCTATGTCTCCTAATGGTTTGTGAGCAACCTACATATTTATCTTAACTTAGAACGGTTTCCTTGGTAGTTTCTTAAATAGGTTCAGGGTTAGTAGGTTGGGTATTTCCATTTCTACCCAACAATCAGGGTCGGCACTTACGATCATAGAGGATCCCTTACGGTGCCTTTGAGGTACTAAAGCGATAGGTACGGTTATAGGAGAAGTTGGCGAATGGAAGGTGTCTATCCCAACCATTGTCTGACTCGAGAGATGTCGATAAGAGAGTTTGGCCAACGAGAGGTGTCTATCCTAATCGTTGCCAAACTTGATAGGCACGCTACGTGTTCTACTAGGGTTCGAATGGTTTCTCTACTTCAGCCATTAGTTTGGAGATGATACACTACAAGCATATCTAGATCGGTTCTCTCGGCTCTAGGAAGTGATAGATGAAAAATGGGTGTGTGGCGATTGCCATAATCTGGAAAGGACAGAAATCAGCATTTCCTAAAGCACACGGTTTCCTTTACGTGTGGAGAAGTCCATTTGTATAACTTAGGTTTTCCGATCGCACTTCCTTAAGGAGTATCGAAGGGAGTTGAAGTTTGAGAAAGAATAATCAGAGGTGCGCTAACCCAATGAATCTCAGATAGAGAAAACGGACCAGGGGGGATTCCCTTTTCAATCAGAGTTCCATGGTGGGAAAAAGGTAAGGAGCTAGAGTTCGAAAGTGAGGACTAGCTTATTGGAGCAAGTCACTTTACCGGAAGGAGAGGAGTGAGTATTCTCTCACCTCCTTAAAAGAAGATAGAGGGATTCTCTATGAATGCAAAAACTATATGAGTGGGACGAGTAAGGACGTCCATACTTTCTATCTTGTTGAATAGCGGGAGGTGAACAGGTTAGGTAGGACTACCAACAACTATTCAGGTAATGGTGCGGAACTTTATTTCCAAGGTTCCGTCTATGGTGTAGCTTATCGTTCGGTTAAGAGGACCGAAAGGATAGCAGGTGGTTCTTGAAGGATGAGAGAAGGATTAGGTGGTTGTCCTAGAGAACATGGTTCAGGTTTCTCCTTAGGATTTCAAGATTTCTGCTAAGTACGGAATTTCTATTAGATGGGAAGTCTAGGAAGTTCAGAGTATGTCTCTATTAGAAAGTGTTGATTGCTACCAGCAATCGGTCGGTTGACTTAGCATGATATCTAGGTTAGAGACGAAAAGTACGACTCCTAAAAGAGAGCATTGGTTACTAACCACAGTCAGTCGATTGACTCATTGATGCACTTAATACTTTACGCAGAAGGGTTCCATATTCAACTTCAAAATCATGATTTCCAAAAGAGGTTTGACTATCGATCAATATCGATTCAACTCCTAAATACGAGTGAAGGTTAACGGCTCTAAGTTGATTTACTAAGGAATTTCGCATCGATGGAGTGTAAGGTACGACATCGATAGGACAGGGTTGGTAGTACCACAACCGACGGTAGGATGTAGCAGACTATAGTTGATAAAATACTGTTGAGAGTTCAACGTTGCTAGAGCAACATCGACGGAACAATTTCTAAGGATAATCCTCGGTGAACAACTTCACTAAAACAAGTCGTTAGATCGTTATCGATAGGGGTACCTAAATAGAGGATAAGGTACGACATCAACAACACGTAAGGCTTAACCGAAAGCTGTTGGCGAAGCAACGTCGACCACAACATTATCGGTTTAGGAAATGAGCAATGTCGACTAGATGACGTCGCTAAAATCAACATCGAATGAATGGTAAGGTTTCGGAAGTTTTCTCAACAATCCGTTCAAGACTAGGCTTGAGGTATAAGTGTCGGTAACAGGGTTACCAACGAAACGAGGCTAGATGACAAATCCACGGTGTTACTACTGAAACGATGTGGAATGATAATTCCAACAAGATTACAATCGAAATACGGTGGAATGATAATTCCAATACGGTTATTATCGCAATGCGACCGGATTATTCCAATACGGTTATTATCGCAATGCGACCGGATGATGTTTCGAGATCGAATACCGATTAAAGGTCGAAAGATGATTTTAACAAAGTTATCAACGAAACGGAGCCGAATAATAATTCGAGGCCAAATGATGATTCGAAGTCAAATGATGAGTTAAAACTCGGAACGAGATCAAAATCACAAAATCAAAAACACAAGGACCAAAACCCAAAACCGAATCCAAAATAGTCAAGACCAAATCCAAAACAGCTCAAAACAATTTCAAATGCTCGAATAAGATCAACGAGGGTTATGTCAAAAAACAATTCGGATGAAAACAGTGCCAATCGGGTCTCACCCGACTTATGGCGAACTACGCTCAAGTGTTACAAACAAGAATTTCACATAAACGGAGACGTATAGCGATGCCAGAAGTGTTACGATTCAAAAGGTGTTACGATGCCAGTGTGTCGTGTGTGAGTGCAGGCTTTCGTGATGTTTGGTGAGTGTGAGTGTGCGAGTCTACCTAAAGTTTATCGTTCTTAAAACCAATCTTAAACCCGAACATAATTTTGTTATAACAACTCCCAGTATTTGCAAAATTCACCTCTGAGACGGACATAGGTGATCAGTCCATGTCCTGCTGTCTCTGGCTGAATATAGGTGATCAGTCTATATTCATTCGAGGTTCGATGAATTTTTATTAAGCAAGGCACAACCAATTATTATAACCAATTCTTAATATATATTCCCCAAATTCAATGTTATATGCCCAAAATGTATTCATTTTCTTATCTCAAAAATATCTCGTTGCTCCATTTAGTTATTAGCGTTAGGTATCATCGTGTGTGTGTGTGGTATCGACTCGAAAAGACACCATGAATGCACTCAAATAACCACAATGCGACTCATAATGACGCAATGAGACGGCTAAATGATAAACTTTATAGTTTAATAAGTTTCGGAATAAATAGTTAGATCTTATCGAATTCGTCAACTCGATAAACTCAACCATTTATTCATGTCGCTTATTATCCCAAAACCAAACACATCCTAATGAGTCATAAGGATAATTCACCCATTAGTAATGTTATTCCACGTACATAGCGGGCGCTTATTAGGTTCATCAACCTAATAAGTCCGTTATCCACGTGGATCGACGCTATTAATGTTAGGTCATCCATAACCCACGCACAACACATAAATGGTATTAAATACTCATAAATGACACCTTTTGATAAACGTACCCTCGAAGCATTTAGTGACTCATTTATTACAAAACATTTCTATTTTTAGGCGTTAGTTTCCTTTTTTTAAATGTCAAATAACAAGGCGAGCCTTGTTATCGAAGGCTTAGTACAAAACCATTTATCATCTATATCTTCTAGTACTATTTACTAGTGTGTATATATATATATATATATATATATATATATATATATATATATATATATATATATATATATATATATATATATATATATATATATATATATAAATTACGATATAAATTTCACTATAAATTTATTCGTTTTAATATAAATTTCAATATAAATTTTGAGTCATTATTCGTTTCGAGTTCCCAAGTGCGAGTCATGACTCTCGGCTTTTACACCTCATATTGTTCAATAGATACTAAAGACCAAGATACGGCATTGTCGGGGTCAGTCGAGACTAGAAAGTCACGATAATACCTGACGTAGCGCAAGGTTGACATATATATCTGTGACAACTCGTAAATTCCTCGATGCGTCAAAATTGGAGAAACATCAATTAGAGCGATCGTTCCATCTAAGTTGAGTTACGAGTCATATTATATGTCATTTTTATTGGAAATAATGTTTTATGAACAATGGCGTAATTCTTGAGTCTCGAATCCTTCGTTTGCTAGTCCAAACGAGTCCCGAATCATTAAAATACAAAAGAAAATAAAAGTTACAATAAGGATCCCTTGAGGAAGTTACATAGTCGCCCTTGTGGTTTTGAGTGTACAAGTTTGGCCCCTCCTGAGTATATAAATACCAATGTTGCAAAAATCGCGAATCGGTAGTCGGGCAGTCGACCACCCTGCAGCGAGTAATCGGTCAAGGTGGGATTAATCGGTGATTAATCGGATTGGCATTTCCTGTAAGTTTTGGGTATTTCTGGAGACCAAACTAAAGATATTAACTGATCCAAGCCTACTATGTTTACAAACCTCAATAAAAGGCTCCAATTCTGATTATAAGGCCCATTGTGCGTTATAAGTGAAATAAACGATCCCCATTGTGCGTCATAATTGAAATTATTATTTTTTTAAAGTTGGCTGATTTGGCCGATTTTTTACCGATTCGGCCGATTTTTGACCGATTTTTGGCCAATTTTTTACCTGACCGATTTTTAAAATTCGACAAGGTGTATGGCCGATTACCGATTAATCGGCGATTAATCGGCCGATTTTTGCAACACTGATAAATACCCACCCCCTCACTCTTTCTCTCATTTTACCAACTTCTTTCTCTCAGTACAAAACACACACAATTACTTCTCTCATTCTCTTTCTAAAATCCAGCCACACCCTCCCCTAGGGTTCCGGCGCCATCACATTTTCCGGCTAACTTTCCGGCGACCACCAATAACTACACCACCTATCTCAAATGATAGATCGGGCAATTGTGGTTACGTTTTCATAACTCACACGCCACGATTCAACCTCACGTGCTCCAAATCTAATTTTTAGATTTCGGATATTTAGGGTTTTGAATAAAAACGTGTTTGATGATTCAAGGTTAGATGGCTACGGGTTGTACCCATTGGAGACGCCATCACAACTCTCTTTCTTCTCTTTTCTCACGGTAAAACGCACCCACCATCATGTATACTTATTTTCTCTCTTATTTTCGTATACATATTATTGTGGTGTTTTTCGTGGATGTAAAAATATTAAAACACGTTTTAAAAACGGATTAATAAATACTCGTATGGTAAACCTTTGAAAAACAAGATCTAAAAACGTTTAAAACCCTTCGTGTGACAATTAATAAAAACATGTTTCATATATATTATTTTGACGGGTTTTCGTGGACTATAAAAATGATTATACCTATTTTTGCAATGAGATTCGTGGGTAAAAATGGATTAAAAGTGTATATGATTGATTCGTGTGTGTGGCAAGAACTCAAAGAAGTTATTGTGACGTTTGTTGAATTTTTTAGTCAAGACTCTTGAAGGGTTATTAGCAGATCCGTGTTAGGTCCTCGTTGTACTCGGATTCATTTGGTCGTGAGATGGTGTCGGGACAGGGTTGTAGGGTTGTCTTGGTATGGTTCTAGTCCTTGGTTAAACGATTAAAACATTTCAGACGTAGGGTGTTTGTCGTTAACTGGAAATAACGAGACTCGAAAGGGGGGGGGGGGGTGCTTGTTTGAGTTTTAGTGTCATTCTAGTGAGGTGAAATTGGGCCAAAGTCTAGAGCATGTTGAGTTGCTTGATGGGTTGAGCCCAATGAGCAAACAGGTTAAAACTTAATCATAATAACAAGTGTTTAATAATCACTTTTGTCAAGTATAATACATAATGTTTATTAGATATCGGTTAACTTGGATCGTGTCAATGTGTAACTTGGAAATACATAACGAGCTAATTATACAACGATGAAGGAATAGAACTATAGAGATACACAATATTGGACTATAGCGAATAACAAATAGGTCATTCATGCATTGGGGTGATAAATATTAAGAACTAAATATGCCAATAAATAAATGATTATTTGGTACTACATATATGTTATAACTTATAAGTGTTTAACTACGATTTATAAATTTGTAATAACATTCGATAACGAGATATATTTGTTATAGGTTGAACTTTATTAAATATGTTGGATTAACTATATGCAACACATTAGAGTCGGCGTGAGTTTAATATATTTTCACAACGAGCCTAAACATTTAATTGTCACATAATAATTAATTACGAAATATATAACTATACCTTATTGATTGGACACGGTTTTATAAACTCTTATTGAGTTAGGATGATAAGTCATGTTTTCTAAAGTACGTGATAACTTTTATATACTTGTCGTCAAATATGGTTTTATTCAATTTGAAACCTTTATCAACTACGATAATAACTTGTGTTTTACAAATACAAAACATCTTTTATAAACTTGTTGATAACAGTTATAATGATTAGTATGTCGTACTCTATAAAACGTTTTGGTTTAAATGAGTTAGTACAATTGTTTTTGCGATAAAACTAAATATTCCATTTCACATCTAAATTGCTATTGAATTATATAACTATATATATATTTGACGGATATGGTTTGATCTATTATAAACCCTTATTAAATACAATGGTAACTCATGTTTTATAACACATGCTAGCTTTTATAAACTTGTTGGAAATATTATTTTGATAAAATAACTTATTGAAGTCGTATTGATTTGGAAACGTTGGAATAAACGAACGCGTCATTCAGAGTACGCTACTTAATATACCTTATATGAAGTACCTTCTTTTAAACTTGTATAATTATGAATAACAATTGAGAAACTTTTACTAATTGAGCGATAAATGGAAGCTTGTCTTTTATTATTAAACATGTACGTTTGGGGATTATTGGGTAAATTGCCGAAACTTATCAATTAACATATTTATGCATCATAAATAGATGTCGTCATTTCCTAGTCTTTGACTAGCTTGAGTATTGTCGGTATTTCTTGGCTTGGTCGACGTCTTGTCTTTTTGGCGTGCGTTCTAGTAGTATGTCTTGACTATGTCGGTGTCTTTTCCTCTTTCGCGTGAGTTATGTGTCGCGTCTATGTTTCTTACCACCACACGAAGCGTTAAAACTAAACTTTTGAGATATTGACTATAAACGTTTGGGAACGATGATGTACTTTTGAAAGTAACGACATGAATGATCCACGAAAACTACAACACATTACTTTCTAGTGATTTCTTTATCATATGAGCTGTATTTTAAGATTATCGTATACGCATTAGGTTGCGTCACTTCTATTCTATCGTATTTGTCGTACATTCTTCTGGATGCCATGGAGATTAGCTTTAGATGCCAGTCGTGTCAATAGTGATTAGTGCATTGCTGTGGCTAAGGTGAGTTTCATAGCCCCACTTTTATCTACGTTTTTAACTAAATTGAGGTGAGAATCATGCTACTGTTTTTGGACATTTAAAACTAGGGTAGCAATCCTAATTGCTATAACTGTTGCCTAGCTAAGAATAGACCTCTACCTCGACCTAGTCCGGGGTTGGCAACTGTTCTAGAGGTTGCCACAACAGTGCTGGACTAGAGTCGCTGGGCCCGAGTGATCCCTGGATGCGGGATATGGATTGTGATCCGGTTAGGATCGGTTGGTGATCCGGTTAGGATCGGTTGGTGATCCGGTCAGGATCGGTTTGTGAACGATGTTTATCTATCTTTAGTCTTGCATAGCAAATCAACTCCAACAGGTCCAATATGTTTTTACTGAATTTAAACATATGAACTCACCAGCGTAAGCTGACCTTTTTAGCATGTGTTCTCAGGATTAAGGCGACATCTCATAATTGGATGACGCTTGGCAAGGGGCTTGGTCATAGGTGACTTTGATGAATAAACGGGACCGCTTTAATTATCTATTGGGCCTATTTCCTCACTACTTTCATTAATGTAAATTTAATGTTTTCAATTAATGAATCTTATTCTAAATAAATGGGATAAAAACCATTATTTGTACCTTATGTTGTGATACCAAGATTGTGGCACCCAAAGGCTCGTATGCTTCCGTTAGACCGTATTTTCGGGGTGTTACAGATTGGTATCAGAGCCAAGGTTATAGAGAACCGGGTATATTTTCAAACCTAGACTATAACCACTTGTCGAAAACTTAGCCCTATGACCGCCACATGCCTGCCTGCCAAGCTGAAGCCTCGTGTATGACTAGTTTAAGGATGTAGATAATTGAGAACACATGAGACGAATTGATTGCTAAGACGATTGATGAGATGTTTATGGCTTATTTGATAAACTGGTTGATGGGATACTTGTCGAATGTGTGTTGTTAGTAGACGATTTAAGTCTGCCTATCTTAGTAGTTCACTATAAGCATTTCACATGCTTATACACACACAGTAAGCATGTCCTCATGCTTACGCATACCCCATAAGCATTTCCATATGCTTATGCACGCCCTATAAGCATGTCCTCATGCTTATACATACATAGAAAGCATGTCCTCATGTTTTTGCACGCACTATACCCTTCACTGAGTGTGGAGTCCCAAACCTTATATCTATAACACTTAGTTTGTATTAAGTAGTTGCCTTGGATAGTTCCAAAACAACAAAGAGAAAACTTTGTAAGAATACACACAAATACGTGGAATCTATTGGATATACTTAGAAGATGAAAGTAAACAAGCGAACACAAACTGTGATAACCAATGTTTCAACATTATTAATCAATAAAGGGGATACTCTCAAAGTATCAGAGTTACGCAATTTCCTTGCGTAATCTCACCACTCGATTTATAACTTGCACATTAGTAATGGCCGTGGGAATGATTTAGGAATGTAGAGGAAATGGTACTATTATAACTAAGTTAGGAAGTCACGAACGAGGCCTTTTGTCTTGTGAATGTGAGTTCCACAATTAAGTTTTGATGAACACGAGTCTAAAACGCGTTAAAGCTAATAAAACATGTAAACTGGTGTGTTGGTATCGTGTTTTGTGTCATGTTCACGTGTTTTTGCATCTTATCATGTTTATGTGTCCTTAGTCATAACAAGTGATGGGTTATAATGGCTTTGATAATGCTGAAGGGTGTATAGTCTCGTGTCACGATTTTGAGTCGAAACTTTCGTAAACCTTTGTATTCTTTAGAATTGTCAAACAAGTGGTAATCGGTTTTGATTATTAATAATAAATTTATGTCTGCTAGTGTTATAATAATATGTGAAATCAGTAAGTGTTTTTAGATAATAAATTGGACTAACGTGTGATTATTTGGTTAACGTTGAATCATTGGTATGAATCAGATTTTTGGAATCGGACGACATTTCAATTAACAGCCTTAATTGAATAACAACTTAATTGTGGTGTTTGGGTAATTGGTAAGCTACTGACAAACATTAGATTTTATACCCGTTAATCAGTTGTGTTTGGGAATTGAAAGAGTCAATTGGAAGTGTTTAATGGTGTTGGGTATGTTTGATTGTCTGTCTAGATGGCGAGATTGGTATGAGATTGTTTGGAGGATTAATTAGAATTGTGAAAATTGTTTATTTTGGATTTAATGGTATATATGTCAACTTTGCGCTACGTCAGGTGTTATCGTGACTTTCTAGTCTCGACTACCCTGACAACGCCGTAACATGGTCTTTAGTATTTATTTGGGCAATATGATTGTGTAAAAGCCGAGAGTCGTGACTCGGACTTGGGAACTCGAAACGAATAATGAATCGAAATTTATATTGAAACGAATAAATTTATATTGAAATTTATTTCGAAATTTATATATATATATATATAAATGGTTTTGTACTAAACCTTCGATAACAAGGCTCGCCTTGTTATTCGACATAAAAAAAAAGGAAACTAACGCCTAAAAATAGAAATGTTTTGTAATTAATGAGTCATTAAATGTTTCGAGGGCACATTTATCGAAGTGTGACATTTATGGGTATTTAATATCATTTATGTGTTGTGCGTGGGTTACGGATGACCTTACATTAATAGCGTTGATCCACGTGGATGACGGACTTATTAGGTTAACGAACCTAATAAGCGCCCGCTATGTACGTGGAATAACGTTACTAATGGGTGAATTATCCTTATGACTCGTTAGGATGTGTTTGGTTTTGGGATAATAAGCGACATGAATAAATGGTTGAGTTTATCGATTTGACGAATTCAATAAGATCTAACTATTTATTCTGAAATTTATTAAACTATAAAATTTATCATTTAGACGTCTCATTGTGTCATTATGAGTCGCATTGTGGTTATTTGAGTGCATTCATGGTGTCTTGTCGAGTCGATACCACACACACACGATGATACCTAACGCTAATAACTAAATGGAGCAACGAGATATTTTTGAGATAAGAAAATGAATACAATTTTGGGCATATAACATTGAAGTTGGGAATATATATTAAGAATTGGTTATAATAATTGGTTGTGCGTTGCTTAATAAAAATTCGTCGAACCTCGAATGAATATAGACTGATCACCTATATTCAGCCAGAGACAGCAGGATATGGACTGATCACCTATGTCCGTCTCAGAGGTGAATTTTGCAAATACTGGGAATTGTTATAACAAAATTTTGTTCGGGTTTAAAATTGGTTTTAAGGACGATAAACTTTAGGTGGACTCGCACACTCACACTCACGAAACATCACGAAAGCCCGCACTCACACTGGCATCGTAACACCTCTTGAATTGTAACACTTCTGTCATCGTTATACGTCTCCGTTTTTGTGAAATTCTTGTTTGTAACACTTGAGCGTAGTTCGCCATAAGTCGGGTGAGACCCGATTGGCACTGTTTTCATCCGAATTGTTTTTCGACATAAGCCTCGTTGATCTTATTCGAGCATTTGAAATTGTTTTGAGCTGTTTTGGATTTGGTCTTGACTATTTTGGATTCAGTTTTGGGTTTTGGTCCTTGGGTTTTTGATTTTGTGATTTTGATCTCGTTCCGAGTTTTAACTCATCATTTGACTTCGAATCATCATTTGGCCTCGAATTATTATTCGGCTCCGTTTCATTGATAACGTTGTTAAAATCCTCTTTTGACCTTTTATCAGTATTCGATTTCGAAATGTCATCCGGTCGCATAGTGATAGTAACCGTATTGGAATTATCATTCCACCGTATTTCGATAGTAATCTTGTAGGAATTATCATTCCACATCGTTTCAATAGTAATACCGTGGGTTTGTCATCTAGCCTCGTTTCGTTGGTAACCCTGTTACTGACACTTATACCTCAAGCCTAGTCTTGAACCGATTGTTGAGAAAATTTCCGAAACCTTACCATTCACTCGAGGTTGATTTAAGCGACGTCATCTAGTCGACGTTGCTCATTTCCTAGACCGATAATGTTGTGGTCGACGTTGCTTCGCCAACGGCTTTCAATTAAGGTAGTACCTTACGTGCTGTTGATGTCGTACCTTATCCTTTATTGAGGTACCCCTAACGATAACGATCTAACGACTTGTTTTAGCGAAGATGTTCACCGAGGTTAACCCGAAAATATTATTCTATCGATGATAGTCTGCTACATCCTACTGCCGATTGCGGTACTACCTACGCTAACCTAACGATGTACCTTACACACCATAGATGAGAAATTCTCTTGCATACCTACTTAGAGCCGTTGACGTTCACTCATATTTAGGAAATGATTTGGATATCGATTGGTAGTCGAACTTCTTTTGGAAATTATGACTTTGGAGTTGAATACTGAACCCTTCTGCGTTAAGTGTTAAGTGCACCAATGAGTCAATCGACTGACTGCGGTTAGTAACCAACACTCTCTTTTAGGAGTCATACTTTCCGCCTCTAACCTAGATATCATGCAAAGTCAACCGACCGACCGCTAGTAGCAATCAACACTCTCTAACAGCGGCATACTCTGAACTTCCTAGACTAGTAGAAATTCTGTGCTCAGCAGAAATCTTGAAATCCTAAGGGGAAACCTGAACCACGTTCTCTAGGACAACCACCTAATCCTTCTCTCATCCTTTGAGAATCACCTGCTATCCTTTCGGTCCTCTCACCAAACGATAAGTTACATCATAGACGAAACCTTGGAAGTAGATTCCCGCCTTTACCTAAGTGGTTGTTAGTAGTCTTACCAACCTATTCACCTTCCGCTAATTAGTAAAATGGAAAGTATGAACGACATTGCTCGTCTCTCCTCATATAGTTATAGCAACACTAGAGAACCCCACTATCTTCTTTTAAGGAGGTGAGAAAGTACTCAATCCTCTCCCTCCGGTAAAATGACTTGCTCCAATAAGCTAGACCTCACCTTCGAACTCTAGCTCCTTACCTTCTTTCCACTATGACACTTCTATTGGAAAAAGGGAAATTCCCTTGATCCGTTTTCCCTATCTGAGATTCATTTGGTTGGTACACACCTGATTCTCCTTCCTCAACCTTCAACTCATTTCGATACTCTTTAAGGAAGAAGTGCGATCGAAAAACCTAAGTTATACAAATGGACTTCTCCACACGTAAAGGAAACCGTGTGCTTTAGGAAATACCGATTTCTATCCTTTCCAGATTATGGCAATCGCCGCACACCCATTTTTCATCTATCACTTCCTAGAGCCGAGAGAACCGATCTGGATATGCTTGCAGTGTATCATATCCAGACTAATGGCTGAAGTAGAGAAACCATTCGAACCCTAGTAGAACACGTAGCGTACCTATCAAGTTTGGCAACGGTTAGGATAGACACCCCTCGTTGGCCAAACTCTCTTATCGACATCTCTCGAGTCAGACAATGGTTGGGATAGACACTTTCCATTGGCCAACTTCTCCTATAACCGTACCTATCGCTTTAGTACCTCAAAGGCACATTAAGAGATCCTTTATGGTCGTAAGTGCTAATCCCGATTGTTGGGTAGAAATGGAAATACCCAACCTACCAACTCTGAACCTATTTAAGAAGATACCAAGGAAACCGTTCTAAGTTGAGATGGATATGTAAGTTACTCAGAAACCATTTGGAGACATAGACAACGTAAATCTCTTGAACCCTTCGAGATAGCCTAGAATTAAGTTTACGAATTCACCATGAAATTATGTAAAGCGAGTAGTAAACGTAAAAACTTAATCCCCGCTATATCAATCCTTCTGAAAATCCTTGCTAGATTAAGACCAGTAGCTCAGAGCCTTAAGCTACCATCAAGACTCAGTAGAGTTCCCAACATTTCATGCATAATAGGAAGAAAAGACTCGGCGATAAGGCAATCATTATCCCTCTGGGAAATCCCAATCTTTGGACGTTTAAACTTGATTGACCTAACGAAACCGTAGACCATGAAATCGAGCGACTTTAGTAAAGTCGCATTCCTATCTTCGAAGCTAGTAGAAACTCGCAGTAAGATCCTAGATTCACATAGGGAACGTAAAGATAAACCCTCGTGCTCTTGCACTCACCCCTTCTAGACTTTATCGGCTAATTTGAATTAAATCGCGAGGACACGATTCCTTTTAAGGAGGTGAGGCTGTGACAACTCGTAAATTCCTGGATGCGTCGAAATTGGAGAAACATCAATTAGAGCGATCGTTCCATCTAAGTCGAGTTACGAGTCATATTATATATCATTTTTATTGGAAATAATGTTTTAAGAACAATGGCGTAATTCTCGAGTCTCGAATCCTACGTTTGCTAGTCCAAATGAGTCCTGAATCATTAAAATACAAAAGAAAACAAAAGTTACAATAAGGATCCCTTGAGGAAGTTACATAGTCGCCCTTGTGGTTTTGAGCGTACAAGTTTGGCCCCTCCTGAGTATATAAATACCAATGTTGCAAAAATCGCGAATCGGTAGTCGGGCGGTCGACCACCCTGCAGCGAGTAATCGGTCAAGGCGGGATTAATCGATGATTAATCGGATTGGCATTTCCTGTAAGTTTTGGGTATTTTCGGAGACCAAACTAAAGATATTAACTGATTCCAAGCCTACTATGTTTCCAAACCTCAATAAAAGACTCCAATTCTGATTATAAGGCCCATTGTGCGTTATAAGTGAAATAAAAGATCCCCATTGTGCGTCATAAGTGAAATTATTATTTTTTAAAAGTTGGCCGATTCGGCCGATTTTTGACCGATTAGGCCGATTTTTGACCGATTCAACCGATTTTGGCCAATTTTTTAACTGATCGATTTTTAAAATTCTACAAGGTGTATGGCCGATTACCGATTAATCGGCCGATTTGACCGATTTTTGCAACACTGATAAATACCCAACCCTTCACTCTTTCTCTCATTTCACCAACTTCTTTCTCTCACTACAAAACACACACAATTACTTCTCCCCTTCTCAATCTAAAATCCGGCCACCCTCCCCTAGGGTTCCGGCGCCATCACATTTTCCGGCCAACTTTCTGGCGACCACCAATAACTACACCACCTATCTCAAATGATAGATCGGGCGATTGTGGTTACGTTTTCATAACTCACACACCACGATTCAACCTCACGCGCTCCAAATCTAATTTTTAGATTTCGGATATTTAGGGTTTTGAATAAAAACGTGTTTGATGATTCAAGGTTAGATGGCTACGGGTTGTACCCGTTGGAGACGCCATCACAACCCTCTTTCTTCTCTTTTCTCACGGTAAAACGCACCCACCTTCATGTATAATTATTTTCTCTCTTATTTTCTTATACATATTATTGTGGTGTTTTTCGTGGATGTAAAAATATTAAAACACGTTTTAAAAATGGATTAATAAATACTCGTATGGTAAACCTTTGAAAATCAAGATCTAAAAACGTTTAAAACCCTTCGTGTGACAATTAATAAAAACCTGTTTCGTATATATTATTTTGATGGGTTTTCGTGGACTATAAAAATGATTATAACAGTTTTTGCAATGAGATTCGTGGGTAAAAATGGATTAAAAGTGTATATGATTGATTCGTGTGTGTGGCAAGAACTCGAAGAAGTTATTGTGACGTTTGTTGAATTTTTTAATCAAGACTCTTGAAGGGTTATTAGCAGATCCGTGTTAGGTCCTCGTTGTACTCGGATTCATTTGGTCGTGAGATGGTGTCGGGACAGGGTTGTAGGGTTGTCTTGGTATGGTTCTAGTCCTTGGTTAAATGATTAAAACATTTCAGACGTAGGGTGTTTGTCGTTAACTGGAAATAACGAGACTGGAAGGGGGGGGGGGTGCTTGTTTGCATTTTAGTGTCATTCTAGTGAAGTGAAATTGGGCCAAAGTCTAGAGCATGTTGAGTTGCTTGATGGGTTGAGCCCAATGAGAAAACAGGTTAAAAATTAATCATAATAACAAGTGTTTAATAATCACTTTTGTCAAGTATAATACATAATGCTTATTAGATATCGGTTAACTTGGATTGTGTCAATGTGTAACTTGGAAATACATAACGAGCTAATTATACAACGATGAAGGAAAAGAACTATAGAGATACACAATATTGGACTATAGCGAATAACGAATTGGTCATTCATGCATTGGGGTGATAAATATTAAGAACTAAATATGCCAATAAATAATTGATTATTTGGTACTACATATATGTTATAACTTATAAGTGTTTAACTACGATTTATAAATTTGTAATAACATTCGATAACGAGATATATTTGCTATAGGTTGAACTTTATTAAATATGTTGGATTAACTATATGCAACACATTAGAGTCGGCGTGAGTTTAATATATTTTCACAACGAGCCTAAACATTTAATTGTCACATAATAATTAATTACGAAATATATAACATACCTTATCGATTGGATACGGTTTTATAAACTCTTATTGAGTTAGGATGATAAGTCATGTTTTCTAAAGTACATGATAACTTTTATATACTTGTCGTCAAATATGGTTTTATTCAATTTGAAACCTTTATCAACCACGATAATAACTTGTGTTTTATAAATACAAAACATCTTTTATAAACTTGTTGATAACAGTTATAATGATTAGTATGTCGTACTCTATTAAACGTTTTGGTTTAAATTAGTTAGTACAATTGTTTTTGCGATAAAACTAAATATTCCGTTTCACATCTAAATTGCTATTGAATTATATAACTATATATATATTTGACGGATATGGTTTGATCTATTATAAACCCTTATTAAATACGATGGCAACTCATGTTTTATAACACATGCTAGCTTTTATAAACTTGTTGGAAATAATATTTTGATAATATAACTTATTGAAGTCGTATTGATTTGGAAATGTTGGAATAAACGAACGCGTCATTTAGAGTACGCTACTTAATATACCTTTTATGAAGTACCTTCTTGTAAACTTGTATAATTATGAATAACAATTGAGAAACTTTTACTAATTGAGCGATAAATGGAAGCTTGTCTTTTATTATTAAACATGTACGTTTGGGGATTATTGGGTAAATTGCCGAAACTTATCAATTAACCTGTTTATGTATCATAAATAGATGTCGTCATTTCCTAGTCTTTGACTAGCTTGAGTATTGTCGGCATTTCTTGGCTTGGTCGACGTCTTGTCTTTTTGGCGTGCGTTCTAGTAGTATGTCTCGACTATGTCGATGTCTTTTCCTCTTTCGCGTAAGTTATGTGTCGCGTCTATGTTTCTTACCACCACGCGAAGCGTTAAAACTAAACTTTTGAGATATTGACTATAAACTTTTGGGAACGATGATGTACTTTTGAAAGTAACGACATGAATGATCCACGAAAACTACAACACATTACTTTCTAGTGATTTCTTTATCATATGAGCTGTATTTTAAGATTATCGTATACGCATTAGGTTGCGTCACTTCTATTCTATCGTACTTGTCGTACATTCTTCTGGATGCCATGGAGATTAGCTTTAGATGTCAGTCGTGTCAATAGTGAATAGTGCATTACTGTGGCAAAGGTGAGTTTCATAGCCCCATTTTTATCTACGTTTTAACTAAATTGGGGTGAGAATCATGCTACTGTTTTTGGACCTTTAAAACTATTTGGATTTGCTTATGTGCTTGACTGTTTAGTTAGATGTGCGGTAGTTATTGACTTAGACTAGGGTAGAAATCCTAATTGCTATAACTGTTGCCTAGCTAAGAATAGACCTCTACCTCTACCTAGTCCGGGGTTGGCAACTGTTCTAGAGGCTGCCACGACAGTGCTGGACTAGAGTCGCTGGGCCCGAGTGATCCCTGGATGCGGGATATGGATTGTGATCCGGTTAGGATCAGTTGGTGATCCGGTTAGGATCGGTTGGTGATCCGGTTAGGATCGGTTTGTGAACGATGTTTATCTATCTTTAGTCTTGCATAGCAAATCAACTCCTACAGGTCCACTATGTTTTTACTGAATTTAAACCTATGAACTCACCAGCGTAAGCTGACCTTTTTAGCATGTGTTCTCAGGATTGAGGCGACAACTCACTATTGGATGACGCTTGGCAAGGGGCATGGTTATAGGTGACTCTGATGAATAAACGAGACCACTTTAATTATCTTTTGGGCCTATTTCCGCACTACTTTCATTAATGTAAATTTAATGTTTTCGATTAATGAATCTTATTCTAAATAAATGGGATAAAAACCATTCTTTGTACCTTATGTTGTGATACCAAGATTGTGGCACCCAAAGGCTCGTATGCTTCCGCTAGACCGTATTTTCGGGGTGTTACAATATCATTAAGTCCAAAATAAACAATTTTCACAATTCTAATTAATCCTCCAAACAATCTCATACCACTCTCGCCATCTAAACAGACAATCAAACATACCCAACACCATTAAACACTTCCAATTGACTCTTTCAATTTCCCCAAACACAACCAATTAACGGGTATCAAATTTAATGTTTGTCAATAACTTACCAATTGCCCAAAACACCACAATTAGTTTGTTATTCAATTAAGGTTGTTAATTGAAATGTCGTCCGATTCCAAAATTCTGATTCATACCAGTGATTCAACGTTAACCAAATAATCACACGTTAGTCCAATTTATTATCTGAAAACACTTACTGGTTTCACATATCATTATAACACTAACGGATATGAATTCATTATTAATAAATAAAACGGATTACCACTTGTTTGACAATTCTAAAGAATAAAACAACGGTTTATGAAAGTTTCGACTCAAAATCGTGACACGAGACTATACACCCTTCGACATTATCAAACCATTATAATCCATCATCTAGTTATGACCAAGGACACATAAACATGATAAGATGCAAAAACACGTGAACATGATACAACGTACGATACCAACACACCAGTTTACATGTTTTATTAGCTTTAACGCGCTTTAGACTCGTGTTCATCAAAACTTAACTGTGGAACTCACGTTCACGAGACAAAAAGTCTCGTTCGTGATTCCCTGACTTAGTTGTATTAGCACCATTTCCTCTAGATTCCCAAATCATTCCCACGGCCACTACTAATGTGCAAGTTCTAAATCAAGTGGTGAGATTACGTAAGGAAATTGCGTAACTCTGATACTTTGAGAGTATCCGTATTATTGATTAGTAGTGTTGAAGTATTGGTTATCACAGTTTGGGTCCGTTTGTTTACTATCAACTTCTAAGTATATTCCAATAGATTCCACGTATTTATGTGTATTCTTACAAAGTTTTCTCTTTGTTGTTTTGGAACTATCCAAGGCGACTACTTAATACAAGCTAAGTGTTATAGATATAAGGTTTGGGACTCCACACTCTGTGAAAGGTATAGCGCGTGCGAAAGCATGAGGAGATGCTTTCTGTGTGTGTATAATCGTGAGGACCTGCTTATAGGGCGTGCATAAGCATATGGAAATGTTTATGGGATGTGCGTAAGCATGAGGACATGCTTTCCGTGTGTGTATAGGCATGCGGAATGCTTATAGTGGACTACTAAGATAGGCAGACTTAAATCGTCTACTAACAGGGCACACGCTCAATCAAGTGTTCAATCAAACCTAAAGGTACGAAGATGACGGGTGGTATTAATCTGGGTAAGGGTCCTAGATTTGCACCTAGGAAGCAGGTATATGTTGCAAAGACGAAGCCACCGGAAGCTGCTAGTGTTAATGCTAAAGGTACACCAGTTACTACACAGCTAACTCTTTTGGGACTCTTGAGGTGGAAGATGACACGGGCATCCCAAGTACTGTGATTGATTCTACTACTGACGCGGCAAAGACTGGGGAGTCTTCTGGTACTACTAAGGAAGCAGGTATTGATGGTTCTCGGGGGAAGGACTCTCGTATTGATATTGGTGCGGCTTCTAAGCCTCCAGAGAATGTGAATTATTCTGCTACCAAGGTAAGTAACCCGTTTTCTAAAGTCGGGAATGTGACCTGTTCTGACAGTGAAGAGGATGAGGTTTTGGAGCCAGATAACCCTATGGCGTCATTTTTGGCTTCTGGGGGTGGCGGGGGTTTTGATCTTGAAGATTTTGATGATTATAATGAGCAAGTCTACGATCTACCGAGACACTTGGAGGATATGTGTGACATGTATGATGTTAGTCTCTTAGGTCGTGGTAGGAAGTAAATTTGGTTGTTTGGTAGTTCATAAGATTGGCATGTCTTTCTTATGTAATTTGTTTGGTTAGTGCACTTTTCGTGTGTGTTTGTTGCCCATGTAACGGGCCGAGGTGAGAGATTCACTCTCATCCGTTGTACTTAAACTTTTTTGGTTAATATATTTTACCAGGGTGCGATTACTCCCCTTTACCCAAAAAAAAGTGTTCAATCAAACCGTTCATCAAATAAGCCATAAACATCTCATCAATCATCTTATCAATCAATTCGTCTAATGTGTTCTCAATCAGCTATATCCTTAAACTAGTCATACGCAAGGCTTCAGCTTGGCAGGCAGGCACGTGGCGGTCATAGGGCTAAGTTTTCGAAAAGTGGTTATAGTCTAGGTTTTGAAAATATACCCAGTTCTCTATAACCTAGGCTCTGATACCAATCTGTAACACCCCGAAAATACGGTCTAGCGAAAGCATACGAGCCTTTGGGTGCCACAATCTTGGTATCACAACATAAGGTACAAAGAATGGTTTTTATCCCATTTATTTAGAATAAGATCCATTAATTGAAAACATTAAATTTACATTAATGAAAGAAGTGCGGAAATAGGCCCAAAAGATAATTAAAGCGGTCCCGTTTATTCATTAGAGTCGCCTATGACCATGCCCTTTGCCAAGCGTCATCCAATAGTGAGCTATCGCCTTAATCCTGAGAACACATGCTAAAAAGGTCAGCTTACGCTGGTGAGTTTATATGTTTAAGTTCAACTAAAACATAGTGGACCTGCAGGAGTTGATTTGGTATGCGAGACTTAAGATAAATATACATCAATCACAAACCGTATCATATCCAAAATCACAATCCATATCACGCATCCAGTGATCACACGGGCCCAACGACTCTAGTCCAGCACTGTCATGGCAAAGTCTAGAACAATTGCCAACCCCGGACTAGGTCGAGGTAGAAGTCTACTCTTAGCTAGGCAACAGTTATAGCAATTAGGATTGCTACCCTAGTATAAGGCAACGACTACCACACATCTATCTAAACTGAGCACATAAGCAAATCCAAATAGTTTTAAAGGTCCAAAAACAGTAGCATGATTCTCACCCCAATTTAGTTAAAAACGTAGATAAAAAATGGGGCTATGAAACTCACCTTTGCCACAGTAATGCACTATTCACTATTGACACGACTGGCATCTAAAGCTAATCTCCATGGCATCCAGAAGAATGTACGACAAGTACAATAGAATAGAAGTGTCGCAACCTAATGCATAAACGATAATCTTAAAATACAGCTTATCTGATAAAGAAATCAATAGAAAGTATTGTGTTGTAGTTTTCGTGGATCATTCATGTCGTTATTTTCAAAAGTACATTATCGTTCCCAGAGCTTTATAATTGTTATGTCAAAAGTTAAGTTTTAACATTTCGTGTGGTGGTAAGAAACATAGACACGACAATTGATACTGATGACAACTATTTATATAACATAAATAGGACAATTGATAAGTTTCGGTAAATTACCCAAAAATCCCCAAACGTACATGTTTAATAATAAAAGACAAGTTTCCATTTATCGCTCAATTGTTAAAAGTTTCCCAATTGTTATTCGTAATTATACAAGTTTACAAAAGAGTACTTTATAGTAGGTATATTAAGTAGTGTACTATAAATAACACGTTCGTTTATTCAATGTTCTTAACCATTATGTCTTTTTAATAAGTTATCTCATCCAAATAACCGTTTTCAACCAGTTTATAGAAGCTAATCATGCATTTATAAGATAGAAGTTTATGAGAAAGTACTTCTTATACTGTATATTAAGCAGTGTATTATAACGGCGCATTTGATTATGTAGCATTTCCAAAACAT
The DNA here is from genome assembly GCA_019973895.1 of Chrysanthemum seticuspe. NCBI lineage: Eukaryota > Viridiplantae > Streptophyta > Magnoliopsida > Asterales > Asteraceae > Chrysanthemum > Chrysanthemum seticuspe. The sequence continues at coordinate 141,974,317 of BPTQ01000004.1, forward strand.
TATGACTTTAATAAATAGTCTTATCAAAATAATATTTCTCGACAATTTTATAAAAGTTAACAAGAAGTTATAAAACACGAGTTATTATCGTAGTGAATAAAGGTTTATAGTTAGACAAAACCGTATTCATTTATAATACATATCTAAGTATCTCGTTATTAGTTAAAAGTTATTAGTTAAAATGTGAAAATATAACACTTAGGCATATTGCGAAATAAATATATCAAACGTATTTCCGAATTTAGTATATATGGTACTCTTTTAGGCCAAAACATTTAATAAAATCTACTTTATTAACCATTATAACTTGTTATCAATAGTTATTCCAAGTTTATGAACCGTATAAATTATATCGTACGTCATATCCAATACCGATTATTAGTTGCCTAATTAATTCTCAACATTTATCTTCCCATTTTATAAATAATTTACATCGTTATCCGATCAAGTCGTATATCGAATATCACAATAGTTTTATTCCGTTTTAGTTGTGAAATTGATTCGTTACCATATCACTTCGTTAAGTATATATATATATATATATATATATATATATATATATATATATATATATATATATATAGTTAACCCGTATTACAGGTTTTACCGTTGTTTTATACCATTAACCGTTTCATCAATTTTAATATCTCATTATAATGACTGTTGGTTTTAATATGTCTATTTAGTATTCGTGATATCCAAACACATGTATCGATCCCCCCCACGTACTATCCATATCATTCTAGTATTTATAAGAATTACTAAATCCCATTAATCAAATTAAAGGTATACCCATTTACTTATTCCATTTACCACTTATTAGATTTCGATATTCTTTATTAGTAATTCATTTACAACATCTTAACCAATACTTATGTCCAACCCAAGACCAATGTGTGCGACAATTATCAAATCAATATAACCAAGTGAGCATACTATTTTCCTTGTGGGTTGGTAACTACGCTGAAACAAAACAAACATGACCATGAGTTGTCGAACCCGACCCGAGACAAAAAACAATTTAATTACAACTATAGGTCACCCGAGAACCAAGGCAACCATTAAACCAACGAGTTAATTCACATAAGGACCAAATGGTTTTAACCCGAGTTGACTCAGTCGAGTTGACTCGACTCACTGAGTCAACTCGAACAACATCTCAAAACAAAGGACATGTTATTTGAATCTTGATCTTACCACCATTTTTATTATCAAACCTTTTAGATCCGGTTATAGTTATGATGTGATATTCACACTACCCATTTTATGTCCACGAAAACAACACAAACAACATATATATGACCTGAAATCTGAAAAAGAAACTGAAATAATAATGAAAAGGGTTGGGTCGTGTTTTTACCGAGGGAGAAAGAGGAAGAACGAGGGCCGTGATGGCATCTTTACGAGTACTACTCGTAACCAAGACCAAGCAAGACCCCTTTAAAAACGTTTTTCCCTTGAAATCTTAATAATCCGAAAATGAAATATGAGATGTAGAGTGCGTGGTAATGATTGAGGGTGCGTAGGTTGTAGAAAAGGAACTACCATGGCCCGATCTAACGTTTGGGAGAAGCGGTGTGGTGGTGGGTGGTCGCCGGAATTTGGCCAGACTCCGATGACGGCGCCAGAACCCTAAATGGGTCGTCGGATAATTTAGAGAGAGAGAGAGAGAGAGAGAGAGGTTGAGTTATTTAGTGTGTGTGTTGGTAGAGAGAGAAAGAAAATGGGTGAAATGAGAAAAAGGTGAGTTGTGGGGGTATGCGAAAACGAATCTAACACAAGGGACCCTAGATGAAACTTTGTAAAACTTTCGATATATTGGGTTCACGACTCGTTTGGGCTAGCAAACAAGGGATTCGTGACTCGAGAGTTACGCCAATGTTTTTAGAATAATATTTCCAATCAAAACGATATATAATACGACTCATATCTCAAATTTGCTAAACGATCGCTCTAATCGATGTTTCTCCAATTACGATGCATCGAAGAAATTTACGAGTTGTCACAGCCTCACCTCCTTAACAGGAATCGCGTCCTCGCGATTCAATTCAAGTTACTCGTTGGGGTTTAAAAGAGGCGAGTGCATACGCACGAGGATTCATCTTCACGTTCCCTAGGTGAATCTAGGATCATAATGCGAGTTTTTACGAGCTTCGAAGATAGAATTGCGACTTTACTAAAGTCGTCTGAATTCAGGGTTCATGATATCGATAGGTTAACGAAGTTTGAACGTCCAAGATTAGGATTTCCCAAAGGGGCAACAATTGCCTCATTGGCAAGTCATTTCTTCCTATTACATACGAAACATTGGGAACTCTACTGAATCTTGATGGTAGCTCAAGGCTCTGAGCTACTGGCCTCAACCTAGTAAGAATTTTTAGAAGGGTCGATATAGTGGGGATTAAGTTTTCACGTTTACTACTCGCTTCACACAATTTCATGGTGGATCCGTAAACTTAATTCTAGGTTATCATCGGAAGGTTCAAGAGATTTACGTTGTCTATGTCTCCTAATGATTTGTGAGCAACCTACATATTCATCTTTCCTTAGAACGGTTTCCTAATGATTTGTGAGCAACCTACATATTCATCTTAACTTAGAAAGGATTAGTAGGTTGGGTATTTCCATTTCTACCCAACAATCGGGGTCGGCACTTACGATCATAGAGGATCCCTTACGGTGCCTTTGAGGTACTAAAGCGATAGGTACGGTTATAGGAGAAGTTGGCCAATGGAAAGTGTCTATCCCAACCATTGTCAGACTCGAGAGATGTCGATAAGAGAGTTTGGCCAACGAGAGGTGTCTATCCTAATCATTGCCAAACTTGATAGGCGCGCTACATGTTCTACTAGGGTTCGAATGGTTTCTCTACTTCAGCCATTAGTCTGGAGATGATACACTGCAAGCATATCCAGATCGGTTCTCTCGACTCTAGGAAGTGATAGATGAAAAATGGGTGTGTGGCGATTGCCATAATCCGGAAAGGATAGAAATCAACATTTCCTAAAGCACACGGTTTCCTTTACGTGTGGAGAAGTCCATTTGTATAACTTAGGTTTTCCGATCGCACTTCCTTAAGGATTATCGAAGGGAGTTGAAGTTTGAGAAAGAATAATCAGAGGTGCGCTAACCCAATGAATCTCAGATAGAGAAAACGGACCAGGGGGGATTCCCTTTTCAATCGGAGTTCCATGGTGGGAAGAAGGTAAGGAGCTAGAGTTCGAAAGTGAGGACTAGCTTATTGGAGCAAGTCACTTTACCGGAAGGAGAGGAGTGAGTATTCTCTCACCTCCTTAAAAGAAGCTAGGGATTCTCTATGAATGCAAAAACTATATGAGGAGGGACGAGTAAGGTCGTCCATACTTTCTATCTTGTTGAATAGCGGGAGGTGAACAGGTTAGGTAGGACTACCAACAACTATTCGGGTAACGGTGCGGAATTTTATTTCCAAGGTTTCGTCAACGATGTAGCTTATCATTCGGTTAAGAGGACCAAAAGGATAGCAGGTGGTTCTCGAAGGATGAGAGAAGGATTAGGTGGTTGTCCTAGAGAACGTGGTTCAGGTTTCTCCTTAGGATTTCAAGATTTTTGCTGAGCACGGAATTTCTACTATATGGGAAGTCTAGGAAGTTCAGAGTATGTCTCTATTAGAAAGTGTTGATTGCTACCAGCAATCGATCGGTTGACTTAGCATGATATCTAGGTTAGAGATGAAAAGTACGACTCCTAAAAGAGAGTGTTGGTTACTAACCACAGTCAGTCGATTGACTCATTGATGCACTTAATACTTTACGCAGAAGGGTTCCATATTCAACTTCAAAATCATGATTTCCAAAAGAGGTTCGACTATCGATCAATATCAATTCAACTCCTAAATATGAGTGAAGGTTAACGGCTCTAAGTTGATTTACTAAGGAATTTCGCATCGATTGAGTGTAAATAGGACAGGGTTGGTAGTACCACAATCGGCGGTAGGATGTAGCAGACTATAGTTGATAAAATACTGTTGAGAGTTCAAAGTTGCTAGAGCAACATCGACGGAACAATTTCTAAGGATAATCCTCGGTGAACAACTTCACTAAAATAAGTCGTTAGATCGTTATAGATATGGGTACCTAAATAGAGGATAAGGTACGACATCAATAGCACGTAAGGTACTACCTTAACTGAAAGTTGTTGGCGAAGCAACGTCGACCACAACATTATCGGTTTAGGAAATGTGCAAAGTCGACTAGATGACGTCGCTAAAATCAACATCGAGTGAATGGTAAGGTTTCGGAAGTTTTCTCAACAATCGGTTCAAGACTAGGCTTGAGGTATAAGTGTCGGTAACAGGGTTACCAACGAAACGAGGCTAGATGACAAATCCACGGTGTTACTACTGAAACGATGTGGAATGATAATTTCAACAAGATTACTATCGAAATACGGTGGAATGATAATTCCAATACAGTTACTATCGCAATGCGACCGGATGATGTTTCGAGATCGAATACCGATTAAAGGTCGAAAGATGGTTTTAACAAAGTTATCAATGAAACGCAGCCGAATAATAATTCGAGGCCAAATGATGATTCGAAGTCAAATGATGAGTTAAAACTCAGAACGAGATCAAAATCACAAAATCAAAAATCCAAGGACCAAAACCCAAAACCGAATCCAAAATAGTCAAGACCAAATCCAAAACAGCTCAAAACAATTTCAAATGCTCGAATAAGATCAACGAGGCTTATGTCAAAAAACAATTCGGATGCAGTGCCAATCGGGTCTCATCTGACTTATGACGAACTACGCTCAAGTGTTACAAACAAGGATTTCACATAAACGGAGACGTATAGCGATGCCAGAAGTGTTACGATTCAAGAGGTGTTACGATGCCAGTGTGTCGTGTGTGAGTGCGGGCTTTCGTGATGTTTGGTGAGTGTGAGTGTGCGAGTCCACCTAAAATTTATCGTTCTTAAAACCAATCTTAAACCCGAACATAATTTTGTTATAACAACTCCCAGTATTTGCAAAATTCACCTCTGAGACGGACATAGGTGATCAGTCCATGTCCTGCTGTCTCTGGCTGAATATAGGTGATCAGTCTATATTCATTCGAGGTTCGATGATTTTTTATTAAGCAAGGCACAACCAATTATTATAACCAATTCTTAATATATATTCCCCAACTTCAATGTTATATGCCCAAAATATATTCATTTTCTTATCTCAAAAATATCTCGTTGCTCCATTTAGTTATTAGCGTTAGGTATCATCGTGTGTGTGTGTGGTCTCGACTCGACGGACACCATGAATGCACTCAAATAACCACAATGCGACTCATAATGACACAATGAGACGTCTAAATGACAAACTTTATAATTTAATAAGTTTCGGAACAAATAGTTAGATCTTATCGAATTCGTCAACTCGATAAACTCAACCATTTATTCATGTCGCTTATTATCCCAAAACCAAACACATCCTAACAAGTCATAAGGATAATTCACCCATTAGTAACGTTATTCCACGTACATAGCGGGCGCTTATTAGGTTCGTCAACCTAATAAGTCCGTTATTCACGTGGATCGACGCTATTAATGTTAGGTCATCCGTAACCCATGCACAACACATAAATGGTATTAAATACTCATAAATGACACCTTTCGATAAACGTGCCCTCGAAACATTTAGTGACTCATTTATTACAAAACATTTCTATTTTTAGGCGCTAGTTTCCTTTTTTTAAATGTCGAATAACAAGGCGAGCCTTGTTATCAAAGGTTTAGTACAAAACCATTTATCATCTATATCTTCTAGTATTATTTACTAGTATATATATATATATATATATATATATATATATATATATATATATATATATATATATATATATATATATATATATAAATTTCGATATAAATTTCAATATAAATTTATTCGTTTTAATATAAATTTCAATATAAATTTCGAGTCATTATTCATTTCGAGTTCCCAAGTCCGAGTCATGACTCTCGGCTTTTACACCTCATATTGTTCAATAGATACTAAAGACCAAGATACGGCATTGTCGGGGTCTGTCGAGACTAGAAAGTCACGATAATACCTGACGTAGCGCAAGGTTGACATGTATATCATTAAGTCCAAAATAAACAATTTTCACAATTCGAATTAATCCTCCAAACAATCTCATACCACTCTCGCCATCTAAACAGACAATCAAACATACCCAGCACCATTAAACACTTCCAATTGACTCTTTCAATTTCCCCAAACACAACAAATTAACGGGTATCAAATCTAATGTTTGTCAATAACTTACCAATTACCCAAAACACCACAATTAATTTGTTATTCAATTAAGGCTGTTAATTGAAATGTCGTCCGATTCCAAAAATCTGATTCATACCAGTGATTCAAAGTTAACCAAATAATCACACGTTAGTCCAATTTATTATCTGAAAACACTTACTGGTTTCACATATCATTATAACACTAACGGACATGAATTCATTATTAATAATTAAAACCGATTACCACTTGTTTGACAATTCTAAAGAATAAAACAACGGTTTATGAAAGTTTCAACTCAAAATCGTGACACGAGACTATACACCCTTCGACATTATCAAACTATTATAATCCATCATCTAGTTATGACCAAGGGCACATAAACATGATAAGATGCAAAAACACGTGAACATGACACAACGTATGATACCAACACACCAGTTTAAGGGTACCGACATGACGACTTACAATCGTCGTTTCCAAGTGTTTTCGTTCTTTGCCCTGATATGGTTCGCACTGAAGCCCTTAAGTTTAAGAGGTATACCGATGGATTGCCTTTAGCTACTCGAAATGATGTCATCGCTGCGAAGCCAGTTAATTTGCATGAGGCAATTACTGTGGCTTAGCTTTTGATGGATTCTTACGTAATGGAAGTAGGAGACAAGGGTAAGAGTGAGATGCTCGTATGCAACGGTTGAAAGGTAATGATTTTGGAGCTGTAGGTGCTAAGCCAATGATGGCCAGGAGGGTTTTGCGAAACCCTAAACTGGATACGGGGTCTACAACTGATGTGAATTATGGTTCTAACGTAAGTTATGGAATTGGTTCTGATGATACTCGACTACCAATGAGTGATATACTTAATGATACTATGGAACAAACGCGTCTTGAAACTGGTTTTACTAACATTGAGGGAGAAAACATTGAGGATGAGTCGTTTTGGGCATGTGGACCTGATGTTATTTCGACTAATATGGGCATGCATGGTTTCCCTCCTCTTGGTGATACGCTGGGGTCTACACTTAATCCTAAATCTGTTTTGGGTGCGTCTAATGATCATGGTGGTGTAGATAATGGTAACGCGGCTAATCTGCCTGGTGGAGATAATGTAAAGGTTGCTCATCTAGCTGGTAGGTTGCATGGTGTACACACTAGTTCTCCGTCATCAACTATGGATAAATCTAAAGCAAGTGATGAGAGTCCTATTGTTCAATCGTCTGAAGTTATGCAGCCATCAACCTACGTTAGAGTTGCTAGTGGATCTCAAAATGCTAATCCCAATGGTACTCAGTCTATTCCGGTTAAAGGTAAGTCTAACTTTCGTGCACTTAAGGTTGATAATATTTTTAATGGTGTTGACGTATCCATTCCTCGTAAGGTGGTTGAAAACATTAGCACTAAATTTGATAACACCCTATATGGATATTTCATTGGTAAGCGTATTGCATTTCCTGTGGTTGAGTATTTTGCACGTAACAACTGGGCTAAGTATGGTTTAAAATGAATCATGATGAATGCAAAAGGATTTTTTTTTCTTTAAGTTTGATTCCCAGGTTGGCTTGGAGGCTGTTTTAGAAAGAGGCCCGTGGATGATTAAGAATAGCCCTATTATTCTTAAAAAGTGGACCATGAGTACTAGTTTGACGAAAGAGGACTTAACCCGCATCCCGATATGGGTTAAGCTTCATGATGTTCCTTTACAGGTATTTTCTGAGGATGGTATTAGTATTATTGCAACACATATTGGTACGCCTATCATGCTTGATTCTTATACTAGCTCTATGTGTATTGATTCTTGGGGTAGGAGTAGTTTTGCCCGTTGTTTAATTGAAATTGACTCTCATGCTCCCCTTAAGGAATCTATTACTGTTGGGGTTCCCTATATGGATAGACTTGGTTTTTCTTCTGAAACTATTAGGGTGGAATATGAATGGAAACCTCCTAGATGCGATGTTTGTTTGATTTTTGGCCACTCGGTTGATACTTGTCCTAAGAAAATTGTGACTGCACCGGTCGTGGAGGATAAAAATGATGGGTTTCAACTAGTGGGGAAAAAGGGTAAAGCTAAGAAGAATGCTACGAATAATAAAAGTTGTAATGTGTTTAATGGGGTTCCGGTTGGTAAAAATATGCAGTATAGACCCAAAGTAGCAAACACTCCTTCTACTAGCAAGCCTCCTCAAGGAGTTGCTAGTACTAGTGCGGGTCATTCCCCCAACCTGGTAGGCACTTCTATTCCACCTCATAATGCTACAACTACTGTCCTTACTGATGCGACTAATAAGGATAGCCAACCTGCTCATATCTCACCTACGGTAAGTAACCCAATTCTGGCTCCTAATGTAACTACCTCTAACCCATTTGGGTCTTTGGCTAATTATGATGATGTTGATGAGACTAATGATTTGGCGGATGATGAGGAGGTTGAAAATGTTTTCGATGAATCTGGTAATTTATTTGATAAACCAGGGGTAAGCACTCCTGTTCTGAATGTTCCTGATGTTTAGTATCGCCTCTTGGAATATAAGGGGTTTGAACCACTCTCCTAAACAAAAAGAGGTTAGACAGGTGGTTAATGAAAATAATCTTAGTGTGTGTGCGGTTTTGGAATCTCATGTTGATGCATCTGTGGTATACAACACATGTCGTAATGTTTGTCGTCAATGGAAGTGGACGTCAAATGGTAGTCTTTGTGATAACGGGTCCCGTATTATTCTTGGTTGGAATGATGATATTGTTGATGTTATGATTATGTCTCAAACTAACCAGGTTATGCATATACATGTTAATACTCGTGCGGACAGCAAAACTTTTTTTTGTTCCTTTGTGTATGCAGATAATTATTATGTTGATCGGCGTGCTCTTTGGACCAACCTTATGTGCCATGCTGGTTTTATGCGTAGTAGGCCTTGGGTCTTGTTAGGTGATTTTAACATGGCTCTTAATTTGGAAGATCATTCTTGTGGTAGTTATGCTCCTGACATTGCTATGCGTGAATTTAAAGAGTGTTTCCAGAGAATGGAGGTTGAGGATATTAATAGTACCGGTCTTCACTTTACTTGGAATCAGAAACCAAAAGGCTCATTTGGTACATTGAAGAAAATTGATAGGGTGATGGGTAATCTGAAGTTTTCTGACTCGTTTCCAGGTTCTTTTGCTATATTTCAACCTTATCGTATTTCAGATCATTCTCCATGTATTCTTCGTATACCTCAGGTAACTAAGCTTAAGCCTAAACCTTTCAAGTTCTCTAACTTCTTGGTTCATAAAGATGGGTTTCTTGATACTGTTACTGCGGGATGGAGTATTAATGTCCATGGATGTGCTATATATCGTGTGGTTCAACGTTTGAAGGGGATGAAATCACCTTTTCGTAAGCTTTTGCACAGTCAAGGTAATCTTCATGAGCGGGTGGTTAGGATTCGTAAGGAATTAGATGAGGTCCAAAAGGCCATCGATAAGGATCCATCTAATTTAGACATTCGGGATGAACATGCTCACTATCTTCTTGCATATAAGGAGGCTACTATAGATGAAGAACGGTTTTTAAAGCAGAAATCTAAAGTTCAGTGGCTTCATGCAGGTGATTCTAACACGGCTTATTTTCACAATATTGTTAAAAGCAAATGTGCCCGTAATCGAATTGAATTGGTTAGAGACGCAAACAATGTCTTGTACGAGGGTAATCAGGTTGCAGGTGCTTTTGTTGCTCACTATGAACAGTTTCTTGGTATTGAAGGAAATTGTAGTTCTTTTGATGATTATGGTTTATTCTCTAATGTTCTTCCACACCAATTGGCTGATTCAATGGTATGTCATGTTACGGATGCTAAGATAAAGGAAGCTATATTTTCTATGGGGGTGATAAAGCTCCTGGACCCGATGGCTACACGGCTGCTTTCTTTAAGAAAGCATGGGATATTGTGGGTGCTGAGGTTATGTCTGCTGTTCGGGATTTCTTTATTAATGGTAAGCTTCTTAAGGAGATTAATCATACCATTATATCCTTGATTCCTAAAGTGTCTACCCCGTCTAAGATTAATGACTATAGGCCTATTTCTTGCTGTAATGTGCTGTATAAATGCATTAGCAAAATTCTTGCTAATCATATTAAAGAGGGCCTTGGTCAGCTGGTTAGCATTAATCAATCTGCATTTGTTCCTGGCCGTCATATATCTGATAATATATTACTTACCCAAGAGCTTATGCGAAATTATCATAGAGGGAGAGGTCCACCTAGATGTGCGTTTAAAGTCGATATTCAGAAGGCATATGATACGGTTGATTGGGCTTTTCTTAAGGCTATTCTGTTTGGTTTTGGTTTTCACTCCAAAATGGTCGACTAGATCATGGTGTGTATCTCATCTACATCTTATTCTATATGTGTTAATGGGGATCTTCATGGCTGGTTTAAAGGTAAGCGGGGTCTTAGGCAAGGTGACCCGTTATCTCCCTACTTGTTTACGTTGGTTGTGGAAGTGTTAACTCTTATATTGCAGAAAAAGGTTTCTAATGCAGTGGATTTTCAGTTTCAACATTTGTGTGAACATCAGAGAGTTATTAACCTTTGTTTTGCAGATGACCTCTTCTTGTTCGCCAGAGGCCATCAGGATTCTGTTAATGTCATTATGCAGGCTTTGGAGGATTTCAAGAACTTTTCGGGTCTTGTCCCAAGTATCCCTAAAAGTACAACTTTCTTTTGTAATGTTCCTAATGCTATAAAAGCTGCTATTCTCCAGTCTATGCCATTTGCAGAAGGTTCTATCCCTATTAGGTATCTTAGGGTCCCCCTTATTTCATCGAGACTTATTTATAGGGATTGTAAGGTTCTTGTTGAAAAGTTGGAAGGTCGTGTGAATGATTGGCGTAATAAATTCTTATCTCTTGCGGGTAGGCTTCAGTTGGTGAGGTCTGTATTATCTTCGATGCATTTATATTGGGCTTCTATTTTTATCCTTCCTACTCGTATTATTCATGAGTTAGAGCAGCTTATGAGGGGTTTCCTTTGGTGTCAAGGAAATGAAAAGGGGAAAGGCCAAAGTTGCTTGGGAATCTGTTTGTAAGCCAAAGAAAGAAGGTGGTCTAGGTATTCGTCGTTTGGAGGACTTTAATATTGCTCTCATGACTACACACATTTGGAGTATTTTGACACATAAAGAGTCGTTATGGGTTCAATGGATCCATTCTTATAAACTTCGTGGGAGAAGCTTTTGGGATGTCCCTTGTTTGGGTGATGTTAGCTGGGGATGGCGCAAGCTTCTTGCAATTATACCCAAGGTTCGTCCCTTTATCTGGCATAAGATCAACAATGGGAAGGACACCTCGGTTTGGTTTGATATGTGGTGTGAGTTAAGCCCGATTTGTGATTTGTTTACTGCTAGAGATATTGCTCGAGCAGGGTTTAATTTATCTGACTCGGTTGTGATCTGATAGCTAATGGTGTTTGGAGATGGCCGTTGGACTGGTTATCTAGATTTCCATTGTTAGCTGCACTTCCGGTTCCTAATCTAAATGATACTGACCATTATTATGGCGCAATCTGGATGGTAACTCTAGTCGTTTTTCAGTTTCGGGTGCATGGGAATCATTGCGTCTTAGGCTGATTTGGTTGAATGGTGTAATGTTCCTTGGTTCTCTCATTGTATCCCGAGGCATGCAATACATCTGTGGCTTGCTATTAAGCAGAAGCTGAAGACTCAGGAAAGGATGCGACAATGGGATGTTGGTCCTAACGTTGACTTGGACTTGCTTAGATGCTCGCTTTGTGATTTGGTTCCGGATTCTCATTCTCACTTATTTTTTGAGTGCCAGTTTTCTATGCAGGTTTGGTTTCAGGTCCAGGTTTTATCTGGAATGGATGCGGTCCCACCTTCGTTGGAGAGTGCTATTACATTCCTTATTCCTATATCCAAGGGGCGGTCGGTTAGTAGCATCATTTCTCGGTTACTACTCGCTGCTACTACATACTTTATTTGGATGGAGCGTAATGCTAGGATTTTCAAGTGTAAGAAGTCTACTGTTGCTGAAGTGGTTAGCATCATTGTCTCCACTATTCGGTTGAAGCTGGTTACCTTCAAGTTCAAGAAGCTAACCTCGCGGTCTCGTTTGATTCTCGATAAATGGAAGAGTCCAAGTATTTGTATTTCGCACGAAGGGAGTGCCAGGTAAGGGTTGTACTCTTTTTCCCTACTCCAAGGTTTTTCCCTTTGGGTTTTTCTTGGAAGGGTTTTTAAGGAGGCAGACTTCCTGGGTCAACTTGCTCCCTTTGTGGATAGGCTGGATGCGGGATGCTCGCTTGTTACAAACACTAGTTTATCAAGCTCTTCGCTTGAGGTTAATGTGATACTTCAGCCACATTCCATTTGTACTTAACATTATTTTTTGGTTATATATTTACCGGGGTAAAACCCTTTACCCAAAAAAGAGTGATAAGAGGAAGAGGAATGAAGTTGTTAAAGGGAATGGCAACAAACGGAAAGAGACAGCCAGGGTGTTCACCATAAGGAATGGAGAGAACAAGGGTTATGAAGGTAGGAAGCCCGTGTCTGGTCGTTGCAATTGACACCACCATGGACCATGCCCGATTGTGTGTAGGAAGTGCTCTAACGTAGGACACATAGCCAAGGACTGTAAGTCCCGACCACTTGCTGCAGCTCAAACTGCATAAGGAACGGACTGGAAGGCTACCGTCACCTGTTTTGGATGTGGAAAGAAAGGGCACCATAAGAATGAGTGCCGAGAGCCGTGGATAAGAGGAAATCCCAGTAATGTAGGAGGATTTGTTAACCGAGGTATGGGAAGTAATGGCTTAAACCCTGTGAAGTGTGAGGTTGTGGAGAATCAGGCAAATCAGAGTACTAGGAATTAGCAGAGAGACATGGGAACAGCGTGTGTGTATGCTATTGGGGAGGAAGCTGGTGAGGACACTAACGTAGTTACGGGTACGTTCCTTCTCAATAATCGCTATGCTTCCATACTGTTTGATACTGGTGCCGATATGAGTTTCGTATCCACCAACTTTATGCCATTACTAGGAATCTCCCAAACACCTCTAGGATTCAGTTACGATGTGGAATTAGCAAATGGGAATAGGGAGAAGATAGACACCGTAGTCCAAGGTTGTACCTTAAGTTTCCTAGACCACCCGTTTAGTATAGACCTATTGCCAGTTACCTTGGGAAGTTTTGACGTCATTATCGGAATGGATTGGTTGTCGAAGAACGGTGCACACATCATTTGCAATGAGAAGATTGTGCGTGTACCGTGTGGCGGAAAAGTTCTGGGCATCCAAAGAGATCGGAGCGACTGTGGAAGTCCTTCCCGGTTGATCATCGTCTCTTTTATTAAGGCCCAGAAGTACATCGATAGAGGAGGTTGTCTATTCTTGGCTTGAATTTCTGAAAAGAAAAGCGAGGAGAAAAGTGAAAGACACCTTAATGATGTACCCGTCGTTATAGAGTTTCCAGATGTGTTTCCCGACGATTTTCCAGGGATTCCACCTGTCCGACAAGTGGAATTCCAAATCAAGTTGATACCCTGTGCTGCACCCGTAGCCCGGGCACCCTATCGACTTGCTCCAAGAGAATTGGAGGAACTGTCTAAACAGTTGGCAGAATTGTCAGAGAAGGGATTCATTCGACCAAGTTCGTCACCGTGAGGAGCACCGGTGTTGTTTGTGAAGAAGAAGGATGGATCGTTTCGGATGTGTGTTGACTAAAGGGAGTTGAATAAGTTGATGGTGAAGAATCGATATCCGTTACCTAGAATAGATGACCTATTCGACCAACTTCAAGGAGCTAGTGTCTTTTCCAAGATTGACTTACGATCTGGTTATCACCAGCTTAGAGTTCGAGAGGAAGATCTAAAACGAAGTTTAGGACTCGTTATGGGCACTATGAATTCCAAGTGATGTCGTTTGGTTTGACCAACGCGCCAGCGATTTTCATGGATCTCATGAACCGAGTATGTAAGCCATATCTGGATAAGTTTGTGATAGTATTCATAGACGACATCTTGATATACTCCAAGAGTAGCATTTGAGGCTCATTTTAGAATTGTTGCGAGAAGAAAAGTTGTATGCCAAATTCTCTAAGTGTGAATTTTGGATTTCGTCCGTGCAATTCTTAGGTCACGTGATAAATAGTTGAGGAGTTCATGTTGACCCAGCTAAGATTGAGGCCATTAAGGAATGGGCAACCCCTAAGAACCCATCAGAAGTCCACCAGTTTCTAGGTTTAGCAGGCTATTACCGGAGATTCATTGAGGGATTCTCCAAAATAGCTAAGTCGCTGACCAAACTGACGCGGAAGGATGTTAAGTATGAAAGGGGATAAAAGGAAGAAGAAGCTTTCCAACTTCTGAAGGAGAAGTTGTGTAGTGCGCCCATCCTAGCTTTGCCTGAAGGAATCGAAGACTTTGTCATGTACTGCGACGCTTCGCATAAAGGTTTAGGTGTTGTTTTGATGCAACGGGAGAAGGTAATTGCTTATGCATCCCGACAACTTAAGAAGCACGAGAAAAACTACACCACCCATGATCTTGAGTTAGGTGCTGTAGTGTTTGTTCTTAATATCTAGAGACATTATCTGTGTGGAACCAAGTGTATAGTGTATACCGACCATAAGATCTTGAAGCATATCTTAGATCAGAAGGAACTGACTATGAGACAACGTCGTTGGTTAGAGTTGCTCAGTGATTACGACTGTGAGATTTGTTATCATCCTGGTAAGGCTAATGTTGTGGCTGATGCACTTAGTCATAAGAAGAACATTCCACCATTACTCGTTCGATCCCTAGGAATGACCATTGTTTCGCCTCTACCATCTCAAATCTTAGCCGCCCAAGCTGCGGCATTGACGGAAGAGAACCGACCTTCAGAGAATCTGCATGGAATGGTAGAAAGTGAATACGGCTTCTTGAAGCGTTCCGACGAAACCTTATGCTTCAAAGACAGAAGCTGGATACCATTTCATGGTGGAATCCGTGAGTTGATTATGCACGAGTCGCATAAATCAAAATACTCTATTCATCCCGGAGCCGATAAGATGTATCAGGACTTGAAAAAACTCTACTGGTGGCCTAACATGAAAGCCAACATAGCTCAGTATGTCAGTTGGTGCTTGACTTGTTCTAAGGTAAAGGCCGAACACCAGAAACCCTCAGGACTCTTAGTTCAACCCGAACTCCCAAAATGGAAATGGGATCGAATCACCATGGACTTTATCACCAAATTACCGAGAACAACTAGCTGCAATGACGTTATCTGGGTAATCGTTGATCGCCTGACTAAGTCTGCTCACTTCTTAGCCATTAGCGAGGTCGATAGTCTCGACAAGCTCGCTCGACTGTACCTTAAGGAGATAGGATCGCGTCATGGAGTACCGGTATCTATCATTTTCGATCGAGATAGCCGTTTTACATCCCACTTTCGGAGATCTTTACAGTCAGCTTTAGGAACAAACCTGGAAATGAGCACTGCTTATCATCCTCAAACCGATGGTCAAAGCGAGAGAACCATTCAGACCTTACAGGATATGCTTAGAGCCTGTGTTATCGATTTCGGCAAAGGCTGGGAGAGACATCTCCCTTTGGCTGAATTCTCCTACAACAATAGTTATCATTCTAGCATTAAGGCTGCTCCATTTGAAGCACTGTATGGCCGAAAATGTCGTTCTCCTGTTTGTTGGGCTAAAGTTGGCGAGAGTCAACTTACCGGTCCCGAACTTGTCCTAGAAACCACTTAGAAGATAGTTCAGATTCGTAACCGTTTACAAACCTCTCGAGATAGACAAAAGAGTTATGCCGATAGGAGACGTAAACCTTTAGAATTTCAGGTTGGAGATCGTGTTATGTTAAAGGTTTCTCCTTGGAAAGGAGTGATTCGTTTTGGAAAGCGTGGAAAACTCAATCCCCGATATATTGGTCCCTTTCCAATTTTGGAAAGAATCGGACCAGTAGCTTACCGCCTTGAGCTACCATCGGAATTGAGCAGTGTACACAATGTCTTTCATGTTAGTAATCTTAAGAAGTATCTTTCGGAGGAAAACCTAGTTGTGCCTTTAAGAGATATCTGTATTGATAAGAAATTAAATTTCGTTGAGGAACCGATTGAGATCATGGATCGTGAGATTAAACGGCTGAAGCATAGCCGTATTCTGACTATCAAAGTTCGTTGGAACTCCCGACATGGACCGGAGTTCACTTGGGAACGTGAGGATGTATTCCGTAGGAAGTACCCTAAACTCTTTATGACACCAAGCAACTCGGAGTGAAACCCGGGACGGGTTTCTTCTGAGGCTGGGAGGCTGTGGCAAATGGCAATTTAGGGAGTCTATTTTAGGTAACCGCATTACGTTAAAATAAACCGGGCTTTGCCTTTATCACTATTTTCATCGACCATGACTTGATTTGATATCATTTATTGGTTTTTATGATTTATTTTATTATTGGATGAGTTATCGTGTGAGTTTTAACTCTTTTAATAGGCACTATTCGATTCGGCACTATAAAAGCCTAAAACGAGAAATAACGTAACTTTTAGACCGTAACTCAAAAATTGTCAAATAAATAGTCAAAACTCGTGGAAAAACATAAATAACGATAATAGAAAGTCGAATGGACGTCGTGGGACACTCGTGGGACAATATATGAGCTCGGAATGGGTAAACGGGGCATTTTACGAAAAATTACGGCTTCGGCCCTCCCCTTTTCACCTTGGCCGGCGCCCCCTCCCCACCTTTTATTTATTTTGAGGTCCCTCCTCCCTGAATATATATACCCTCCCTAACTCACATTTCACTCTTTTATTTCTCTCACTAAAAACACACACACCCCCACTTTCTCTCTCTACTCTCTCTCTCTCTTCCAAAATTAAAAACCCTAACCCTAATTTACCACCACCACTGCCGCCCACTTCTGGCCACTTTTCGACCATTTTCTGGCGAGTGAAATTACACCTCCACCACCATTAGATAGATCTCTCTTTCCTCTTTCCATCCATATATAAAACTCTCACAAAAGCCTACATTAACACCTCCAAATCTTGAAAATAAGATTCGTGATTCTAGGGTTTTCATTAAAACTTGTAGATCTGGCTTGGAAAAGGTAAATGGAACATGGGTCAAGCTTGTTTTGGCCACATGAAGCCACGTATGGCATTATTATGGCTCGACCATAATTAAAAATTTAGGTGTTTTGGTTCAAACATGGGATTAAACCTAATTACCACTTAAATAAACATGTAGCTAATGATTTGGTATCATTTGGTGTATCATATTGTTGGGTTTTTGCATTTTAGGTCATGTTTCATGTTTTTGATTAGGAATAGATGATGGGTTGGATGTTTGGTTAATGATTGGAGGTTGATTGATTGTGTTTGGAGGTTGTAGAAGCCATTTGGATGGTGTTTGGTTGTGTTGATGGGGCGTACAAGCCACCAAACCCACGTATGGGTGTGGTTGTGTGGCGTACGTGACCCACATGGACCAAGGGTCCGGGTCGAGTCGTTGTGGTAGCTTGTGGGTTGATGTTGTTGGTGTTTGGATGAGACACGTGGAGCCGAAAAGCTTCTGGGGCTTGTTTAGTTCACGTTGTCTTAACCGTGACCGTGTCATGACCATTAGGGTCACAACATTGGTTTCGGGTATATTTGGTTGGTTGATTGGTTGGCGAGATTGATTTGGGTCGATTTGAGATTGAATTTCGTTATTATGACTTTTATTTGGACTTAATATATAAATTGTCAACTTTGAACAACGTCGGTGTTACTTTGACTTTTTAGTCAATAGTTGACCCCGACAACTCCGTAACATGGACTTTAGTATAGTTAGGACTATTAATTGATTAAAAGCCGAGAAATCATGACTCGTGCTTGTGAACTCGAAACGAATAACGATATGAAACTAATATTGAACTTTGACGAAATGTCTATATGAAAATGCTAATAAACTATGAAACATTAATAATAAAAAGGCTTTTATACCAAAAATATTGATAACAAGACTTGCCTTGTTATTTATTGTTTTAAAATGGAAACTAACGACTTATTTAGAAAAGTTTTCTAATAAGTAAGTAATTAATGTTTCGAGTACACGTTTATCGAAATATGCCAATTATGGGCATTTAATACTAGTTTCAAGTATTTATTTACTTACGTAGTGTGCATGGGTTACGGATGACCTAACATTAATAGCATCGATCCACGTGCGTAGCGGACTTATTAGGTTGACGAATCTAATAAGAGACCGCTAGGTACGTAGGATAACGTTATTAATGGGTGAATTATCCTTATGACTCATTAGGATGTGACCGGTTTATGGAATAATAAGCGACACGAATAAATAATTGAGTTTATCGAGTTGACGAATTCGATAAGGTCTACTATTTATTCCAAAACTTATTTGACTATGGAGCGTATCGCTTAGATGTCTCATTGTGTTGCATTGAGTCACATATTGGTTGTTTGAGTGCATTCACGGCATTATATTGAGTCGATACACCCACATGAGGATACCAAACGCTAGGACAAAACGGTGAAACAAGACATTTTTGGAAATAACGAAAAGGAATACATTAGGGTAGGTAACGTTGATTTTGGGAAATATATATTAAAATTGGTTTATATTAATAGGTTGTGCCGAGTCGATAGTTGATGTGCCGTGATTAGCTATTATCTTCTGCTAGTGTTTATTTGTACGTTGCTTGCTTGAGGTGAGTTTCATAGCCCCCTTTTATCTACGTTTTTAACTAAATTGGGGTGAGAATCATGCTACTGTTTTTGAACTTTTAAAACTATTTGGATTTGCTTATGTGCTTGACTGTTTAGATAGATGTGCGGTAGTTGTTGCCTTTGTCTAGGGTAGCAATCCTAATTGCTATAACACGTTGCCTAGCTAAGAGTAGACTTCTACCTCGACCTAGTCCAGGGTTAGCAATCGTTCTAGACTTTGCTACGACAGTGCTGGCTAGAGTCGTTGGGGCCCGTTGTGATATCGGATATGATATGGTTTGTGATTGATGTGTATCTATCTTAAGTCTCGCATAGCAAATTAACTCATACAGGTCCACTACTTTTTACTTAAATTTAAACCTATGAACTCACCAGCTTTTCTCAGGTATTTAAGTGATGTTTGGAGTACATGTTCGGTGGAAGCTTGGCAAGGAGGCATGGTCAAGGATCATAATCAAACTCTGATAATTTATGGGGACCTATTTTATTAAAATCATGTTTTGGCCTAATATTTACATTTTGGGATTAATGTTTTGGATATTTAAATTTGGGATTGGTTTTGAATGTTAAATGACTATCTTGTTTGCTATACTTATGTGAGATACCAATCCAATTGTAACGCCCCAAAAAACTTGATTAAGTCTTCCGCTGTACCGAGATTTGGGGGTGTTACTGATTGGTATCAGAGCTCAAGGTTATAGAGAACTAGGTATTTAATAAAACCTAAAATATAACTACTTTTTAATATAATTGATCCTCGACCGACGCTTGCCCGCCTGCCAAGCCGAAGCTTCTTATTTGATTATGGTATGAACTGCGATTTGATTTATCAGATATTATGATTTGCGGATTGTTTATGGAGATATTATGTTTTGAGATATGATTATTGGTGTTGGGATATGTGATTCGATTGTCGAGATATTATGGATTTGATTTGGATTATCGATATGTTATGATTTTGGGATTTTGAGCTTGATTTTATGATTGATTTGATTTGGGATTATATGATAGAACTGAACTTACGTGTTTTATTTAAAGGCATATTTTGAATAATGTGGTACCTCTATTTTAAAGCTTTCATTATGGGATATATGTTTTGGTTAAGTTGATGCGCTTATTAGAACCAGTTGTTTTCGAACACTTATACCTACCCTATGCCATTGTCACAGACTATGCCTTCGCTAGCTTTTGATGTGTCTGAGAATGTCCTTGCTTCTGTTAGTTCCCCTGCATTGACTCTCAGGACTGTTGCGTAGGGTGATCCCTATGTGATTACCCGTCACTCTAGTTCATCATCATCATCAGATCGTCCTAGCTCATCTAGGCAGCTCACTTTACATCAGGTCTTAGCACGAGCCCAGACTCCTAGACTTGCTCTTAGTACTGCCCGCATGTCTGTGCGACCACCATCATCACCTATTCACCTAGCAGCTCACTCTCTTCTGTCATCACCACTAGCATCACCAAGTCTTAGAAGACCTAGATCCCCTACTGTACCACCTCAGGAATCACCCGCACATAGACTCCGACTCATGGACTCTCCCTCTGAGGATGAGGGCGAGGAGGAGCATGAGATCGAGGAGGAGCATGAGATTGAGGAGTAGTATGTAGATGAGGATGCGGATCCTCAGGAGGAGGATGATGAGGATATCCCATATGTGGGTACTCCTCCATTGCAAAGTCCTGCACATTCTCCAGGACCAGGCTCTCCTTTACCTTTGCCTAAGCCTAATTCTCCTGGGCAGCCTTTTGATTTTGGTTCACCTCCACATTCACCTGAGATAGGTAGCCCATTAGGATCTGTGATACCATCGGAGATTGCTTCAGAGCCTGAGGAATATGGAGGTACGGGTCTGATTTGGGAGAGGATTATATCCCAGAATATTAGCCTTAGTCAGTTGTCTGATCGACTAGATGGAGTGACGAGGACTGGTATAGAGGATTTGAGGATAGATTTGACTAAGATGGAGAAGAAGTCGATGGCCTTGAGAGAGGGTCTGTCGGGACTCTATGAGTAGGTAGGAGACCGGCAAGCAGAGTATTCGATAGCCCAGGAGGCAGACCAAGCGCTTCGGCGTAAGGTCGACGAGTTGGAGAAGGAGGTCGTGAATCTTAAGAAAGATCGCGACTCTCAGCATTTGGAGATTTTCACTATGGAGAGTGATGGACGATGTTTGGAGGTCGTTTAGGAGTGCTCGTAGTCGTGGCTAGATTATGATTAGATTCATGGCTTTGTACCATCTTGAAACTGAGTAGTCTCTAGTTCGAGATGTAGATCTATCCTAGTTATCGTATTAGTATTGTTGTTAGGATCGTTTTTGATTTCTTCCGTATCCTTTCATGTATTCCACTTTGAAACCTATGAGTTATGGTTATTGGAACGTGCATCTTTTAGTTATGATTCGATCTCTGGTTGGTATAGCATTATCCTTGTTGACCTTGATTATGTATTCGAGTGTTATTTGGTGATCCTTGGAACCAAACTAGGCCTTTTAGAGCGTGAACTGTGAACTTATGAAACTGTTATTCTTGCCTTCAGAGTGATGGCACCAAGACGAAACCCGCCTAGGAACAACCGAGCAGCCCCTGCTGTTGTGGTTGCCCCTGTCCGTCGAGGTCGTCTTCCGACCCCGACCACTCCACCTGTTGAGAACCTGAGCACTGATAACCCACCTGTAGAGAACCTGAATGCGAACGACCGTGCTGAGAATGGTCCTGTTCCATAAAACCCTCCACCTTTGAACCCAGCCCACATTGACCAGCTTGTGACTCAGTGTGTAGCTAAACTGCTAGCTGAGACTAATCTCTCTAACACCTCTGGTGGAACCCCACTGCTGAATCAACTCGAGGTTGTACCTACAAAGAGTTCCGATTATGTGGTCCCATCGAGTTCGGAGGAACCGAGGGAGTGGTTTACCTAACTAGGTGAATGGAGAAAACTGAGTCAGTGTTTACCGTTAGCAACTGTGAAGAGGATTGTAAGGTTAAGTATGCAACATTTACCTTGAAGGACGAAGTGTTGACCTGGTGGAACAACCATCACAGATCTGTAGGAAGTGATGTAGCTTATAGCATGACTTGGACCCAGTTTAAGGCTCTCTTGATCAAGACTTACTGTCCTAGGAATGAAGTTAAGAAGCTAGAGATTGAGTTCTGGAACCATAAGGTTAAGGGTACCAACATGACGACTTACGATAGTCGTTTCCAAGAGTTGTCGTTGCTTTGTCCTGATATGGTTCGCACTGAAGCCCATAAGATTGAGCGGTATACCGATGGATTGCCTTTAGCTACTCGAAATGATGTCATCACTGCGAAGCCAGTTAATTTGCACGAGGAAATTTCTGTGGCTCAGCGTTTGATGGATTCTTACGTAATGGAATTAGGAGACAAGGGTAAGAGTGATAAGAGTGATAAGAGGAAGAGGAATGAAGTTGTTCAAGGGAATGGAAACAAACGGCAAGAGACAGCCAGGGTGTTCGCCATAAGGAATGGAGAGAACAAGGGTTATAAAGGTAGCAAGCCCGTGTGTGGTCGTTGCAATCGACACCACCATGGACCGTGCCCAATTGTGTGTAGGAAGTGCTCTAAGGTAGGACACATAGCCAAGGACTGTAGGTCCCGACCACTTGCTGCAGCTCAAACTGCACAAGGAACGGACTGGAAGGCTACCATCACCTGTTTTGGATTTGGAAAGAAAGGGCACTATAAGAATGAGTGCCGAGAGCCGTGGATGAGAGGAAATCCTGGTAATGTAGGAGGATTTGTTAACAGAGGTGTGGGAAGTAATGGCTTAAACCCTGTGAAGCGTGAGGTTGTAGAGAATCAGACAAATCAGAGTGCTAGGAATCAGCAGAGAGACATGGGAACAGCGTGTATGTATGCTATTGGGAAGGAAGCTGGTGAGGACCCTAACGTAGTTACGGGTACGTTCCTTCTCAATAATCGCTATGCTTCCATACTGTTTGATACTGGTGCCGATATGAGTTTCGTATCCACCAACTTTATGCCATTACTAGGAATTTCCCAAACACCTCTAGGATTCAGTTACGATGTGGAATTAGCTAATGGGAATAGGGAGAAGATAGACACCGTAGTCCGAGGTTGTACCTTAAGTTTCCTAGACCACCCGTTTAGCATAGACCTATTGCCAGTTACCTTGGGAAGTTTTGACGTCATTATCGGAATGGATTGGTTGTCGAAGAACGGTGCACACATCATCTGCGATGAGAAGATCGTGCGTGTACCGTGTGGCGGAAAAGTTCTGAGCATACAAAGAGATCAGAGCGACTGTGGAAGTCCTTCCCGATTGATCATCGTCTCTTGTATTAAGGCCCAGAAGTACATCGATAGAGGAGGTTGTCTTTTCTTGGCTCGAATTTCTGAAAAGAAAAGCGAGGAGAAGAGTGAAAGACACCTTAATGATGTACCCGTCGTTAGAGAGTTTCCAGATGTGTTTCCCGAAGATTTGCTAGGGATTCCACCTGTCCGACATGTGGAATTCCAAATCAAGTTGATACCCGGTGCTGCACCCGTAGCCCGAGCACCCTATCGACTTGCTCCAAGAGAATTGGAGGAACTGTCTAAACAGTTGGCAGAATTGTCAGAGAAGGGATTCATTCAACCAAGTTCGTCATCGTGGGGAGCACCGGTGTTGTTTGTGAAGAAGAAGGATGAATCATTTCAGATGTGTATTGACTAGAGGGAGTTGAATAAGTTGACGGTGAAGAATCGATATCCGTTACCTAGAATAGATGACCTAATCGACCGACTCCAAGGAGCTAGTGTCTTTTCCAAGATCGACTTACGATCTGGTTATCACCAGCTTAGGGTTTGAGAGGAAGATATCCCTAAGACGGCGTTTAGGACTCGTTATGGGCACTATGAATTCCAAGTGATGTCGTTTGGTTTGACCAATGCGGCAGCGGTTTTCATGGATCTAATGAACCGAGTATGTAAGCCATATGTGGATAAGTTTGTGATAGTATTCATAGACGACATCTTGATATACTCCAAGAGTAGAGAGGAGCACGAAGAGCATTTGAGGCTCATTTTAGAATTGTTGCGAGAAGAAAAGTTGTATGCCAAATTCTCTAAGTGTGAATTTTGGATTCCGTCCGTGCAAATTTTAGGTCACGTGATAGATAGTCGAGGAGTTCATGTTGACCCAGCTAAGATTGAGGCCATTAAGGAATGGGCAGCCCCTAAGAACCCATCAGAAGTCCACCAGTTTCTAGGTTTAGCAGGCTATTACCGGAGATTCATTGAGGGATTCTCCAAAATAGCTAAGTCGCTGACCAAACTGAAGCGGAAGGACGTTAAGTATGAATGGGGAGAAAAGGAAGAAGAAGCATTCCAACTTCTGAAGGAGAAGTTGTGTAGTGACCCATCCTAGCTTTTCCTGAAGGAATCGAAGACTTTGTTGTGTACTGCGATGCTTCGCATAAAGGTTTAGGTGTTGTTTTGATGCAACGGGAGAAGGTGATTGCTTATGCATCCCGACAACTTAAGAAGCACGAGAAAAACTACACCACCCATGATCTTGAGTTAGGTGCTGTAGTGTTTGCTCTTAGAATATGGAGACATTATCTGTATGGAACCAAGTGTGTAGTGTATACCGACCATAAGAGCTTGAAGCATGTCTTAGATCAGAAGGAACTGAATATGAGACAACGTCGTTGGTTAGAGTTGCTCAGTGATTATGACTGTGAGATTTGTTATCATCCTGGTAAGGCTAATCTTGTGGCTGATGCACTTAGTCGTAAGGAGAACATTCCACCATTACTCGTTCGATCCCTAGGAATGACCATTGTTTCGCCTCTACCATCTCAAATCTTAGCCGCCCAAGCTGCGGCATTGACGGAAGAGAACCGTCCTTATGAGAATCTGCATGGAATGGTAGAAAGTGAAAACGGCTTCTTTAAGCGTTCCGACGGAACCTTATGCTTCAAAGACAGAAGCTGGATACCATTTCATGGTGGAATTCGTGAGTTGATTATGCACGAGTCGCATAAATCAAAATACTCTATTCATCCCGGAGCCGATAAGATGTATCAGGACTTGAAAAAAACTCTACTGGTGGCCTAACATGAAAGCCGACATAGCTCAGTATGTCAGTTGGTGCTTGACTTGTTCTAAGGTAAAGGCCGAACACCAGAAACCCTCAGGACTCTTAGTTCAACCCGAACTCCCAGATAGGAAATGGGAGCGAATCACCATGGACTTTATCACCAAATTACCGAGAACAGGTAGGGGCAATGACGCTATCTGGGTAATCGTTGATCGCCTGACTAAGTCTGCTCACTTCTTAGCCATTAGCGAGGTCGATAGTCTCGACAAGCTCGCTCGACTGTACCTTAAGGAGATAGCATCGCGTCATGGAGTACCAGTATCTATCATTTCCGATCGAGATAGCCGTTTTACATCCCACTTTTGGAGATCTTTACAGTCAGCTTTAGGAACAAACCTGGATATGAGCACTGCTTATCATCCTCAAACCGATGGTCAAAGCGAGAGAACCATTCAGACCTTAGAGGATATGCTTAGAGCCTGTGTTATCGATTTCGGCAAAGGCTGGGAGAGACATCTTCCTTTGGCCGAATTCTCCTACAACAATAGTTATCATTCTAGCATTAAGGCCGCTCAATTTGAAGCACTGTATGACCGAAAATGTCGTTCTCCTATTTTTTGGGCTGAAGTTGGCGAGAGTCAACTTACCGGTCCCGAACTTGTCATAGAAACCACTGAGAACATAGTTCAGATTCATAACTGTTTGCAAACCGCTCGAGATAGACAAAAGAGTTATGCCGATAGGAGACATAAACCTTTAGAATTTCAGGTTGGAGATCGTGTTATGTTATAGGTTTCTCCATGGAAAGGAGTGATTCGTTTTGGAAAGCGTAGAAAACTCAATCCTCGATATATTGGTCCTTTTCCAATCCTGGAAAGAATCGGACCAGTAGCTTACCGCCTTGAGCTACCATCGGAATTGAGCAATGTACACAATGTCTTTCATGTTAGTAATCTTAAGAACTGTCTTTCGGAGGAAAACCTAGTTGTGCCTATAAGAGATATCCGTATTGATGAGAAATTGAATTTCGTTGAGGAACCGATTGAGATCATGGATCGTGAGATTAAACGGCTGAAGCATAGCCATATTCCGATTATCAAAGTTCGTTGGAACTCCCGACATGGACCGGAGTTCACTTGGGAACGTGAGGATGTATTCAGTAGGAAGTACCCTAAACTCTTTATGACACCAAGTAACTCGGAGTGAAACCCGGGATGGGTTTCTTCTGAGGGTGGGAGGCTGTGACAACTAGCAATTTAGGGAGTCTATTTTAGGTAACCGCATTACGTTAAACTAAGCCGAGCTTTGCCTTTATCACTATTTTCATCGACCATGACTTGATTTGATATCGTTTATTGGTTTTTATGATTTATTTTATTTTTGGATGAGTTATCGTGTGAGTTTTAACTCTTTTGATAGGCACTATTCGATTCGGCACTATAAAAGCCTAAAACGAGAAATAACGTAACTTTTAGACCGTAACTCGAAAATTGACAAATAAATAGTCAAAACTTGTGGATAAACATAAATAACGATAATAGAAAGTCGAATGAACGTCGTGGGACACTCGTGGGACAATATATGAGCTCGGGAATGGGTAAACGGGGCATTTTACGAAAAATTACGGCTTCGGCCCTCCTCTTTTCACCTTGGCCGGCGCCCCCTCCCACCTTTTATTTATTTTGTGGTCCCTCCTCCCTAACTATATATACCCTCCCTAACTCACATTTCACTCTTTTATTTCTCTCACTA
Source organism: Chrysanthemum seticuspe (assembly GCA_019973895.1). Taxonomy (NCBI): domain Eukaryota; kingdom Viridiplantae; phylum Streptophyta; class Magnoliopsida; order Asterales; family Asteraceae; genus Chrysanthemum; species Chrysanthemum seticuspe. Next base: position 142,001,136 of record BPTQ01000004.1, read on the forward strand.
AAAACACACACACACCCACTTTCTCTCTCTACTCTCTCTCTCTTCCAAAATTAAAAACCCTAACCCTAATTTACCACCACCAAACCCACGTATGGGTGTGGTTGGGTGGCGTACCTGAGAGTCGTTGTGGTAGCTTGTGGGTTGATGTTGCTGGTGTTTGGATGAGACGCGTGGAGCCGAAAAGCTTCTAGGGCTTTTTTGGTTCACGTGGTCTTAACCATGACCGTGTCATGACCATTAGGGTCATAACATGTTTCGGGTATATTTGGTTGGTTGATTGGTTGGCGAGATTGATTTGGGTCGATTTGAGATTTAATTGCGTTATTATGACTTTTATTTGGACTTAATATATAAATTGTCAACTTTGAGCAACGTCGGTGTTACTTTGACTTTTTAGTCAATAGTTGACCCCGAAAACGCCGTAACATGGACTTTAGTATAGTTTGGACTATTGATTGATTAAAAGCCGAGAAGTCATAACTCGTGCTTGTGAACTCGAAACGAATAACGATATGAAACTAATATTGAACTTTGACGAAATGTATAAATGAAAATGCTAATAAACTATGAAACAATAATAATAAAAAGGCTTTTATACCAAAAATATCGATAACAAGACTTGCCTTGTTATTTATTGTTTTAAAATGGAAACTAACGACTAAAATAGAAAAGTTTTCTAATAAGTAAGTATTTAATGTTTCGAGTGCACGTTTATCGAAATATGCCAATTATGGGCATCTAATACTAGTTTCACGTATTTATTTACTTACGTTGTGTGCATGGGTTACAGATGACCTAACATTAATAGCGTCGATCCGCGTGGATTGCGGACTTATTAGGTTGACGAATCTACTAAGAGACCGCTAGGTACGTAGGATAATGTTATTAATGGGTGAATTATCCTTATGACTCGTTAGGATGCGACAGGTTTATGGAATAATAAGCGACACGAATAAATAATTGAGTTTATCGAGTTGACGAATTCGATAAGGTCTACTATTTATTCCGAAACTTATTTGACTATGGAGCTTATCGCTTAGACGTCTCACTGTGTTGCATTGAGTCACATATTGGTTGTTTGAGTGCATTCATGACATTATATTGAGTCGATACACCCACATGAGGATACCAAACGCTAGGACTAAATGGTGAAACAAGACATTTTTGTAAATAACGAAAAGGAATACATTGGGGTAGGTAACGTTGATTTTGGGAAATATATATTAAAATTGGTTTACATTAATAGGTTGTGCCGAGTCGATAGTTGTTGTGCCGTGATTAGCTGTTATCTTCTGCTAGTGTTTATTTGTGCGTTGCTTGCTTGAGGTGAGTTTCATAGCCCCATTTTATCTATGTTTTTAACTAAATTGGGATGAGAATCATGCTACTGTTTTTGGACCTTTAAAACTATTTGGATTTGCTTATGTGCTTGACTGTTTAGATAGATCTGCGGTAGTTGTTGCCTTAGTCTAGGGTAGCAATCCTAATTGCTATAACACGTTGCCTAGCTAAGAGTAGACTTCTACCTTGACCTAGTCCAGGGTTAGCAATCATTCTAGACTTTGCTACGATAGTGCTGGCTAGAGTCGCTGGGGCCCGTTGTGATATCAGATATGATATGGTTTGTGATTGATGTGTATCTATCTTAAGTCTCGCATGGCATATTAACTCCTACATGTCCACTACTTTTTACTTGAATTTAAACCTATGAACTCACCAGCGTTAGCTGACCTTTTAGCATGCTTTCTCAGGTATTTAAGTGATGTTTGGAGTGCATGTTCGGTGGAAGCTTGGCAAGGAGGCATGGTCAAGGATCATAATCAAACTCTGATAATTTATGGGGACCTATTTTATTAAAATCATGTTTGGGCCTAATATTTACATTTTGGGATTAATGTTTTGGATATTTAAATTTGGGATTGGTTTTGACTGTTAAATGACTATCTTGTTTGCTATACTTGTGTGAGATACCAATCCAATTGTAACGCCCCAAAAAACTTGATTAAGTCTTCCGCTGTATCGAGATTTGGGGGTGTTATAGATTGGTACCAGAGCTCAAGGTTATAGAGAACAAGGTATTTAATAAAACCTAAACTATAACCACTTTTTAAGAAAATTGATCCTCGACCGACGCCTTCCCGCCTGCCAAGCCGAAGCTTCTTATTTAATTATGGTATGAACTGCGATTTGATTTATGAGATATTATGATTTGCGGATTCTTTATTGAGATATTATGTTTTGAGATATGATTATTGGTGTTGTGATATGTGATTCGATTGTCGAGATATTATGGATTTGATTTGGATTATCGATATGTTATGATTTTGGGATTTTGAGCTTGATTTTATGATTGATTTGATTTGGGATTATATGATGCGTGGATTATGTGATAGAACTGAACTTACGTGTTTTGTTTAAAGGCATATTTTGAGTAATGTGGTACCTCTATTTTAAAGCTTTCATTATGTGATATATGTTTTGGTTGAGTTGATGCGCTTATTAGAACCAGTTATTTTCAAACACTTATACCTACCCTATGCCATTGTCACAGACTATGCCTTCACTAGCTTTTGATGTGTCTGAGAATGTCCTTGCTTCTGTTAGTTCCCCTGCATTGACTCTCATAACTGTTGCGCAGGATGATCCCTATGTGATTACCCGTCACTCTAGTTCATCATCATCATCATTAAGGAGGCAGGCTCATCTGATTCATCAATCTCCATCGAAGAGTTGGGCAGATAGGTGGATTCATTCATGCGTTCTTACTTGGATGTTCCCAGTTGGTGTTTTAGCTTTTGTATTCTTTAGCTTTGGTAACGCTTAGTGGCGTGTCACTAGCAATTTTCATTGGTTGTTCAAGCTTAGCTTGAGGTTAATGTGGCACGTCAGCCAAATATGAGAAGCAATGAGAGCATTAGTAAATGAAACAATACGACGAATACCAAGACCACCCTCATGCTTTGGCAAAAAAAAACTTCCCATAACCTTAGACTTACCTCTCGAACCATCACCATAACACCATAAAAACCCTCTCATAAGCTGCTCAAGGTCATGAGCAATACTAGATTGGAGAATAAATATAGATGCCCAATAAATATGCATAGATGACAAAACCGATATGCTGTAACTGACCAACGAAGGACAACAATTTGTTGCGCCAATCCTTGATACGATTAGATAACCGCTCCACTAATTCCTTGCAATCCCTAAAAATCAGATGCGTAGTAATCAAAGGAACCCCAAGGTACTTAACAGGCAACACCCCTTCTGCATAAGGAAGAATATGAAGGATTCAAATTTTAACATGATTAAGAACATTACAAAAATAAGCCGTGCTTTTGGGCAGGCTAGGAGTATAAGCATGCTTAAATTCTTCCAACGCCTCCATAATGACTCCGGCCATTTCCGCATCACCATGAGCTGTTCAAAAACTAATCATCAGCAAAGCAAAGATTAATAATACGTAACTGAGAGCATTTGTGATGATAAGTAAATAACCCGGAATCCCTAACCCTCCGCTGGAGCATAAGCGTTAACACCTCCATAACCAGTGTAAATAAATCAGGAGACAACGGATCTCCTTGCCTAAGCCCACGCTTACCCTTAAAATAACCCTGCAGAATACCATTCATACTAATAGAAAAAGAAGTGGTAGACACACATTCCATAATCCAATGCACCATTCGCGAGTGAAACCCAAAACTGATCTACGCAAAAACTGCCAATCAACAGTATCATATGCTTTCTGAATGTCCACTTTGAAAGCACACCTAGATGGACCCTATCAAGGTGATAATTATGCATGAGCTCCTGAATAAGAAAAATATTATCCGAAATCCGACGACCAGGAACAAAAGCAGATTGGTTCGACCCAACCAAAATAGTAAGACTATCCTTGATACGGTTGGCAATAATCGTACTAATACGCTTAAACAACACATTGCAACAAGATATATGCCTAAAATCAGTAATCCGAGTAGGAGAATTAACCTTAGGAAAGAGGGCAATGATAGTATGGTTAACCTCTTTCAGAAGCTTACCATTCACGAAGATTTCTTGAACCGCCCTAATAATATCATCAGCAATAATATCCCAAGCTCCCTTGAAGAAAGCCGTAGAAAAACCATCCGGACCAGGAGATTTATCATCACCCATAGAAAGGATAGCATCTCTAACCTCTTTAGGAGTAACATCACGAACCATATCCAACGCAACATGAAGATCGAGAGTGGAAGAGAAAAGGTTACTAGCATCACGAAACAGATAACCCCTCTTGACCAAGAAACGAAGTAAAGTGACTAACACAAGCATTAGGAACTTGATCATCCATGTACATAACTCCATTACCATCACTAATAGAGTCAATCCGACTCCTTGCTTTCCTACTTTCAACCACCTTATGGAAATAGGATGAATTCGAATCCCCCACCCGAAGCCAATCAACTTTCGCCTTTTGCTTAAGAAAATGTTCCTCAGTAAGAATTGCTTCATTATAGGCATTAAGGTAACAAGCTTCTTCCTCTCGAATATCAGAATTAAACGGGTCCAACTCGAGAGCATGTTGGACCGCATCCAATTCAATGCCCAATTTAACGAATTTATCATGAATATTACTCTCATTAAAAAGCAATCTTCGAAGCGGCTTCTTAAGAGATTTCAGCTTATTCACCTCTTGAAACATGTGAAAGCCACTAAAAGGCTTACTCCAATACTCCTGAACCCGCACTTTAAACCGAGAATTCTGCACAAGGATGTTACAAAATTTAAATGGCCTTGGTTTAAACTTAAAAGAAGTAGGAATATTATGAATAGCGGGAGAGTAATCAGAAATACGGTATGGCTGAAATATGGCATGAGCACCAACAAAAGAATCTATAAAACCAAGATTGGCCATAATGCGATCAGTCTTCTTCAAACTACTATCCAAACCTTTAGGTTTCTGATTCCATGTAAACTGCAGCCCGTTCCGATTAATATCAGAAACCTTGATCTCATCAACACACTCAAATTCCCTCATAGCTATATCAATAACAGAGGACCTCTCAACCTTATCTTCCAGATTCAAAGCCGAGTTGAAATCTCCAAGAATACACTAGGGGCACAGATGAACAACATGTTTATGAGCACCAAGATTATTCCGAAGAGGTCTCCTATGCGTGTACCTGTTATGAGTATAAACAAAAGAACAAAAGAGCTCCTTTTTATTCCCCTTGAACCAAACAAAAGTATGAATAACTTGGTCAGTCATGCTAATCACATTCAAGTCAACTTTATCCATATTCCATCCTAAAATGATACGAGACCCTTTTTCACATAAATGACCATTAGAAGTCCAATCCCACCTACAAAAAACCTTAGCACATACAACCTGAAGACGAGAGTTAGAAACATGAGACTCCAATATAGCACATATAGAAAGCTTATTCTCACCAAGGACCTGACGAAACTCCTTTTGTTTGGGAATTGGTTCATTCCCCTTATATTCCATGAGGCAATACCATACATGAGGAACTTCGCCAGAGGAAGTGCTTGCTTCCTTAATATTGATCGTCTTAGTGCTCAACTTATGGGACATATCCATGACCTCATCAACTTCACTATCACTATCCAAAGTATAAGTACCCGCATCCTTTAAAGTACTATAAGCAATGTCACCAGTCTCGAAAGGATCCTCACCACTAAGAGTCCCAAAAGAATTTTTCAATGAGACTATATGAGAAGCAACATTACATTGGGTGGTCGGCGCATAAGGAGAAACATTAGGCACGCTCGTACCAGTTTGACTTACATTGACAAGATTACTAGGAGAAACATCCTTATTACTTCCATTGCCCGAATCGTTAGGAGAAAAGATAGGTTTAGTTGAATTAGTACGAACATCCTGTGAACCCACCTTAGGACCACTTGATGAAGATGCCCCCCGTCCTTTACCATCGCTTTAGGCTCCCATCGATAATGAAATGCAACCTTCGGTGTAGTAAGCCGAAGACCATCAATATGTTTTTCCTTAGTAACTTGCTTACCTTTACCCTTACGCTTGTTGACTTCCACAAAATCATCATCGTCAACAAATTGTTTCACGTTTGTAGCAATGTTTTAGGACACGCTTCATCTTTATGATCAAAAACCTTACAAGTTTCATACATTGGTGGCTTCCATTCATATTCGACATCAACCCGCTCCAAAGAATGCCCTTTTCCATTAGGAAATGGGATTGCCACCACCAAAGAATCCAATAACGCATTGAGAGAAGAAACTTCCACAAGAGAACGAGCATACGAATTCCTACCCCATGACTTGAGATACATAGTACTTAGTATACGAATCCAACATAAGATGACGACCTATTTGTGTGGTAATCAAACTCAGCCCAATCTCCGATACGCCACAATTGGCACATTATGCAACTTAACCCAAACTGGAACCGACGTTATCTCATCTTTTTTGAGCTTAGAATTAGGCGTCCAAATGTTCAAGATGATATGAATGAGACGAATTAACCACAGACCAGATTCCAAAACTTGTTCCATACCCTCTTTCGTAGCGAATTGAAACAAGAAGAAACCATTATATTTAACATAACCCGTTCCAAACCAAATTTTGCCCAAGTATTTTTCACATAATTCTCCATAATGGGAAATGCAAGTCTCTTCCCAATAAAGTAACCATAAAGCGTATTAGTAAATCTAGATGAGACCTCATCAACAGCTTCTATTGGAATTGTGACGTTCGCCCCCACAACACAATCCTCATTACGCATTTCAACAAGATTAACAGCCTTATGTGCAGTACAAGATTTAAACATAGACACATATGAAGACTTTGGACCCTCATTAATATTACTACCTGAATGGGCAGTAGGAACATGACTATTAGGGCCTAGAGAAATACCAGTAGGTGTAGTGTTAGAAACAACCCCACCTTTATTCGATTCATATTCATTCACCATGCAAGTATTCCCAACAGTAGGACCTTGGCCAACAACATCTTGAGCAGAATCAACATGGAAATTTAACCCATGAGACGTACCAGTAGGAATGGTGGTAGTAGCAGCCCCATTCTTATTCGTTTGACACGCATTCACCATGCAAATATTTCCATCATCATGACCTAGCCCAACGACATCATGAGCAGAAAAATTACCCTTCGCATGGGTCGATCCACTCTCCTCAACAGTAACAGTGGTCATAGGAGTTGTACTATTAAACACACCATCAGAAAATGAACCTTTTTCCATAGGATTAAGGTTTGATGGAGGAACGACTCGATGAGCTTTCTTCAGTATCAATTTAAGTATAGGCGCGTCACCCAACAAACTAGAACCCTTGACCCCATCAGTAGCTTTAGTAGAACCTTTAGTACCTTTCTTCTCCATAGACTTAGAAGAATCCAAACCAGACATTACGAGCGACAGAAAAAAAAACCCTAAAATACCGAACAAAACGCCGCAGCAGCAGCATAGAAAAGGAACAACACCAAAACAAAACCCTAAGAGGGTTTTGTTACTCCATAATATATTAAATCTTTCACATAGTGAATAATGATTGACAATGAATAAGTAGATGAATTAAAACCAAGGTATAACGACGAGCGAAATCCTAATCAGTCATGAACCCTAACAGCAAAATTAAACGGCACCCAAATAAAAAGTCAACTAGACGAATGTAATACAACGATTAATCCAGAAAAGTTGAAACGTTATAGGGGATTGGGTCAATTGCAGTAGGAGAAACAATGAAGATGAGGGGAGCATGAGATCGCCAATGTCGCCAAAGTTTTTTAGGGATTTTTTTAGATTATTTTTGTTTGAAGTTCAGTATCCTAATACGGCCTATTTTCACAATATTGTTAAGAGCAAATGTGCCCGTAATCGAATTGAATTGGTTAGAGATGCAAACAATGTCTTGTACGAGGGTAATCAGGTTGCAGGTGCTTTTGTTGCTCACTATGAACAGTTTCTTGGTATGGAAGGAAATTGTACTCTTTTTGATGATTATGGTATATTCTCTAATATTCTTCCTCATCAATTGGCTGGTTCGATGGTTCGTCATGTTACGGATGCGGAGATTAAGGATGTTATATTTTCTATGGGGGATGATAAAGCTCCTGGTCCCGATGGTTACACGGCTGCTTTCTTTAAGAAAGCATGGGATATTGTGGGTGCTGAGGTAAGGACTGCTGTTCGTGATTTTTTCATTAATGGTAAGCTTCTCAAGGAGATTAATCATACCATTATCTCTTTGATTCCTAAAGTGTCTACCCCGTCTAAGATTAATGATTATAGGCCTATTTCTTGCTGTAATGTCATGTATAAATGCATTAGCAAAATTCTTGCTAATCGTATTAAAGAAGGCCTTGGTCAGTTGGTTAGTATTAATCAATCTGCATTTGTTCCTGGTCGTCGTATATCTGATAATATTTTACTTACCCAAGAGCTTATGCGGAATTATCATAGAGGGAGAGGCCCTCCTAGATGTGCGTTTAAGGTTGATATTCAGAAGGCATATGATACAGTTGATTGGAATTTTCTTAGGGCTATTCTGATTGGATTTGGATTTCACTCCAAAATGGTTGATTGGATCATGGTATGTATCTCATCTACGTCTTATTCCATATGTGTTAATGGTGATCTTCATGGCTGGTTTAAAGGTAAGCGGGGCCTTAGACAAGGTGACCCGTTATCTCCATACTTGTTTACGCTGGTTATGGAAGTGCTAACTCTTATATTGCAGAAAAAGGTTTCGAATGCTGTTGATTTTCAGTTTCATCATTTGTGTGAGAAACAGAGAATTATTAACCTTTGTTTTGCAGATGACCTCTTCTTGTTTGCTAGAGGCCATCAGGAGTCTGTTAATGTCATTATGCAGGATTTGGAGGATTTCAAGAACTTTTCGGGTCTTGTCCCAAGTATCCCTAAAAGTACAGCTTTCTTTTGTAATGTTCCTAATGCTATTAAAGCTGCTATTCTCCAGTCGATGCCGTTTGCAGAGGGTTCTCTCCCTGTCAGGTACCTTGGGGTCCCCCTTATATCATCAAGACTTCTCTATAGGGATTGCAAGGTGCTTGTTGAGAAATTGGAAGGTCGTGTGAATGATTGGCGTAATAAGTTTTTATCTCTTGCGGGTAGGCTTCAATTGGTGAGGTCTGTTTTATCTTCGATGCATTTATATTGGGCTTCGGTTTTTATCCTTCCTACTCGTATTATTCATGAGTTAGAGCAACTTATGAGGGGTTTCCTTTGGTGTCAAGGAGAAATGAAAAGGGGAAAGGCTAAGGTTGCTTGGGAATCTGTTTGTAAGCCTAAGAAGGAAGGTGGCCTTGGTATTCGACGTTTGGAGGATTTTAACATTGCTCTCATGACTACTCACATTTGGAGTATTTTGACACATAAAGAGTCGCTTTGGGTGCAATGGATCCATTCATATAAACTTCGTGGGAGAAGTTTTTGGGATGTCCCTTGTTTGGGGGATGTTAGTTGGGGTTGGCGCAAGCTTCTTGCCATTAGACCCAAGGTTCGTCCTTTTATCTGGCATAAGATCAATAATGGAAAAGACACTTCGGTTTGGTTTGATATGTGGTGTCAGTTAAGCCCGATTCGTAATTTACTTACTGCTAGAGATATTGCTCGAGCGGGGTTTAATTTATCTGACTCAGTTTATGATTTGATTGCTACTGATGTTTGGCGATGGCCATTCGACTGGCTATCTCGATTTCCATTGTTAGCTGCTCTCCCGGTTCCTACTCTTAATGATACTGACGATGGATTATTATGGCGTAACCTGGATGGCAATTTAAGTTGTTTTTCAGTCTCGGGTGCATGGGAATCTCTACGGCTTAGGGCTGATTTGGTTGAATGGTGTAATATTCCTTGGTTCTCTCATTGCATTCCGAGGCATGCTATACTTCTGTGGCTTGCTATTAAGCAGAAGCTAAAGACTCAGGATAGGATGCGACAATGGGATGTTGGCCCTGACGTTGATTTGGCTTTGCTGAGATGCCCGCTTTGTGAATTGGTTCCGGATTCTCATTCTCATTTATTTTTTGAGTGCCAATTTTCTATGCAGGTTTGGTTTCAGGTTCGGAGTTTATCTGGTATGGATGCGGTCCCACCTTCGTTGGATAGTGCTGTTACAGTTCTTATTCCTTTATCTAAGGGGCGGTCGGTTAGTAGTATCATTTATCGGTTATTGCTTGCTGCTACTATTTACTTCGTTTGGATGGAGCGCAATTCTAGGCTGTTCAAGCGTAAGAAGTCTTCTGTTGCTGAAGTGGTTAGCACTATTGTCTCTACTATTCGGTTGAAGCTGGTTACTTTCAAGTTCAAGAAGGTAACCTTGAGGTCTCGATTGATTCTGGATAAATGGAAGATTCCAAGTATATGTATTTCACACGAAGGGAGTGCCGGGTAAGGGTTGTACTCTTTTTCACTATTCCAAGGTTTTTCCCTTTGGGTTTTTCTTGGAAAGGGTTTTTAAGGAGGCTAACTTCCTGGGTTAACTTGCTCCCTTCGTGGAGTGGTTGGATGCGGGATGCTCGCTTGTTACAAGTTTTTTTACTTGTTTATGCCTAGTTTGTTGATGTAATATAGCTAGGTTATTTGTGTTTGTGGCATGTCATAAATACTAGTTTTATCAAGCTCTTCGCTTGAGGTTAATGTGGTACTTCAGCCACATTCCATTTGTACTTAACATTATTTTTTGGTTATATATTTACCGGGGTAAACCCCTTTACCCAAAAAAAAAAAAAAAAAAAAAAAAAGTTCAGAATCCTTTACTAGTCAACACATAAGCAAATCAAAAAGAGTGAAAACAGGTCCAAGAAAAGAGTAGCATGCTTTCTACCCCAATTTAGTTAAAACATAGTTAAAAATGGGCCTATGAAACTCACCTCGATCAAGCAAAGCACAAATAATAAATAGCAAAGTAGATAAGCAGCCAACATGGCTCGGAAACTACTGACTCGGCACAACCTATTAACATAAATCCATTCTTAATACATTTTCCAATTCCAATATTCTGTATCCCGAATATATTCCAATTCTTATTTCTAAAAACATCTCATTTCTCAATTTAGTTACAAGCGTTTGGTATCATCGTGTGAGGTATCGACTCGACAAGACTCCATGAATGCACTATATATCTAACAATGCGACTCACAACGACACAATGCCACTTCTAAGAGAAAAGCTTTATAGTTTAATAAGTTTCGAAATAAATCGTTAGATCTTATCGAATTCATCAACTCGATAAAATCAACTATTTATTTATTTCACTTATTATTCTAAAAACTAGTCACAACCTAACGAGTTATAAGGATAATTTGTTCATTAATACCTTTATCCTACGCACATAACGGGCTCTTATTGGATTCGTCACCCAATAAGTCCGCCATCTACGCGGGTTAAACCTATTAATGGCAAGTCATCCGCAGCCCATGCATATCCCACAATGATTATTAAACACTCATAAATGACATGTTTTTGTAAACTTGCCCTCGAAACATTTAATAACTCGATATTATAAAACTTTTCTATTTTTAAGTCGTTAGTTCCACTTTAAATATCGAATAACAAGGTATGTCTTATTATGTATAAACAACTCCATCAATCCTCCACTATCATCAACAAACCCACAATCAAAACATCAAAACAACAAAATAAAAATGCATACGCGAGACCGATATGACACACACGATTCCAATTCGTTTTATTATGTTTTTATTACTTTTAAAACTAGTTTATGTGTTTGTGTCCATCTAAACCCAACCAAAAACGGGCGAACGAGAGATAAAAGTCTCAAACAAGGCAACACAATATCTAATGAGTGTACAACTCGTTTCCTTTACCTTTCTTTCTTCCCGATCTACACTTGGAACACAAAAACATGAACAAAAGTATTGTTTATTCGCGTTTGGGGTGATGGTATGGTGGGGGTGGCGCGTGATATATATCAAAAGAAAGAGGGGAACGAGATGAATGTTAGGGTGGTGGTGGTGTCTATCCACGCACGGCGTAGTGGTGGTGGATGGCCGGAGAAGGCGGCGGCGGCTAGAGAATGGTAGAAAGAGAAAGTATGAGCTAGGGTTTTGAGGAGGGAGAGGATGTGTGTGTGTGTGTAAGGGTGAGCATGGTCCAAAAACCAGACCGGACCGGCCAAGACCGGACCGGACCGAAAACCGATTTCGGCATAAACCTTAGACCAAGACCGGACCGAATGTGGTCGGTCCGGTCCAAATTAGTTCAAATTCGTCGGTTTTGGTCCGGACCGGACCGGACCGAGGACCGAATTAGTCCAAATGCCAAGACCGCGGACCGGACCGAATGTGGTCGGTCCGGTCTCGGTCGGTCCGGTCCGTTCAGGTTGTATGCTCACCCTTATGTGTGTGTGTGTGTGAGAGTGAGATGGGTATTTTTATTTTTGAGGGGGGATTAAATTATAATTATTTTGGGACAAAGGGGGGCGCCGGCCATATGCAAACACCGGGGGACCAAAGTCAAACTTTTTGTAAACTTTCCCGAACTACTACTCACGGACTCGTATAATTTATAACTAGTGACCGATTATTTTTATTTATAGCGCCATTGTTTTAATTACATTTTTCCACAAGTTTTGATTATTAACACGTCTTATTCCCATGTAACGAGTTAAATGTTACATTTACCCAAAACCAAGTTTTGTTCCAAAATAAAAAACCCTAAAAGCTCTCTCATAGGGGCGATTTCAGGCAGCCTTTGCCACCACCTCTTCTTCCTCTTTTCCGGCCAAATCATCCTTTTGAATCGCCTCTCTACCTTACGGTATGCAATTGATTTAGTAGGCCGTGCATTTTAAGAGGCTGCATGCTGTGTTTATATCATAATATCTTTGATTTGTCCCTACTTTTGGAAACCCTAAAGGATTTATCTGTCTATCGGTTATATCTTTTTGGTTAATCGCTATTTTTTAGGGTTTTCTCTATACGCATTTAAAGTAAACCCTTTTAGGGTTTTCGAATTCTGGTGAGTGTGTGATCGATCCACCCTGTTTGTGGGTGTTGAGAGAGCCGTCTTTTGTTGTTCATAGACCTGTATCCACTGCTGCCATTCTTATCAACAGGTCTTTATGTCTATGATCTTGGACGTTAGGGTTTTGTTCCCCTATTTTCGTTTGTTTCAGATCTGTTACGCTGTAGTAAATGTTTATCTTGGTTTTTATTGACTGGTTCATTCGTAATAATAATAGCAATTAGCGTGGATCTGATTCGCTGGGTGGCTATGTGCTATTGGAAGTTGACAAGCCCTAGGTTATGGTTATGTGTTGTTGTGGTTTTGTAATCATGGTCCATGGGTTTTGAGAGTTGGACTTCAAGTTATTAGGGTACTTGTTCAAAACCCTACTTATATCTTTCTCAGATCTGTTCTTAAGGGCGATTTTCTGATTGGTGGTCTTGAGAATTGTTTTTGTTGGGACGTTAGGGTTCTTATGGTGAACCCTATTATCTTCTTATGAGTGACCCGATCTGTTGTTTTACATTCTTACCATGCATATTATCGCTATGATTGTTGGGTCCTGTACGCTAATGATCTTCACTGAGATACCATGGTGATTTGGGTCATATGATGTTGGTACACGTACTAATAGGGCTGTTCTACTGCTACATTTTTGTAACGATTATGCTGGTCGTTTAATGTGGTAGCTTGAACACGAGTGGAAGTTGTATATCAGTTTTTGGCTTAATGTTGAGTATTCGAGATTTGTTGGTTTCGGATTAGGTTATTATTCGTATACATTGGTGCTGACCAGGTTGATTTGATTGCTGGCCATTCATACATGTTTACTCGAGTGAGCGTGTTGGTCATCTTGATGCATATATTTTTATGCATATGGTGATCTTTATGCTCGTGTACGTGTGTATTGGTATGCATAAGTATACAATGCTTCTAGTTGATCAAGAATATGTTTGTGGATATTTTTCCATTGGTTCAGGTATACACATATTGCGTTTGGATGTTTTGCTTGGTAGCAATGTTGATTAGTGTTGGTACGAGTCTTTGTATATACAAGCTTGAAGGCTGGATACTTGGACTTGTGGTAAGTCGTTGGATTCATAAGATATGGGTGCTCATTCATGCCATATTATACATGAATTCTTCGTGGAAGTAAATGTGGACCGCCATAATGATTTAGAAGGCTCAAGTGCAATTACTTGAGTAGTATTGTAATGTATTATGTACTTATGTCATTATAGGTAGTTTCATTTTATTAAGTTATAGGAATGATTTGTCATTCTTATATGAGAGTCTGTAAGTGTCCTAAAGGACTGAGATGAGGGAAATCACCCTCATTCTTTGTACTTCAATGTTTTTTGGTGTAATGAATTTTACCGGGGTAAATTAACCCTTTGACACATTGCCATCAGATTTCTTCACTTTGGATGCACTATTATTAATTAAAAACCCTTTTTCCATCTCTCTAAACCCACAAACAAATTTGTAAACCACCAAAAAGAAAGTGACCAACATGCAACAATAAAACAAGTTGCTAATGAACATTAATAAAGAAAAAAACCCTAACAAAATTGTTAGGGTTTTAAAATACGTGTAAGTTGATCCGTCACATAATATACCAAGAGACAAAATTCACCAATGATTGATTGAAGTGTTAGTAATACCAAGAAGTAAAATACTATATGCGATCAACTATTATAAATCAAATAAGGTCGGTGGACATGCAAACGTAATCACTAAACAAATAATAATAATCAATGAACCACCAACGAATCCCAAGGCCAGTAACGAATCCTAGTCACAACTTTCTTAGGGCAACTATTAACAGAATGGTCAAAAATCAAACAAACATCCAACCTCGGTGGCTTAGAATTAAAAACCTAGAATTAGATATTATTACTTACGAGGATGATTAGTTTACAAGGATAGATGATGATCTGGCTCCAAGAAGAGTGGGAGTGAGTTTTAGGTCGAGCTGGGAGGAGTAGAGTAAAGTATGAAGTGCACAGTGATCACCAAACAGATAAACTGTTTGTGGATATGCTGGATCCACCGAATCCTTTGAAAAATGGATCCGACACCTTAAAACTGAGGGATCCGGCTGAACTGTGATTGCAGAAAGTTATTTTGTTTAGTTTTGATGTAAAGTTTGATTATAATTGTTAATATTTATTAGTATGTAAATTTTGCTAATATAATTATTGGTCCTAAGTCTATGGTGTGGTTTCAGAGAAGCGAGGATTCACGTATATGAAATTTCTAGAGTCACGAAAAAGAGAAAGATGAATACGAGATGAAGCAAATGAAACAAAAATCATATTCCATTCATTTCAATGCATAATGCAATACAAAGGATTGGATAAATGATAAAAACATAAATACCTAGAACAAAATACAATGCTCCATGCATGAGCTTGATCATTGGGTAGATGAGTGTGATAAGAGAAATGACGATGATCACAAGGACTACGCTATACATATTTTCTGAGGTTATATTCTTCTTTTGAGAGATGAATGTTAATTTTGTTTTTTTAATTGTAAATTGGGAAGTATTAGATTAAATAAGATTTTAAAAAGATGGATTACTGTAGCTAGACGTTCGAGTTGTGTGAGAAATTGTGAAGAGAGATTTTTGAATGTTGTGGTTGGGTACTTACAAATATTTTACATTGAGTTTAGATAACAGAGTTTTAGAAGCAATGTATCATTTGAAAGCACAAACAATCTAAAGAAATATGTATACTGAATAAAACATGTAAAACATAGTGAAGCTACTTATAACTAGAAGATAGAATCTCTCTATAGGTGGCGACAAAAAATGAGAGTCGTTGTCCTGAATGCTTGCAAACTTGATACGAGCAATTATCCCTTACATTATGAGAGCCGTTGTCCCTAAAGGCTCACTTGATGAGAGTCGTTGACCGTTACTTGATGTGATCCGTTGTTCCTAAATTCTTGCACACTTATTGAGAGCAATTGTCGTTTACATGATGCGAGTCATTGTCCATTAATGCTTGCACACCTGATAAGAGAAATTGTCAGTTACATGATGAGAGTCTTTGTCCCAAAAGGCTCACTTGATGAGTGCAACTGTCCATTACATGATGAGAGTTGTTGTCCTTAAACACTTGTTCTCTTAATGAGAGCAATTTTTGTTTACATGAGGATAGCGGTTGTCCTTGATTGCTTGCACACTTGAAAAGAGCAATTATCCCTTACATGATGAGAGTCGTTGCCCCATAAGGCTCACTTGATGATAGCAATTGTCTGTTACTTGATGAGAGTCGTTGCACCTAAACACTTGCTCACGTGATGAGAGCAATTGCCGTTTACATGATGAGAGCCATTTTTAATAAATGCTTGCACACCTATTAAGAGCAATTATCCCATACATGATGAGAGCCTTTGTCCCTAAAGCCTCATTTGATGAGTGCATTGTCTGTTACTTGATGAGATCCGTTGTCCCTAAAGGTTAATTTTGTGAGGGAAATTGCCCCTTACATGATGAGAGGCATTTTCGCTAAAAGCTCACTTGATGAGAGCAATGTCCGTTAATTGAAGAGAACTTTTGCCCCTATACGCTTCCTCACTTGAAGAGAGCAATTGCCCTTTACATGATGAGAGTTATTGACCTTGAATGATTGCACACTTGATATGACCAATTTTCTCATACATGGTGAGAGTCGTTATCCCTAAAGGCTCACTTTTTTAGAGCAATTTTCCATTACTTGATGAGAGCCATTATCGCAAAACATTTGCTCACTTGATGAGGGCAATTGTCCTTTACATGATGAGAGTCGTTGTCTTGAATACTTGCACACTTGATATGAGCAATTATCCGTTACATGACGAGAGCCGTTGTCCCTAAAGACTCATTTGATAAGAGCAGTTGTCCGTTACTTGATGAGACCCGTTGTCCCTAAACTCTTGCACACCTGATGAGAGTAATTGCCATTTGCATTATGTGAGTCATCGTTCATTAATGCTTGCACACTTGATAAGAGCAATTATCCATTACATGATGAGAGTCTTTGTCCTTAATGGATCACTTGATGAGTGTAATTATCTATTACATGATGTGAGTCATTGTCTCTTAGCACTTGCTCTCTTGATTAGAGCAATTTCCCTTTACATGAGGATAGTCGTTGTCCTTAATTGCTTGCACACTTGATAAGAGCAATTGTACCTTACATGATGAGAGTCGTTGCCCCATAAGGCTCACTTGATGAGAGCAATTGTCCGTTACTTGATGAGAGTCGTTGTCCCTAAACACTTGCTCACATGATGAAAGCAATTTCCCTTTACATGATGAGAGCCGTTATCCATAAACGCTTGCACACTTGGTAAGAGCAATTATCCCTTGCATGATAAGATCCGTTGTCCCAAAAGGCTTACTTGATGAGAGCAATTGTCCGTTACTTGAAAGAGCCATTGTCTTTAAAGGCTTACTTTATGAGGGCAATTGTCCTTTACAAGATGAGAGCGATTTTAAAAAAAGGCTCAGTTGATGAGAGCAGTTTTCCGTTAATTGTTGAGAACCGTTACCCATAAATACTTGCTCACTTGAATAGAGTAGTTTCCCTTTACATGAAGAGACTCGTTGTCCCTGAATGCTTGCACACTTGATATAGTAATTATCCTTACATAATGAGTCATTTTCCTAATTGATGATAACCATTGCCCCTATACGCTTGCTCAATTGAAGAGAGAAGTTTCCCTTTACATGATGAGAGTCATTCACCCTTAATAATTGCACACTTGATATGATCAATTTTCCCATACATGATGAGAGTCGTTGTCCCTAAAGGCTCACTTGATGAGAGAAAATTTCCATTACTTGATGAGAGCCATTATCCCAAAACATTTGCTCACTTGATGAGAGAAATCTCCCTATACATGATGAGATTCGTTGTCCTGAATGCTTGCACACTTGATATTAGAATTTTACCTTTACATGATGAGAGCCATTATCTTTTTGGGTAAAAGGGTTAATTCACCCCGATAAAATTCATTACGCAAAAAACAATTAAGTACAATTGGCATGGGTGACTCCCCATGCCCTCAGCCCGTTACATGGGCAACAAATGGTGTAAAAAAGCAGAACAAACATAGCTAAAGGATGAACTAAATAATTACATTTAGAAAACAAACTAAATGTAATAAACCAAGGTTCGAAGAACCACTTCCATAGTGAGCAACTCTATCTTCAATAATCATCCATACATATCCCGCGAGTGCAACACCAACAACCACTTCCAAAAGTACCAACTATTTATGCGGATAATATATTGATCACAAAGCCAACCAAAACTTTGCTCTAGTAAACAAAAAATGTGAGCCTTATATCCGACATAAAACTTCCAAACAGTCTTCCTGCAACCACATAAGACAAAACATAGTAAGCTTCCAATAGCTTCACCGCTAACTTCTAAATGGTCATCACATCATAACAAATAATATGAGTCGAATCCAATCAGACCATCAATGAAATACCTTAAGGCTAATGAGCATTGTATGTAGCCGTACCTACAATAGGCTTGGTGTAGCATTCTGCGCGGGTAATCAAAAAATGACCACCACATCATCATCGTTATACCTCGTAACTTCCAAGAAAAATTAGGGTTACGACTTATTACCCCCTTCTAGGATTGAACAAGATAACGAAAACATTAACAACGAAACCCTAATATTAGGATTAATCATTAACATTGAAATAAAGGAGCTGCCAACGTTATCATGTAGAGAAAATTAGGGTTACGACTTACGACCCCCTTCCATCTATAAAAGAACGGTTACATAATGATATAAACCAATAACAGCAGCCGCCACATCAAAAGAAAACAATCAAATCCTTAACAAAACGTTTAACCAACAATCTTAAAAAGATTATAAGAAAAACGAATGTACAAGACCATATCAGATCTTGTTATGGTGATGGCCTGATCACGCCCTTTTAGGGTTTCTTCCAAAAGGCTCAATTTGAAACCCACCCATATAAACCCTAACCAGATCATAACCATGATCGAATAATCAATAAGGAACAGGTTGTGAAGGATTAAACGACCGAAAAAGGATAAGAATGGCGGACGAAATGCCTTTTTTAAGGCGGCGGCTGGTTAGGGTTTCTCTCCCCCATAGGGAGAGAAAAAAACTACGCAAAACAGGCTTGCACACATGGTAAGAGCTATTATCCCTTACTTGATGAGAGCCGTTGTCCCTAAAGGATCAATGATGAGAGAAATTGTCCGTTACTTGATGAAAGCCATTGTCGCTAAAGGCTCACTTTATGAGGGCAATAACCCCTTACATGATGAGAGGCATTTTTGCTAAAATCTCACTTGATGGGAGCAATGTCCATTAATTGATGAGAGCCATTGCCCCTATACGCTTGCTCACTTGAAGAGAGCAATTGACCTTTACATGATGAGAGTCATTAACCCTGAATTATTACACACTTGATATGATCAATTTTCCCATACATGATGAGAGTCGTTGTCCCTAAAGGCTCACTTGATGAGAGAAATTGTCCGTTACTTGATGAGGACCATTATCCAAAACATTTGCTCACTTGAAGAGAGCAATTGACCTTTACATGATTAGAGTCGTTTTCCTGAATGCTTGCACAATTGATATGAGCAATTATCCCTTACATGATGAGATCCGTTGTCCCTAAAGGCTCATTTGATGAGAGCAGTGTTCCGTTACTTGATGAGAGTCATTCTCCCTAAACTCTTGCACACTTGACGAGAGTAATTGCCATTTACATGGCGAATTGTTGTCCATTAATGCTTGAATTTGATAAGAGCAACTGTCCGTTACATGATGGGAGTCTTTTGTAACACCCCCAAAATCTAGTTTAGCGAAAGCATACATGTCATAGGTGCTACTAAATTGGTAATCACAACAAACAGATATAGAGAACATATTTTCAAATCCATTTTAAAAAGTTTACATTACCAAAATTCAAATTGTTGAGATTTCCGACAGCCGCCACCTCTATTTTCCGGCCATTATATCACTACAATTCGTCCTCTCTACCTGTTCTTGGGTATGCAATACGATTTCGTATGCGGTATTAACTTTAAGGGTGGCGACTGTTTATTTTACTTGTAAATCTTTTGGAATTCTTCTTTGTTCTGATCATCGAATCTCTAATTATCTTAAGGGTTTGACTGATCTGATCTTGTTAAGATCGTATTTGGTACAAATTCATGTTATTAACTCGATTTATTATACCTGGTATGATCGGTTTGTTTTGGTTTTGTTGGATACACTTCATGCCTAATGAAACCCTAATTTTTTAGAGTTTTGTTTCCTTTTCACCTTATTAGTAAACCTTATTTGGGTTTTTTAGTTTTGGTAGTCTGTTGGTTGGTGCTTGTACGTGGGTTAGGAGAGAGTGATGGTATGTACGATTTGGATATCGTTTTTTTAATGGTTGATTGATCGACGTTAGGGTTGTTTAGTTAACCCTATCTATTTGGTTCCGTTATGATCTGATTGGTGCTGTTCCTTATTCTTATCATGGTTATTATTTTCTGATCTTATAATAGCTGGTGCACTGGTCGAGATTTGTTTTGGGAAGTTATGAATTGCTATGGTTGTTAGGGTTGTTTGTAGAACCCTTATTGTTCGTTATTGCTATGACACCATGGTTTTTCTGGTTGTTAACGTTGCTGCTGCGTTTATGACCTTTGTGGTAATTATGAAGGTTCCTAATGATTTAGTATTTTTGTTCGTGACTTGATCCTTCCCGCTGTACTATGCTCATGCTATTTGGTTTAGGTCTGATGTGAGATTTTGTTTGTTAGGGTTTTGTGTAACCCTTGTGCTCGTCGATGGTCGTGTATGTTAGGATTTTCATTAACCCTATTCTTGGTGTCTAATTCGATCTAATTTGTGTTTCATGGCTGGTTGCTGCAACACTTTGTGTATTGTGGTGGTGGATTTGAATGACTTTGTGTAAGGTGCGGCTTATTCTTGTCTTATTGTTCATGTTTGGTGCCGTATTGGTTATTTGGAAGTTAGGGTTTATTATACCCTATTCTTATGTCAGATCCGAGTTGCGTTGGGATACGTTCATATTTGGTTATGCAGATTGTGTAATCATAATTGTAGGCGCATATGGATTTGAAGTTCATTGTTTTTTTTTTTTTTTTTTTTTTGGGTAAAAGGGATTTTTCACCCTGGCAAAATACATTACACCAAAAACGTTGAAGTACAAAGGATGTGAGTGAGTCCCCCATCTTGGCCCAAAAGGGCAATAGACGTGCACAACACATGTGCAACTTACAAATAAAATAAGCTAACCAATGCTACTTAACACCAAGAAACACAAAAGAAAATATAAATCTTATTCTTCTTGCGTCCTTGCACCTTGAAGTCTCTAGCAGAGCCACTATAATTCTTAGATTTAGAAGCATACATCTCGATATCATCATAGTTCTCAAAGACTTCATCATCACTTTCAATAACCCCATCCACCAAAGAATCTTGACCCTGAATAGAAGTTGAAGCCACATCACTAAGATTAGAGAAAAGATTCGACACCTTACTTGTAGAAGCCACATGGTTGTTGAAGCGCTCCTACAAATCTGCAGTCTTACTTGTCGTAGGTACCTGACTATTACAACCCTTACCAACATTAACCTTTCCCTCACATGAAGAATCAGAAACATTAGAAGACTTTTCATGTTATTCATGTACCTTATCCATACCATCATCACTCCTTACCACACCATTAATAGTACCAAGAGAAAAAGAGCCATCACTTGTCGGCTTTTCAGCCACTTTGGAGGGGTTCTTCTTCTTATTCTTTGTAGCCGGTTTTGAAAATGGTCTATATATCACATTGGTCTTTGGTTTAAAAACCCGAGCCCCTTTAGAATAATTACCAACCTCTTTACCGGCCTTAGTTGAAACCGAACTCTTACTAACCAACTTTCGTCTAAGAGGACAAGCATCATCATCGTGATTGAAACAAACACACTTAGAACACCAAGATGGCCACCATTCATACTTGACTTCAAGAACTTCCATGTAATGTCCCTTACAATTAGGCAAAGGTATAGCAACCTCAATCAATTCCAAAACATTCATATCAGCAGATAATTCAATAAGGACCCGTGCATATGAATAACGACCCCAAGGATTATTACACATAGCATTAGTACCTGCATCAAAACGTATAATCCGCCCCAACTGTTTTGCAATCAAACTTACACCAACTTTAGAATACGCAACGGAAGGTACATTATGGATACGTGCCCATACCGGTACCTTAGTAAGTTTCTCCCTTTCCAACCTAGTATTCGGCACCCAAGCATGCAAGAATATAGGCATTGATTTAATAAACCAAGGACCCCCATCAAGAACCTTAGTCATACCTTCAAGTGATGAAAATTTGAAAAGGAAGAAGCCATTCCGCAAAATAACGTGTTCAAAGCCGAACTTAGCCCAAACATGCTTGACATAATCTTCCACAATAGGAAACACTATACGATGACCAGAAAAATAACCGTATAATGTATTCTCAAATTTAATGCACATATCATCAACAACGACCAATGGAATAACAACTTTCGCACCCGAAACAGTAACCTCATCAGTTGCACTCCCTAAAAGAATCTTAGAATCAGATTCTTTAGAATGTGCATCAAGAGGTGCATTAGGATCATTAAGTAGACCAGGTCCAATAGAACGTGGACCATGCACATCAGATGTGGCGGAGGGAATAGGATCAGAAGATTGCAAGCTATAAACCAACTCCCTTGTCATCAACATCAGCAACATTACATTGACTACCATTAGGACCATCAAAAGAATGACAAACTGTCTTAAGAGCAGATTCTACATCAACCCCACCAACAGTAGACTTCATAGTCGAAATAGGGCTCATTGTCGGTTTAAAAGTTGGCTCACCAATGCTACTTTGACTACTAACAGCAACCCCACTTGTGTCCTTCATACTATCATTTAAGACGCACCCCGAATTACCATCGAACACCCACCAATAACAGGAGGATTTGAAAGCAAAACAGGTCCGGAATTCAAAGGATAATTAACCATTTTATCCACAGCCAAACCTGATCCATTCCCCACGTCATTTGAACCCATGATAACAGATTCGTGACCAGCAGCAACAAGGAATGGAGAATCCTCCTTCGAAACACAATCTAAAGCGACATAATGTACACTAGATACAACACCACCAGATTGCATGCCAACAGTAGCTAGGGGGGATGTAATACATTCATATGTGGGGTTAAATGTCTTTAAATTACATTAGTCGTTATAGCAAAGCTAAGTCGGACGTAAAAGTGTTTTCTCGACGCTCAATTTTATGGGGAAAAATCCCCTTATGCGAGTATTTTTACTTTTTGTTATATGTTTTGCATGTGAGATTTAATTTTGTATGTCGTTAATTTTTATTGCAAGCATACATCATGTGTGCATGTCTTGTCATAAATTTCGATATACAAGTCTAATGTATGTAATAGAACTTTTAATCCTTTTAACTTGTCACATCACTTAAATTCGTGCATGTATGTGCGTCTTTTTTGTTCTGTTATTTTATTGTAATTTGTTACTGAGTTAGGAAATACTTTCAAGCTCAATAATGTCACTTGATACATGACTTTATCGTAGGCTTTATTTTGAGCTTTATAAAAGTTTAAATAACTAACTATGACTTTATTTTGGACAGCAGTTTAACGTAGAGGTGTTAAAACGAGCGGGTACGGGCTAAAAAGGGCACGGGCTATAATGGGTACGAGCTTAAATGGGTATGGGGTAAACAGGCACGGGCAAATAGACACATGTTATACAAATCGCCTAATAAAAGACATAAAACGACGAAATAAATTCCTTAAACATAATATTTTATTTATATTAAAAAACTTTTTTAAAACGATCATAATGTTCTAAAATTGAGAAAAAAAATGTACCCGATAGTGTTTATTTAAGTTATCAATGAACTATATATGCCTATTTCAAAAAAAAATGTTAAATGTGTCAAAATCTTTTAAAAATTTGCCCATATAATTTAACGTATCAAGAATTCTAATTTTAATATACTTTAATATTAATCAGCTTTTTTTTCCTTTTTACTTTGTTTTACTTTGGTCATCTTTAATGCAGATATCGAAAATTCAAAATTTAAATCCAAAATTACACGGTCTTCTCAAATAAAAGTAATTTAAAATATCTAACAATAATATTCACCGTACACAACAAACTTTTTCTTCTCACAAAGTTCATATCTATCTTCAACTTTTCTTAATGTATACAATAAATAAATCCGCACTTCAATAAGCCCATTAAATTATGCTTAGTGTCAATGCAAGTTTCTTCCGACATTCATTTGTTTAAAGATTAAACAAAATGATTGATGATATTAACAACATTCAACATTACAAAGATTAAATATATACTTAATACATAAATTACTTATACAATTGCTTATTTTTTCTTTTTAAATTGTTACCAATAAATTTTTAAAATCAACCAATTAAATCATTAGCTTCATTTGTAGTCATTATTAATAGGTCTAACAATCATTTTTCTTATAATAATATTAACAACAATATTACCATTCATCTTTAAATATGAAACCATCCTCCTATTTTTTTCCATTTGCTATTACCACTTCCCAACTCAAGTTTTAAGAATCATTTGTTAAACCAAAAGAAATTGATACTTGCACACCTTTAAATACCTCGAGCATCAAACCAGCTTTTGAAATATTTCACTTTAAAAGGGTGGGGTTATTTTGACGGTGACTATAATTTTAGATTGACTCCCTCTAGTTTTTTTGCATTTTTTTTATTTTTTGGTTATATATTTACCCAAAAAAAAACTGTCAGAAATACGGAATAGAAACTGACAAAAAACTGTGTTGTACTGAAAAAAATGGAGGACAAAAAGAATATTCCCCTATGATGTGACCCCATAGGGGGTTCTAATAGTACAACCCCTTTAAAATGTAATCACAATTTTAAAAAGTAAAAATTTCAAGCATTTATGGTTCCTTAATTTGCAGTTTTTCAATTAATGTTGTAACTGCAAAACATTTAGCTTCACTAGTCGTGCAACTCTTGCAAACAAATAAACATAATTGATATAATCATATGCAGCATTATCATATCACTTGTGTTTTCTTTATGAATTTAAATAAGCCTTTCAATGTGTAAGAATATAAACTTGTATTTCTACACAACAATCTTTATAACAATGTTCGCAATATAAACTTATTACAAAATTTACAAAATATAAACTTTGCAACAAAATTTAAACCGGCAGCGACAAACTTTTCCGGTTACCACATATTTTCCGGCGATCACTAATTTTTCCGGCAATCACTAATTTTTTGGGCGACCACTAATTTTTCCGGCAACTTTTTCTTGCGAGAGAATAGCAGCAAGTGGGGGAACTAACAAAAAAAAAATACCAAAAATGTTTCTACAAAAAGAACATATAAATCTACTATTAAAATAATTAGATCTACAAAAAAAAAATTATGGATCTATAAAAAAAAATTACGGATCTACAAAACATATCATTAGATCTAAAAAAAAAAAAAAAAAAAAAAACCGATCTATATAAAATATTCGGATCTACAAAAAAATTAAAAATATATTAAGGATCTTTAAAAAAATACGGATATCTAAAAAAAATATAAAAATACGCATCTTTTAAAAATATATATATTTATAAAAAATACGAATCTTTAATAAATAATTAGATTTACAAATAAAATAATTAGATCTACAAAAAAGATTCGGATCTTTAAAAAAATTACAGATTTTTTATAAAAATAAAAACAAATGCGGATAATTTAAAAATATATATATATCTATAAAAAAAATTAGATCCAAAAAAAATTAATAGATCTACAAATAAAATAAATCTACAAAAAAAATCGGATCTACAAAAAAAATTAAAAAGACCGAGGATCTTTAAAATAAATAAATAAATAAATAAATAAATAAAACTACAGATCTTTTAAAAAATATTTAAAACATTACGGATATTTAAAAAAAATTAGATCCATAAAAAAATTAAGGATCTTTGAAAAAAATTAGATCTACAAAAAAAATTAGATCTATAAAAAAAACAATACGCATCTAAAAAAATAATACGCATCTTTAAAAATAAATACACATCTAAAAAAAATACGGGTGTTAAAAAATACCAAAAACGTCGGATCTGTAAAAAAAATTAGATCTACAAAAAAAAAAATTAATAGATCTAAAAAAAATCGGATCTATAGAAAAAAAAAAATAGGGATCTTTGGAACAAATAATAGATCTAAAAAAATTAGATCTATAATAAAAATACAAAAATACCAAAAACGTCGAGTGGTTGGGTGGTGGCGCGTCGGGTGGTTGCTGCTGTGTGGTGGCGGCGGTTGGGTGGTGAAGTAGGGTGGTGATGTTTGGCTGGAGAGTTTTTTTTATGATCACTGTGTTTGTGTGTGTTTTTAAATTAGAGAGAGATTGTGATTTGGTTGAGAGAGTGGGTGGTTTTTTTGTTTTTTTTTTTTTTTTGTTTTTTTTTTTTTTTTTTTTTTTTTTTTACAGAGAGAGAGTGTTTTAAGTGTGTTTTTTTTATAAAAAAATATAAAGGGGAAGTAAAATGGGTGTTTGTTGAGTATTGGTTTTGTTTGGTAATTTTAAGATTTGTATGTTGGTTTGGTGTGTGTAAATTTAGGTTTAGATATAGGTTTAGATGACTGAATCTTAAAAATGGAGGGTTGGGTTTTGGTTGGGGATATTGATGCTTTATAATGGAGTATAGATATACATAATAAACTTAAAATATCGGGTAAACTAATAATATAATTTTTATAGTTTTAAAATGAGTATAAAATATATATTAGGACAATTTTCGTAAGTTTTGGATCAATTATTCAAAATAAATGATCGTGCGATAGCGTTTATTTAATAAATAAATATACGTTAATGAAATATGCAAACCCATGCATGAACTAATATGAAAGTGATGTTACTGATGATATGTAGACTAACTCTAGTCTATATGAAATGTTCTCAATGATGTTCCATGAATACGCAGCTTAACCCTCAAGATTACGCGTATTTGATACTCGTAAACCTAGTTTACGAAAAATGATGAATAGTGAATCATGAAAAGTGATTTTTCTCCGAGAATGAATAGTGTTTCATGAATAGTAAAATTTTAAAATAACCTTTCAAAGTCTCAAACCGACTTTAAAAATGATGAATAGTAAAATGATGAATAGTAATCAGTGAATAGTAATTTCCCGAGATGAATAGTGAAATTTTCAAAGTTTGTAAAATGACCTGAAATTAAGAGTTGTCACATTCGCCCACCCAAAAAGGAATTCAGTCCCTGAATTCAGTTCATGTTTGTTTCTACGGTGTTATTTGTGAAATGGTGAGGATATTTGAGTCGCATCTGGTCTTCCCACGTTTTCTGAATCGTACTACGCCTTTCCAAGGCGAGACTTTCAACATAACTATGTTGCCAACTTGAAATTCTAATGGTTTGCGACTTATGGAACACATTTCCAATATTTTGCGTCGTATATCGACGTAGCTTTTCTATCTATTTGTTGTTGCTTGTAACTGATTTTTTATCTATACAATTTCTTGTTTCATGAACAAGTTACGGACTAGTGTGTTGGATTTTCCTGATTTTTGGCTTGTCAATAGGTGATTGACATCTCAACCATGGAGTGCCTCAAATGGTGTAGTCAGTATGTTCATGTGATAATTATTGTTGTAAGGGAACTTGTTCGATGAAGAATGATTTGCCTAATCATTTCCAGAAAATCACACTTGCTTTGAGTATATCTTCTGATGTTTGAATCGTTCTCTCGTTCTGACCATTGAATTGAGGATAATATGAGGTACTCATGTCCCAATAGGTTTCATGGAAATCTTGAAATGATTGTCAGAAGTCTAAGGTGAATCGGCTACCTTATATTAGGTATAATTGAAATTGATACCACGTGTCTCGTGCCAAATTTCAAAATGTCAAGTCTGTCGATAAGGACATTATTGAAAAGAATAGATTATGGGTAACAGTTGTGATTCCTCGCGTTTCTAGTTCTAGCAAATGTCATGACTTGAGTCTTCCTTGCCTAAGGTGCTTAGTCTCCATTACTAAAATGTTTATTGTTTGATGGTGTCTCTCTTAATTTCTCTTATCGAAATATTTCCACGCTCTACATTGTCAAGTCACAAAACCCTAAATATTTAAGTGATGTGGTGTGGTGGTTGATTTTCAAGATTGGTTCTGATATTGAGTGCTTCTAAAATAGTTCATCACTGAGATTGTTATCATGCTGGCAAAAACATAGATATCAGCTCATACTATGTCGAAGAATGTTTGTTCTGATTTCACTTGTAGATGGAGAGTCAGTGATTGTCTGATATGTTCAAACCTGTTGCATCTCTTGATGTGGAAGTGAGGTTATCTGTAATTTCTAGAGAACACAATGCCTTAGGGGAAGTTTACATCGATAACCTTAATTTAACTCAATTATCCTTTGAGGGAAACTCATTGTAGGGAAGTTTACATATTATTGAGGCCATGTTTAATGGAATGTTCTGTAGTCTCAATTATGAGGCTTGGTTTATTTCTACAGTGTTGCTTAGTGTGTATTGGCTTTGTACTAAATCTTGTAACTCGGTCTAGCTGGTACTTTTGAAATGATAGAATTTGGCTTCTAGTCCAAAGATAGTGGTTCAGATTATCTCATGATGTCTTAAGATTTCTGTTGAGTTTTGTATCATCTTACTACATACTTCTAGTCCTTGTTGGTAGTTCGGAAATCCTTTCATTGTTTTCTTGTATCGAGGAATCCTCCTCATAGATGGTATGGAAAGTATTTCCTAAAAAGGTCACTGGTAAAATTCTAACTTATCGGTTGCGTGAGTGATGAGTGGCGTAGGTATCTATAGAGTGTTATTAAAAGAAATGTTTATGAACAATTTATCTGATTACAAAGCTTTGCTTTTGAATGAAGATTGTTTTAGGAAGTTTGAAATGATGCTTGTTTCTTTCATGACATAATCCTTCCTGAATTATACATAGGTGATCAGGCTATGTATAATCGAGGACAAATGATGTGATGCTTGGTTTTGGGTAAAAGGGATTTTTCACCCTGGCAAAATACTATTACACCAAAAACGTTGAAGTACAATGGATGAGGGTGACTCCCTCAACTCAGTCCACAAAAGACACTTACATGAAACCACTATATAAGAATGACACACCATTCTTATAACTAAACAAATAACATACAACCAATAACGACTATGATAAAATAAAGAAATTAATCCTATTCAGGTACAAACCACCCGAACCTTCATAGCCATCACGGAACTTGCCAATATTATCACGCACCATGCCCGCAAAATGCCAAACCATGACCGCAATACCATACGACCTAGAGCATATAGATCACCAAGAGCAAAATAATGAAACCTTACAACACGTTCAAACCCAAAGATAGGAAAGAACTTATGCAACAAGATGACCAAGCAAGCTCACACGAACAAGATGTGATGAATGACGCCACCATCAAAACACACCTCATCAATACGACCTCGTCTAAAGGATCAGTAGCATACACATCACCAGGTCGTAACATCACCAATCTATGCGGATATTATCATGATGCTTGGTTTTGTTGAAATGGTATTATGTTTCTCCGAAGTTTTAGATGGTATTCAACGTTTTGTTTTGTAAAATAATGGCTCAAACAATTTTTCACAGTAACATGAAAATCGTTTCGCGTAATGGTAGTAAATAGTTGATAGAATGACTGAAAATCAATTTATAGGGTGGTAACAAAACAACTTGTTTTAGAATTCTGCGAAACAATTTTCCTAAGATGGTAGTAAAATAGCTTGAAATAAAATTATGTGAAATAATTTTATAAAGTGGTAGCAAAATAACTTGAAATAAGATTTGTTGAATGGTTTGTAGGATACATGGGAGAACCTCATAGAATGGTAATAGTCTCCTAATTGGTTAAGAATAAAGTTGGCCTAATCCCTAGTAAGATAGCGGTATATTGTTGCGAAATGATTGAAAATTGGGCAATTGGAATAGGGAATGAAATAAACAAAGGTTGTGATTATCGTGGAGATAATAAAAGATAAAGATTACATTAGATAAAAAGGTACTTATTATCTGTTCCTGTTGATAGTCTAATCGTGTCTCAAGTGTAGGAGCAGTAGGCTGTCTAGCAGCAACAGCTCTGAAACTCTCACCGTCCTCAAACCTATAAGATGGTGTAGTGTCTATAGTCTTAGTGATAGATGGTAATGGTGTGTCAAATCCTGCACGCTTCCCAAGCTGCAAGTCATATGTATGAGTAATGTCTATGAGATGTGATGGTACGGATGGTGCTCTAGATGATAATGATGATGAAAATGATGACGATGATGATGATGGGAATCCTAGTGGTGATTTAGGAAATGATGGTGATGATGGTGAATGAAATACTACCCTCTTTCATGTTGTCTCACGACGTTTCCGAGAATAAGCTGGAGTATGCACTATTGGACGACTAATAGTAATATGAGTAGCTGATGGTGGTTGTAGTGCATGAGTAGCGGGTGATCTAAGAGTGGGGGTAAGAGAATGTACTCTCTTCCTTGCAGTAAGCATCCTAATAGGTCCATTAAGACTAAGCCTATAAGTCTTATTAAATGGTATGATCTGTCCTGGTAGAATGATAGAAACTGCCTTGTTCCTACGATGAATCGATGGTGACAGTGGTGGTATAGGTGCAACTTTGTCCTCCTCAAAAGGTTCAGTCTCAGTATCGGATAATATGAGTGGTAAGTCTGGTGTAGAGCCAACTGATGTTAAAATTGTGATAGGGAATGACAAGGCATTCTCCACGTTGAAGTCTGAAGAAAGGATAATGGAATGGGTATCGGAAGACATCAATGTGACAATCGATTTGAAATGAAAGTAAATAACCCGTAAAATGTGCGTATAAAACCGCATGTATAACGAATATGCACTTATGATGATATGATGAGATGCTATGATGATGTAGTTATAGTCTAGGGTCAATGATACAACCTAGTTCTATAACTCTTGCTCTGATGCCAATCTGTCACACCCCCAAAATACCTGTTTTACAGCGGAATGGAATACCTGGGGCGTGACTGCCATAGCATCACAGTTACAGTTATATTGAACGACCTAAAGTGTCGTTTTGAAAACACATCGTTTGATATAATAAAACATTCAGAGTTTACAAAAGATATGTCCCAAAATGTAGTCAACATTTGCAGAAATAATTTTGTTACACACCAAACGATGTTTTAAAGTGCATAAAACCCATTTGAGACGCGTCGTCATCGCGACTCTATGATAAGTCCTTATGCATGCCATGAAGTATATGCCTTAGATACCTGAAAATACATTGCTAAAAGTGTCAACACAAAGGTTGAGTGAGTTCATAGAGTTTATGTAACATAAAAATGATACAATTGCTATAAGCACATGACACCGAAGCTAGACTGATCATGATGTTCGCCCCAACAGAGGGTTTGCCAAACAACTCAAATACTGATATTAAATGAAATGCATCCGTTTGACCAGTTGGAACCACCAACCCGGATGGAGGAGTCACCCTCAATAGATCTATTCACTCACCCTCGCTTCTTCCGGAATTAACGGTTCATGATTATGAAATGGGGACATTCAATTGGCAATGAGGTAACATAAGCAATGTAAATGAATTTGATATACTTGGGCTCGTAATAAAATGATGTGCAATGTATTCTCCCCCGTAGGTTTGAAATAAAGTATAAACTTGTAAAACGGGGCTATGAAAACTCACTTGATACAATGATTATGATGGCAAAAGTGGATACACTGAAATGAGACGCAATCTCTAACTGCAACCTATTATGAATGATATGATCTAATATAAGTCATGAAATAATGTTGTGCATGCAAACTCATATGATATCAATACCACTTGTGCATTTGAAAATAAAGTTTATCGTCAAAATATATGTTTATGACATCTCGTCCTGTTATAAATTACTTTACAAGTACTTACGTTGAAACAACATCCTACAATAGTCGTTTAGCGATTTATCAAGAAATTATAGTTTTTCGTCGCAAAACAATGTACTTTGATAATTCGTGAAAATGGTTAAGTAGCCTCGTAAAGCTAGTTGTAATTCGGCCAATATTGAATATTAGAAAACAAACTCAATAGTTTTGGAAAGCTTGTAGCGATATCTAAAAGTCTTAGCATTTAACTTTTGATCATAGAAGTCTCGATCATAGAGAAAAATATAGATGAAGTAAGGTAGTCGAGCTAAAAATATAGTTTATGAGTAGTTTTCGGAAAAGTTTGAGAGATCGTATATTACTCGTTACAACTTCGTTTGACGAACGGTTGAACATTTTGGAAAATAGGCTAGGTGAACACACTTTTACTTGTAGACATCGTTTTCTCAAAAATACTCCATCGATACAAAAAATGGCTCCAAACATGGTCACTTGCGATGACCATTTTGGTCTAGTAGAAAATATATAAGTGTTATTACTTGTGTAAAATAGTTACGATAGCCATATTTAAAACGTGTGTAACTTAGTCGTTAAAGCTTGGTTTTCTACGTTTTATATATCCTTTGGTTCGTGTTAATGAATACTAATATATTTTTGATAAATCGACTCATTTAGATAATGTTTAAAACTCATTTTTGCCCCTTAAATAATCCTTGACAGCTTGTATATTTCAGAAAATTAGTTTTCGTCGTTAAACTTGAAAATAGTATAACTTCTTCGTTATAAATCCGTTTTAACCCGTTCAAGCGACCACGGTTTCGTTTTAAAGTCTATTTTGTGAAAATATAAACCAAAATAATCCATGACCTGTCGAAATTTCCTGATTTCACAAAAATGAACAGCCCTTAATTATAAGTTGTCGAAAATGATTTTTCTAGTGTAATATTTGTTCTAAACCCTTCCAATCAACACCAAAACTATTCTAAACCTACCATACACCTTCTTAGGGTGTCATGGGTTCCTAAAATTCACCAAAATTGATAAGTTTCATGGGAATATTAATAGGATAGTTAAAACTCATTATAAGTAGTAAAATCAAGTATAAAGTGGTATGATTCATAGAATATTTGCATGTTTTTCGTACAAGATCATAAAAATAAATCAAGTAATAGTATGAAAGATTAGGAAAATTATTTAGAACACTTACTTGAGTGATTGAAGAGTTTTTGGAACTAGAAACTTAATTATTTAAAGTTAAGTATAATGTATAATTTGGTACATATAATTAGTTATTAAGTGTAGCGTTAGCTAGAAATCGATTTTAACGGAACAAAATAAAATATATTGAAGTCATAAAAATTATAAAAATGCATTTCTTGCAAGTATTGAGTGAATAATTAATTATCGAATAGGATTTACGAAAACCGTCGTAAATATATGTAACATATTGGATTTCACAAACACATCATATCATAAACAAGTAGGCGTACAAGATTAGTTTTAGAGAGAGAAAATGGGATATTCTAGAAAGAGAAACTCATGGAAGATTAGATTCCAAATGAACATCCAACCCTCTCCCTTGTGGGGAGAGGGCTATTTATACAAACAATAACGCCCTCCCACGGGCTGTGGATCAGACATACAATGGGTAAAGACCCGTCCTTCCTCCACGGTGTTGCACTAGACTCTTAAGCTAATAACTGACTAGCAACTAACATAATAAACGATATGTCTACGAGCTAACTTAAGCTAGATTATACTTAGGGTGACCGATGCTTCACAATAGAATTTCCAATTCCTAACAATCTCCCCCTAAGGGAGGTCACCCCATGAATTACATTGTGAATCCTAGCATTCTAATTAATCTCTAATCTTGAGCTCGTAGACATCAACTCATCAAAATATTCAAACATTGTGCTTCCGTGGTGATTTCATCATTGTCCAACTATAATGTATATTTCGTGGAGGTTATAGAGCTGATCCACATTGATGACCTTTGAGCTTTAATAGAGATCATCAGCCACAGTTAACCTCAGCATCACCCATTGTAGTGTTGCCAGCATATGATGTTGTGACATTTTGTGACACACGGTAAATTTTCACCAAAATTTAACTGATAATTAGTAATTTGTTATTACTGAGCATAAGTCATTTAAGCACGCATAAGCTTTACCTGATCATTTGAGTAGTTAACTCGCATACTGTAGACAATTGCATCACTATTGCATTCATATCATGTTGTAAATATTTCATTTTGTCTTATGATTTAAATTGTAAGACGAGAGGTTATCTCGTTTACCACAGTGACCGACACGGCACGCGAACCGACACTATGAAAAGGGCTTGATAAAACAAATGACAAATGTCCGTGATAGGGAATTACTACAAAGATAAAGATATTTCCGACACGTAACCATAAAATACTATGTTGTAAAAATTATTATCAAGCAATGGTACTACGGTCACAATATAATATCGCGGGACACAAAATAAGTAACACATTCACATTTGAACAAAAACCTCTATAAGACTCAAACACAATAAATATGAAAGTGAAACACAAGTACATTCATGTACACAAATAAATTATAACCATACTATACATATACATGCAAAAGTTTACATATTATTTTTATTTTTTGAGAAAACCTTTATTAAAATGTTGAGATAAAAATCCCTTGTCCTTCTCTTCCCACTCACGACAAAACAAATGCAAGATCAGGAAACACCAAAAGATATCAAAGATCTCATCTTCAACCTCTCTCTCTCTACTCTAGACCTACGCCCCATAGACCGAATCTTCCAAAGAGAGAAAACCCAACATGTCTATCCCATCATCTACTCCTCTTTCTTACCAAAAACATGCAAGTTTTTGTCTTCCAAATCTTCCTTTGATGCGCCGGTTGCTACTCATACGAAATCAAAGAGAATCAAGATAAAATCACACAAGAGATTCATATCTTCACATCTATCTACCTAAAGTAAAGTCCATGATTCGCCTAAGAATTTGGAAGCTAGCCAAATTTGGCTTCACACCAAGACCCAAGAGAAGAAAGTTAACCAAACCCCTCCTCAACAAACTCCTATATCTCTAGTCAAATTTCAGAAGATTCAAACTCAGTTTTCATCAAGTGTTTACCAAAAACTAGGGTTTGCAAAGGTTAGGGTTTTCTAAAATTGATTTGGGGGTTTTGAAATTCAAGATTGGTATCCACCAATTCTAGTATCAAGTTGTCGAAATCAAGAAGACTTGAAGACATTCGGCATCTCCTACTTGGCCTTGTGTTCGACCACCTCCAAAAACTTGTAAGGATAACATGTTTGTTGTGTCTTTAAAATGAATCTTGTTATGTATTGGAAGTAGGGTCGTGTATGACCCATGTTGGTTTCCATTTCTTTTTTTTCTTTTTCGAATCAAAAATCAATAATAATGTGAAGTTGTGTTTGTTGAATCCTTGTTGATCATATGCATTTTCGTTAATAATATTTGAGAAAATTTTGGGTTGGTAATCGACTAATAATTGGACAGGTTGGGATTTAATTTTGTTGATAGTTTTTGTTAGTTTTGTTTATGTCGAGAAGAGGGAGGCAAGTTTGTGAAAGTTAAGTCATATATAAAAAAAAAAATTGTTATTAACACTTAGTGTAGCAACTGGAAAAAATTGAGTGTAGTGGCAATCCGATTAGTAACCGACAACTAGTTATGCTGGGATGTTCATTGTAGTATTAATTGTCTCCTAATGATGAAAACAAATAGGCTAATATCTTGAAAAATAAGGGAAGTTGACGTCTAGTGCCACGCACTCTAGTACTTGTCACTTGGTAAAGGAGTTTCCGACGAGAGTAACCCGTGTCGTTAAACACAAGGGTCTTACCTTAGACAAGGATTGATTGAGTGCAAAGGTATCAAGACTTAATCAGTCCGAGTAGTACTCGGATGAGACACCAAGAGTACAGTCATGTAGCTCGACATCTAAGTCTTTAGTGTGCATAGCATCGACATCTCGACACCCTTCTTATCTTGAGTTAAAATCTTTGCCAAAACACTAAATGGTTCTATCGCAAAACTTACCACTACCTGTCGAGTTGTGTTCCTAGTCGAAACCAGTTATGCCAAACTTCTACTTCAAGAGCAAAACTATTAGTATTAACAATCTAGAAATGAGTAGTTTCACTAAAAATGGGTTAACACAAACTAGAGTAAAGCTGTTGGACCAGTCCTCTCCCCCTCGTGCAAATACTCCATCAAGTCCAAGCTCAAAAATCTGGTACTCCATTTATTGCATTCGAATATGGGCCACAGCCCATGGAAAATCTGGGGAGCCCATTTGAATACCAAGCATGTCGCAAACCAGGGAACAAATGAATCAAACTCATTATCTCGCCTTCCTCCCTTTTCATCTCGTACACGTTGTCTTAGCGTCATAAAACTTAATACAATTAAACAAGTGCTAGAGTATTACTACACGAAAACAAGCGATGAAAATGTAATCAACATGAATAAAGATTCCATCAAAGTTCAACGTCAAGAGAACTCGGATAAACCTATCAATGTCAAGTAATACACTAGTCGAAATTATGAATAGTGAGAACCGAATCCTTGATAAACCATCGAAGGCCACTACTTTATTTTATCAACTTAATAAAAATTGATAAGTCATCAAATTCAACTCAAATATATTTTCTAAGTACAATTAGAAAATAAATTAATTGTATATATATGATTTTGACAACACCATTTGTGTCAACTTAAACAAATATATATATACCTTTATATACTTACTAGTGGTACCTTGTAATTATTTATCAAATCAAATTTTGGATTCTAAAACCATATTAATATCAACATGAAAAGTATATATACTCCGTATACTTACTAGTAAAATCAGTTTAACAATTTTTACAAACTTACGTTAGTATTAATACAAATTATAAAAACCATTGAACTACTTTAAGTAAGTGAAACTTAAAACAATGAACTAAAACATTGTCCTCCTTATCTAGGTCGCGTGTCGGAGCCGCTTCACAACATTCACTAAATCCCACATTTGGATTGCACATTTGCTAAGGTGAGTTTTCATAGCCCCACTTTTACTTGATAAACTGTTTTATACATTTTGGGGTGAGAAATATGCAAAACCTTTTCATGGACCAAAACTATTACATGACTACTATTACGTGGTTTAGCCTAAGCCCTTATGTCCCTAGAGAATGCCCTTTTTCATGAACCGTCAATTTCCCATTGGGAAACGCGAATGTTATAAGTAGATCTATTGAGGGTGACTCCTCCGTTCGGTTGGCCATGCTTAGGTCAAGGCGAAACGTATACCATGTCGAAACCGAGTGTCGAGGGACAAAACACTCGCTATGGGCCCCTATGTTGTATGACATCTTTTAGCATACAGAAACTGTCGTAGTATCGGTTGCATGAACTTAGAGCTAACGTAATAGACTTTCATCCATATATCATTATATTCTTGATAATGATTACATGCCTTTGCTTATGGCCCAAACTTACTATTTTAAT
Organism: Chrysanthemum seticuspe; assembly: GCA_019973895.1. NCBI lineage: Eukaryota > Viridiplantae > Streptophyta > Magnoliopsida > Asterales > Asteraceae > Chrysanthemum > Chrysanthemum seticuspe. Next base: position 142,038,683 of record BPTQ01000004.1, read on the forward strand.
CTAAACCTATGAACTCACCAGCTTATAGCTGACCTTTTTAGCATATTTTCTCAGGTGCTTAGTTGTGATCATTGATACAAGGCAAGAGGCGGATAAATGGTCGTAGAAATTTCTAAAGAAGAGTTTTTACACATCAAAGATGTTTTTATATTGGGACCACTGAATTTATGGGATGTGCCCATTTATCTAAACAATGTTGTAAGAAAATGTTTAAACTACTTTATGAAATTAAACGGGTATGTATTCCGTTCGGTATTACTTTGGTTATGATTCACCAATTTCGTAACGCTCCCAGTTAACACGTATGCTTCCGCTAAACCAAATTTGGGGGTGTTACAGATTGGCATCAGAGCCTAAGTTATAGAGAACTAGGTACATATAAACCCTAAACTATAACTACTTTTTTACAAAAACATCACTCTACGACCACCAGTTACCGCTTGCCTTACTTGCCATACTACTTAGAGTTCATTTAGACATGACTGCATGATATATTGTCTATTTACTACCCCATAACTATTATAAGTATATTTTACATATACTTACACATATGCACCGTCTTGTCACAGACCATGCCTTCCCCTCACTCTGAAGCTGGATGCGATGGCACAACAGAAGGTTTGTCACCTGCTGAACGCATCCCAGCCCCTTCTCAACTCACTCCTGACACTGGAAACCCCGTACAGGGTAGTGTATCAAGTTCACCAGGAGGGTACTACCCACACTCCACCTGCTCACTTCCAAATCATCACTACTGTCAGTACTATACCTACCAGTTCCACTACTCCTACACTCTCACCAAAACACCAAAGAGATCCACTCCCCAGTTGGGAGATACCTGCTACCAAGAGAATCTGTCTCTCTGCATCATCACCATCATCTTCTGATACATCACCTCCTAGTTCGTTCGAAGTTGGGGAAACCTCAGGAGCAGCCAATGCTAGACCACCAACCCTCGACACAGTTATGGCGCGCCTAACACGCCATGAAGAACAAATAGAAGAAATGTCGGATCATCTGGGGATACTACCAGAAGAAAGGATTGGAGGGATCGAAGAAGTGGTAGGAGAACTACAAGCACTTGGCGAAACACTCAAGGAATGCTACAACGATGTTGGGACAGCAATAGAAGGAACATGTGAGAAGTTAAACGAAGTAATTGCCCGTCTCGAAGACCACATTGAAAGGTGTGCTCTGCAAACTCCAGGAGACACCCAGGGACGTCTCACAGAGATTGAAAGTAGACTAACGCGGTTGGAGACCGTTACTACAATAACATTAACTAAGACAGGATACCTGGAGGGTGTCGTAGAATTTCAAAGACGTACTATGGAGAGTAGGGCAAATGAGGTCAACAACAAATTTGCCAGAATGGAGGCCCAACTCAGGGAGTTAGAAGAATGGAAGACAACTCAACAAAGCCAACTTGGGACAACATCGAGAAATACTTAAATTTCACTTTGCAATTGTGTTAGACGTTGTGATGAGAGGTTTCAATAAAAACGCTTGTAGTAGTTTTGTTGTATGACAAGCTAGAGCGAGTCAATGAACGCATGTTATGTATCGGCCCTATGAGCCATAAATCTTCTTAGAATGTAATCAGGTTTATTGTGACGAAAAACTATGCATAATAAACAACGACTTGTGGATTATAACCTCTTATTAAAACTCGCTTCAACCAATCTCCGCTTTCTTAATGTCATCTTGATAGACTAAGACTACGTGATATTCAGTCGATACAACCTAGAAAATACTTGATCAAGAAGTAATATACGTTGTAACTTTATCTCCACCATCCCACCAACTGTTGTGTGAAACTTGTGGACAGTACTTCAGATTGAGGACCATGATATTGTATATTTGGACGACGCTGGAAGTTTGGACTACTATGGTGATTTGAAGATTCAAGTATTTTTACTTGAAGTGCATGTTGTTTTATTCTTTTTATCATTGTAGTCTGATGTTTAGTTATAAGTGTGGTATGTCACACTTATATTGTCAGTTATAGGAATGATGTGCATTCCTATAGAAGAGTCTGTAAGTGTCCCAAGGGACTGAGATGAGGGATTCACCCTCATCCTTTGTACTTCAATGGTTTTTGGCGTAATATACTTTACCGGGGTGAATTAACCCTTTTACCCAAAAAAAAAAAAAAAAAAAAAAAAAAAAAAAACTTTATCTCCACCATGGTCCTCACACTCATAGAGAACTCATTGTTGTCATTTCTTGTGGTTGAAGGAAAATGTTTCCAGTAAAGCAGAACATGAACGCAACCACCACTGAGAAATCTGTTAGCGAACGAGTTGCTGCAAGAATTTCCAACTACCAAAACAATCACAACATCAACAACCTCATCCAGGGAGATAGGAAAGGAGAGATTGGCAAGACGCTCACATCACGAAATTTATCTTACCAAGAATTCAGGAACTGTAAACCACCAACATTTGAGGGAACTGAAGGAGCTAGAAGTTTGGCAAAATGGCTAGAAAGGATAGAGACAATTTTCCGCGAACAGAGCTGCGCGGACAATTGTAAGGTCAAGTATGCTACTTGCACCTTTCGACACCAAGCCCTCACATGGTGGGACATTTATGTCCGATTAGTGGGAATAGACGCCGCTTACTCTCTTCAGTGGGACACCCTGAAGAAAATGATGATTGCAGAGTACTGCTCAAGAAATGAACTGCGGATGATGGAAAGAGAGCTCTGTGGACTAACTATGATAGGGAATGACCTCGAGGGGTACACCAATCACTTTCGCGAATTAGCCCAACTATGTCCTAATATGATAGGACCTGAGGAAAAGAGACTCGAGGCATACTCTTGGGGATGTCCCCCCGAAACTCGAAAGAACGTTGTTGCATTCGCGCCCACTATCACTCAAGAAGCTACTGGTGTGACCCCTGGATTGACAAGGTCACTGCCTTAAGGCAAGGCAATGGGGTACTGTGGTAGCAAGAGGAACTGGAAATATGATGGTGAGAAAAATCAAATACAACAATCAAGCAAACGTCAATGGACGGCTGAGGTTAAGACTACTAACAACAAGCGGGAAGTAAGGTATGCCGGGACAAAACCCAAGTGTGATATATGCCCATATTACCACTATGGAAAATGCCCTATACCTTGTGGGATATGTAAAAGGGTTGGGCATGAGATAGAAGATTGTAAGCAACTCTATAAGGAAACAATGACATGTTATGGATGTGGAAAGAAAGACCACACCAAAAGCATGTGCCCGGATAGGGAGGGTCAGCATAAAGGCAGCAACTGTCACAACAATTTCCTGAAGAAAGTGTGAAGAATTGTTCAGACTCTCAACGGACACCACGGAAGAAACTAAGTTAGCTAGAGATGCTGCTTGTAATAAAGCTTAGTTTAACTTCCAAGTCATAGTCTACTTTAGAGTACTTCTCTATGAAACCTTAATGTACTGAACCTTTCCCCTAGTAATGTATCTGTTGTTGTTATCGTGTTATCTTGATATATGTCCTCTCCATGACCGTTTCACCATATCATTAAGAACTTCAATTATCTTGTCTCGATGAAAAGGTTCCTCCAAAGACAAGAGAACGTCATCTTGGGTGTTCGACTAGTCTCTCTGCCAAATTAGTATCACCCAACGTGTTGTTTTAGAAAAATCCACATTCCAAAAATTGCGAAGGTATTACTATCTATATCGATAAGACCAACTCAAAATATTACCTCGCCAAAAATCATGAATGCAACATTTCATTTCTAACCAAGTTGTCATTGTTTCACACATCTTAGTCAAACGAGCTATAGGCCATGTTGACAGAATTGGTTGGCCTAGCAAATCTTATAAACCATCGCGCCAACACTTCGCACATGAACTTTTGCAACATTTCCGCTGACCAAAGAATAAGTACATCAAGATTTAGATTATACTGAACAACACGTTATCGGTCCCCAATTATACATAGCCTGATCACCTATGTATCGGGAGGGGTAACGTGCACGGACATGGCTAAATTCTCGAAATTCTTACCCGGTCGTGTTAAAGGAAGTGCTTAACTCTCTATCACGAAATAGAATGGTTCGTGTCTATATCTCACGTCGACACCCTACCTTAAAATGCCATACATTTCACATTACACGGGAATAGGATAAACCGTGCCACCTAAGAGAAGAAATCTTCTATTAAGAAAACAAATATGAAACGTTCGAACCTTCGACAATGAATTAACACCCTATAGAACACGGAACGCAGAGACTGACGCCTCGGATATACCGATTCATACTTAGTATCCTATCGCCTACACTAAACCAAGAAAGGAATATATCATCATACACCCCAGGTAAACCCAACAAGCACCTACACACACTGCGCAAGGAAGAATCATGTAATACGCCTGTTTTAGGCATACCTGAGTATGACAGAGACTATACCATTTAAGGGGGACGCTTTACACCAGAGATGAAAGCTATCATGATCCAAAAAGGAAAATAATGGTATAGAATACTCAACACCCAAAGATCCATGAGGAGCACAACGCAGTGCACAAATTAGAATCAGAACCTAACATGACCACACTAGGAAAACCTAGAAATGATATCCTTACTACACCACTGGAGTACAGTGTACACCGACCGAAATGTCCTACGGAGAGTACGGAAACAAAAAGAGAGTTGACCATGTGACGACATCAACAATGGTAGTCGCAATGTGAAGTTCAATTACAACATTCGTTCTCACCAAAGGCAAAACAGTCATAGCCGCATATACCTCAAGCAACACCTAGCAAAACAAAACCTTTTAAAACCAAATCATTTCAAGTAGTATCATTCAATAGAGGAACCGACAAAATAAAACTCTTACAACATGACCAAAGGCGAAATGGAACTTGTAAAAGATGAAGGGAATCTTATCCCCAAAGACCAACGTTGAGACCCACGTCATGAAGGGATTTGTAATCTCACTATATGGGAACCTCATTAAAGCCAGGAGTTATACTCATCTAGTGTCCGGAAAGGATGCACCGTGACCCAAAGAGCTATTAGGAGTATCAAAACATGAAGGCTGGTATTTGACCTGTGTCAAACCATACTTAGCATGTTCAAAAGGAAGAATTCAAAACAAACAGGAACCATCAAACCTATCGGTACAAAACCGAAGAATTCCAGATAGAAATGGGAATGCATAACAATGGACTCTAGTACCAAGTCACCAAAGAACCCTAATGATCTTGACTCTACATGGGTACTAATTGATCATCTCCTCAAATTCACCTATTCCTACCAGACAAAGAGAACGACAACATGAACAAACTCGCAAGTATTGCTCAAAGCAATTTGCTGGTACTCATGGTATTTCTACACATCAAGGGAGTCCCCCACCAACTGTTGTGTGAAACTTGTGGACAGTACTTCAGATTGAGGACCATGATATTGTATATTTGGACGACGCTAGAAGTTTGGACTACTATGGTGATTTGAAGATTCAAGTATTTTTACTTGAAGTGCATGTTGTTTTATTCTTTTTATCATTGTAGTCTGATGTTTAGTTATAAGTGTGGTATGTCACACTTATATTGTCAGTTATAGGAATGATGTGCATTCCTATAGAAGAGTCTGTAAGTGTCCCAAGGGACTGAGATGAGGGATTCACCCTCATCCTTTGTACTTCAATGTTTTTTGGCGTAATATACTTTACCGGGGTGAATTAACCCTTTTACCCCAAAAAAAAAGACCAGAAGTAGAAGCATTCATACCCTCCTTCGAAGCAACATCCTGACCCGCAGCAGTAGTTTCAAGATTAGCATTACCCGAAGCAGAATTCAAAGGACCATCATGAGTACGAGGGTGACTAGAAGTAGTCGTATTAGTGCTCAAGCCACCCACATTCGGAGCACTACAACTTGTGTTTTCCAGATTCGCATTACCCCAAACAGAATCCAAAGGACGATCATGGGTGCTAGGGTTTCGAACAACCCTAGCAGCTTTGCCCAACTCAGGACCAGCAGCATCTCCATGTTCACCTTTGAGATGTTGTAACCTAGCTACCAACGCCGGAATATCAAGCCTATGATACTGATTCTCTTCCATGTTCACACCAACTTGATCGGCCAAGTTGGTGGTTGTTTTAGAAGCCTTCACCGAAGAACTATCTTTGTTAAAAAAGCCTTTCTCCATCCCTCTTAAACCCTACTAACAATCACACAATCGACCCACTCAAATACCAAACCGACTACAATTAGCATTAACCAAAAAAACGAACAAACAAGAAAACCCTAACTGATCGTTAGGGTTTTAAGAACGCAAAACCCAGTAGTCTAACCAGCCTCCATGATAGATGATCCAATCAAGTAATTATTCACGTTAGATAGACCTTAGATTAGCGACTTGAATCGAATCCAAAGAACCAGTAATGATTTTGAAACCCTAAAAAAAACGATCCTTCAATTATGCGAACCTAGATGAAAACAGAACTCGGACCAAATCAAGCACTAATTAACACAAAGGTAGATTAATAACAAGATTAGATCGAGCAAAGAATCACCAAGAATGAGCAGAATTGGCAGAAAAACGATTTAGGGATAGGGGAAAAAAATCGCCAGAGAGAATCGGTTAGAGTTGGGCTTCTATAGGATTCCTAGTGAACACATAATGTTTGTGTGGGTTACGTTGTTATACACTCATAATGTTGAAAACAAAACATATATTATTGTTTGGTACGGCTGCGTCAAGGATATGATACTTGAGCCCGCTTTTGTTCGATACGGCTGCCTCAAGTACGTGATACTTGAGCCTGCTTTTTTTTTATACGGCTGATGATTCTTGAGCCCGTTTTTGTTTGATACAGCTGATGATTCTTGAGCCCGTTTTTGTTTGATACGGCTGATGATTCTTGAGCCCGTTTTTGTTTGATACGGCTGATGATTCTTGAGCCCGTTTTTGTTTGATACGGCTGATGATTCTTGAGCCTGTTTTTGTTTGATACAATTATGTATGCACATAAATATATAAATGCGATTCACGTATGGCAATAATGTTACTTAGCATAAATAAACATTCAGTTCAGATAAACATATAGTTTCAAAGCAATGTGTTTGGTTTAAAAATAAAGCATGTATCTCCCCCAAGGTTTTGTAAAATAATTAAGTAGTAGAAAGTGGGGCTATGAACTCACCTCAGAGTAAATGATATCAAATGTATAATGAGAATGATGGATATGCCGTGAGAACTTCTACGAGCAACCTAGAATAGGATGTTGTGACTTATGTTTGAAATAATGATGCGAAAGAAATAACAAACCTATATACGTCTCTATGTTGATCATGATGTAGTACATGGTTTTTGTGTATGCGTTTATAGAAATGGTCTAGTTGTGAAAACGTGTTTAGTTTATATATATCGTACTACCGTTCGGGCCATCACAATTCAGAGGGCATGTAGTAAACGTTCGAGGAGCTAGGACACTTTAAATCGTAAATCCAGCAACTCGTCGATACATTTTACTCAAATGAAACCCCTCACATGAAGCTCCCTAGTTTTGTAGCACTTAGTAGATAAAACATAGATTTTGAATGAAGATTGTTATATCATAAAGTTTATCATGTTTTTAGTAAATATCTAGTTTTTACAAGTTCTCGTCGTTTCATAAATATGATCATTAGATAATGTAAGTATATAAAGTTATGTCATTTGGTTTGTGTTGGTATTGATTTGCCAAGGTTTTTTTTTTTGGGTAAAAGGGATTTTTCACCCTGGCAAAATACATTACACCAAAAACATTGGAGTACAAAAGGATGGGAGTGAGTCCCCCATCACAGCCCTAAAGGGTAAAAGACATGCACAGACAAATGTGCAACTTACAAATAAATAAGCTAAACAAAGCTACTAACACTAAGAAACACAAAAGAAAACCAAAGTCTAACTCTTCTTGCGTCCTTGCACCTTGAAGTCTCTAGAAGAGCCACTATAATTCTTAGATTTGGAAGCATACATCTCGATATCATCATAGTTCTCATAGACTTCATCATCACTTTCAATAACCGCGTCCACACAAGAATCTTGACCCTGAATAGAAGTTGAAGCCATATCACTAATGTTAGGGTAAGAATTCGATGCCTTACTTGTAGAAGTAACATGGGTGTTGAAACGCTCCCACAATTCTGCAGTCTTACTCTTAGTAGGTACCTGATTATTACAACCCTCATCAGCATACTCCTTTCCCACACAAGAGGAATCAACAGCAGTAGAAGGTTGAGCATGTTGTTCTTGTACCGTATCCACACCATCATCACTCTTTACCGCATCATTACGCGTACCAATAGAAAGAGAACCATCATTAGTTGGCTTAAAATCAGGCCCTAACTTATGTTTAGAGTTCTTTTTCTTGGCAGCCGATTTAGAAACTGGTCTATACATAACATTGGTCTTTGGTTTAAAAACCCGAGCCCCTTTAGAATCTTTACCAACATCTTTACCAGCCTTATGAGAGTGAACATGACGATCAACACCAACATCTTGATTAATCTGAGCACTAGTAACCCGCTTTCGCCTAAGAGGACACAAATCATCATCATGATTGAAAATAATACACTTAGAACACCAAGGCGGCCACAACTCATACTCGACTTCAAGAACTTCCATGTAATGACCCTTACCCTTAGGTAAGGGTATAGCAACATCAATTGATTCCAAAACGTCTCTCTCAGCAGATAATTCAATAAGAACCCGTGCATATGAATAACGACCCCAAGGATTGCTACACATAGCATTTGTACCCTCATCAAAACGAATAATCCGCCCTAACTGTTTTGCAATCAAACTTATACCAGTTTTGGAATACACAACGGAAGGTACATTATGGATACGAACCCAAACTGGTACCTTAGTCATTTTCTCCATTTCCAAAATAGTGTTCGGCACCCACTCATGCAAAAAGATAGGTACCGATTTAATAAACCAAGGACCCCCATTAAGAACCTTAGTCATACCATCCAATGAAGAAAATTTGAAAATGAAGAAATTATTCCGTAGAATAGTGTGTTCCAACCCGAACTTAGCCCATGTATGTCTTACATAATTGTCGACAATCGGAAAAGCAAGTCGTTGACCCATAAAATAGCCATAAAGTGTATAGACAAATTTCCCACACATATCTTCCACTACTTCAATAGGAATAACAACATTTGCAGCCGACATTAACTTATCATTCGTGTATCCCGACTCATGAATCTGATTTGGACTCGTAGTATGTTCACAAGAGTTCACAAGACTAAAATCACATTGAGTCGACCCAACAGCCTTACCAACCATGCAATCCTTCGTTGAACCCAAACCACAGCCATCATGAGACCCCGAAACATCACCATGAACACCATGTCCAGGAGCAACACAAGTATGAATAATAGACGCTTCCGTTGTGGTAATAGAATGGACACTAATATCAGCATTAGACGCATATGGTATGGAAGTACCAACCTGTTCCGAGACCATTCCCACCCCAGAAGTACGAATAACATCAACAACATGAGAAGGAGACGCGGTAATAAGGTTTATTATCGGTGTTAAAACCGACTCACCAGGACCATTACCACATCTAAACTCGTCATTAATTACTGCACCAGAATTCCCAGCATGAGGAAACGGTACAGCCACAGAAGAATGAGCAGCCATGACACCATCAGGAACATGTACACTAAAACGAATCAGTCCCACTCAAACAAATCGTAGCAGCAGCATCAGACTTGGTAGAAAACTCACCAATCAATGCCCTTGCCAAACAATCAACACCAGAACAAATAGGGGACGCAATAGTGTTAAGATAATGTTTAACTTGAGATCCAACATCAGAATATAAACCTGAATATTGAACCTTATCGAGTCCAACATCCCCACGTTTTAAACGATCCATACGAGCCGCCAATTCCGTCAAATTAACCTGCGTTGTACCACTTGGCGCCTCATCATTACAAAGGAACCCAACTTTCATCCTCAAAACCCACGTATAATCAGTTGTAAACAGAAAACGTCCCAGAAAACCCTAATGATAACTTCCAGTATTCGAATTGAAACCCTAAAATTAGGGTTTTTATGAAATCAATAATGCCCAAAGCAATGACCAAGATCGAAACAAGTGATATACAATCGATTTAGAAATTAAATCAATTAGAGTGAATCCCAGAAAACGTTTTAGATCGAAAAGATAGGAAGTAATGAAACCCTAAAAACGATTAGGGTTCAAAACGCATGTACCAGGAAAAAACGGCAAACAAAACCTGTTAAACACACCAATGATATGTAGATATCGATTAAGAACAGAAAGAAAACATTAGAAACACCTTAGCCGTGGCTTTAGCCATGGCCTTGCCGTGGCTTTGGTCTTGACTACCATGGTCTTGAGACTCAGCTTTGAACTTAGCCGTGGCCGTGGTCTTGGCTTATGGCCATTAGGTCTCTTGGTTTGCTTTTAGTTGTGACAAAAGTATAGTCATAAAACTATATATAGGGTAGTTCCAGTTTTTGAAAGATAATGGCCTATTTAAGCGTTTTCAAGGTCCGAGCTTCTATGTTATTGAAGGAAAACGTCATTCCGGACAACTTTCGTGTTTTAACTTTTTGATGATTTGGACCATAAGTACCATTTATAAAACGGACAGACCCTAAACAGATTCAATTTGGCAGTTTTGGCGTTTTGGTTTTGCTAACTTCTTTTGGCCGTATCTTTTGACTCGTGTACTCGTTTTAGGTGATTCAAATTGCTACTAGTTTGTGACTGGTTTTACTCATTTTGACTCGTGTACTCGTAAGTTAGAAAGTCCATATGTGACTGGTTTTAATGGTCTCAAATGTGTAGAATATGACTAGTTTACTAGTTTGTTACTTTTACGACAATATGTGAATTAAAACATGTGATTTAGTATATGTACATCATGAATCAACACAGTAACTATGTATATAGCATGAAATTGTTAAGATTATGAATAATAAAGATGAGATGATGGTGGTGATTAGTTGCTTACAACTTTTGGCTTTCAATTAAGAAAGGAGTAACTAGTAAGGATCGGACTTTGATTGAACACTTAGGACCTTGAATTGAGCTAGCTTTCTACACCTTGGCACCCTTGTGATCTTGAAGAGTTGGTGATGAAGTACTAAGTGACTTGAGTGGATCTAAACTCAAGAAGATCACTTAAACTTGCTAGAGATTTGATGTAGTAACTTACTACTTGAAACTTCTTTGCATAAACTCGGAGTTTATAGATCAAATTATGGAAGATATGAATGTTTTGTGATATGAACGACCCAAATCAGAATATGAGGGTTCTTAGGATGCATTTCACTTGCTATTTATAGGAGGGTAAGTTTGGTTAACCATATATTGGGTTAAATGTTAACCATGGTTAAGTTAGGACACATGTAATGATCTAAATGAAGCATGGTTAGGATTATGCCACCAAAATGTTGACTCCCCCCCCCTTAGGTCGGCCAAATGAAGATAAGATGACTTAGGTGGATAGTCTTGGTATTATCTTGGTTAAGGAGTGAGTTTTGGTTCCGTTAATCGCTAACTATAAGCCGTTAAGTCACGAAACGTAAAACCGGGTATCGTAAAAATATGAAACTTATAGGAATGATTAAAATCATCATTATACTCCATCTAAAAATATAAAATGAGTGATAAGTCTTATTGGGTGCAAAAACGCTACCTAAAGCTGGAAGCACGGGTAAAAAACGCGTAAAATGCAATTTATCAGAAAGAACGAGATTTCAGGGAAATGACTGTGAATTTATTTAAAATAGACTAAAATTAGTCTATAAGTGATATGAGATGTCAAAATGTGGTTTTCGTTATACGTGGGATAACTTAATAGTTATACGTGAAGTCTAAAAGTTACGCGATTTAAGCAAAAATGTAAAACGTACAAGGTTAATTTCTTTATGGTCAAAGGAGGAGGGAAATATGTTTGACTTTTCCAAAAATGTAAAAGTGTCTAAACATCTTAGAAAATACAGTGCAGGAGTGGTTAAGTCTGGGTCTACGTAGATTTGTTTAAAACGTAAGTTTAGTCTCGTACGGCTCAGGGTTTATTTGGTAAAATTTAAAAGAAATCTTAAAAATTCTCAAATTAATTATGAGTGATCTTAAAAATTAATCTGATATGGGGAAAATTGTCAGAGTTGGTTTTCGTTATGCGCGGGATGTTGAAATGGTGTTCCGACCAAAATGAAACTTTAAGACGATGTTTTCTTAATAACTTTTGAGAAAATGATCTAACGATTGTCAAACTCTCAGGTCATTACTAAAATAATTTATCTTACGAGAATGTGAAATAAAAATTTTACGGGATGAATGTGAAAGTGAATAGTAAAAGTGAATAGTAATTTTTCAAAAATATGAAAAGTAACCCGAAAAATGCGCGTTGTTACAGTCTCACCACCTTAATGGGAATTCCGTCCTGGAATTCAATGTGTGTTACTGATGTTGAAGTGTCTAGGAAAATATGTTTATATACGCCGAATTCTAATCTTTGCGTTCTCAAGTTTCTGGTCATAGAATGGGTTGTGTACCATTTTATTTTATTTTGGGTAAAAGGGCCTTAAAACCCCGGTAAATATATCCAAAAAACTTTGAAGTACAATTGACATAGGTGAATCCTATGTCCTCAACCCGTTACATAGGCGATTTGACTCTACAAATGTAACAAAGCAACATACAACTGCTAAAGTTTTTGACATAAAAACCCTAATATTCTCTCTCTCTATGGGAGAATTCCGGCCGCCACCCTAACTTCTTTTTCCGGCCAAAATCTGAACCAAATCGTCCTCTCTATCCTTTTCAAGGGTATGCAATACGTTTTTGGGGATTAGATATTCTTTTTAGGGTGGTTGGCAACATTGTTTTCTATATATCTTATCGGATTTCTCCTTTTTATTCTTGGCTGGAAACCCTAAGTCGTTGTATTCATTATTTTTGGTTAGGGTTTCTAATCGTCTTTTGCAGATCGCTCATTCTTGAGTCGATCACAATTGAGGGTATGCCATGGTGTCGTGGGTTTAGGGATGATTGTTTATCGGTTTCCTTTTTTCATTTGTATTTCCTTTGGAGTGCGATTTGGATTAAGGTTTCCTTTAATCGATCCTATGCTGATTGTTTTATTTATCCCTTCTGATCTTGTGGGTAATCAAAACTTATCCCTAACTATCTGTTGATCGTTAGGGTTCGGTGTTTTCAGGAATGAAACCCTAGTTTTAGGGTTTTGTATTATTTGGTTTTGATTGACTCTTGATGATTATTTGGTGCTACTGATCGTTCATATATAAATCAGATGTTATGCAAGTTGGATTGATTATCCATTCATTCATATAAGTCGATCTGGTGATCGTTGGTTTCTGGAATGTGGTGTGATCCGGTTTTGTGGGTTGAGAGAGGTAAGGTACTGCTGGAAGTGTTCCATCATGTTTTGATGCTGGGACGATTGTTATGAGGATCCTTGTTGATGAGTATTCATTACTTTGCTGCATGGATCGATTCTGGTTTGTTTTGTGTACGTTAGGGTTTCGGTGACCCTATTTGCTATAATTATTACGACCTGCTGCTGGATGTCTTATGTGGAATATGTTGAGGTCGTCTTTAATTATTAGGCGTCTTGGATCTGGTCTTGTTGATCCTAGGATGTCTATGGGTTGTTAATTGTCGTTTTCAGAATTGGGTGTGATGTTTATTCATTATCCTTGATCTGTTGTACGATGGTATTGAAGTTAGGGTTTTCTAAAACCCTATTTGGTGCTGATCATGATGATAGTGTAAGTTAAGTTTTAAGGTTTCTTATTCAAAAAACTTTTTCGTGTATTTATTGGGTTTCGGTTTTGCATCTAAATGCACACTTTTGGAGCGAGGTAACGCTTGCTGCTCTATCCGTGGTTTTAGAGTCTCCCACCAATCGTTGTGTGGTATTTGTGAACTGATTCATATTTGATGATTTCAAGATCATGATGGAATGGTGGAGGTTTTGTTTGTGGTGTTCTTTGCTTCTACAAACAGACTTTATGTTGAAGATCGCTTGGATGTGTATACGTGATTCTTCATGGAAGTTAAGGTGGACTACCATAGTGATAAAGTAGGCTCAAGTGCTTTTCTTGAATAGTTGTTAATTTCTATGTATTTTTGTCATTATTGGTAGGTTCATTTTATTGTAAGTTATAGGAATGGTGTGTCATTCTTATATTAGAGTATGTAAGTGTCCTAAGGGACTGAGGTGAGGGATATAACTCTCATCCTATGTACCTCAATGTTTTTTGGAGTAATGCATTTTACCGGGGTGAATTAACCCTTTTACCCAAAAAAAAAGTTTTTGACATACGTTTAAGTACAACAGCAAAAACGTTTAAGTACAACGATTTGACATAGGTGAATCGGTTATGTACCATTTTAAGTTTTTAGTCATGGCTTAAGTTGATATTTTAAAGGTATAAGATGTTGTTGTTGATGTGAAATGGTTTATAATAATGTGACAATTGTCGTTGTAAGAAAGTCTTGATAGTGGCAAGTTGTTATCCAAACCATTTCCAAAGTTGATCATGTCTTAGGTGGTTTCAGGATGAAGGCTATATCGTATAGTTTTTTTTATGTCTACTAGTGTTTAAAAGAAACGTGATACTGTGAAGTTTTACATACTGACTTATAATGGGGTTCAGATAATGAAGTTATATGTTGATTATTAGAAGAGTGTAGCATACGCTTACCATTATTCTTAGGTAGAGATGTAAATTTGTTTTAAAATCATAAGTGAAATTTAAAGGATTATGGCGGAATGATATCCTTGAAACCTAATCAGGCTAGTACTTCTAAGAAATGACGAGAAGATTTGATGACTATCCCAAGATAGTAGTTCGGATTATCTCATGTATGAAAATTTCAAGAATGAAATTAGGTAGTATAAATAAGATGTTAAGATTTTGCTGAGTGGTAAGACACTATCGTGTCTCTAGATATTTTTAATGAATTCTGGTGGTTTATCGAGTTTAAGTAGGAAATTAACCTGAATATAACCCTTGTATAACTATTCTCAGTGTTTGAAAAATTTAAGTCGAACATAATTAGTCAGACTATGTTCCACTATCCCTAGATTAAATTAGGTATACTCGTGATATGTCCATAGTTTTTGATAAATTTTCCACTAAGCAAAGGCGATATCAAACCATTCAGTTGCAAGTCCTGGCCATAAAAGACTTGTAACCTATGTTTTCACATTCCATTACATAGAAGATAGTATGGGTAGATACGTGTGGAAAGGAAATCTTAAGTAATTCTAAAATAGTCCATATTTGGCTAGCATCACGGACCTTTAACAATGAAGGTTTCATAAGAGAATTTTGATGAATGTAGAGAAAGTTGCTAAACTTCAGCTTTTGTAGATGATGAGTCAGTTTATCTTTTAGAAATCCTATTTCTTGTATTTCCATTAGGGAAATTGATAGACTGTGACGGGTTTCATGTAAAACAATATCATATAATGTTTATAAGATAATTTTTAGAGACTTTGTATAACTTACAATGTCTATGAAGTAAATTAAACCATTGTGTAACTTACAATGTCTTGAGAAATGATAGAGAGGTCATTGTGTAACCCACAATGTCTTGAGAAATGATGGAGAGACCATTGTGTAACTCACAATGTCTTGAGAAATGATGGAGAGATCATTGTGTAACTCACAATGTCTTAGAAATAGTTGAGACCATTGTGTAACTCACAATGTCTAGGAAATAATAGAGACCATTGTGCAACTCACAATGTCTAGGAAAAATAGAGACCACTGTAGGATTTACAGTGTTTGAGAGTGTAATAGAGACCACTGTATCTCACAGTGTCTTGAAAAATGAATGAGACCATTGTATCTCACAATGTCTAGGGAGTAGGAAAGACCATTGTAATCAGTTACAATGTCTTGGATAAAGTTTCGTAATCCTAAAAAGCACGAGTAGCTGCATGATTGGGAGATTGAGAAAATATGATTGTGCCGTAATGCCTTAGAATAGGCATACGCATATATGTTTAGTACATTGTTTATGATTGAAATTATGTCGAGTGTATATATCAATATACTAGTATGTTTGTATAGCTTAAAATGCCTAAAAGTCACATAATCGTCTAGAGGATGGAAGGCACGGAGAACGGAAGGCTATAAAATGTTTTTGTTTGTAAAAGTAGTTATAGTTTAAGTCTCAATTAGACCCGTTTCTCTATAATTGTGGCTCTGATACCAATCTGTAACACCCCCCTTTTCGTGATACGCAACAGAATTCAAACTGGGTGTTACTTCATGGCACAACAGTCATAACAATAGAAAACAAACTCTAATGGAGTCGTTTTAAAAAAATTTATCATTTGATTTATATAAATGTCAGAGTTTACAAAAATGAGGTCCCAGTTGGTTCCATTGTTTACAAAATACATTAAATGTTCTCTCTAAAATTAACGCATCGGGAAAACCCTAAAAAAGTACTCTCTGCAGTGGCGACAATTAACGCCTCCGTCCCACGCATCCCTTAATCGATTTCCTCCCTTTTCATTCTTTAATCTGATCCAAGTTTTTGTGTCTGCTTAAAGAATTGTTTAGGTATCTTTTTCACGTGGGACGGAGGGGCAGCTTTCAATTCATAACCTTTAATATATGTTTGACCGTCATTTGTCACTTAATATATTAAGGGTTATTATTTGTTTTTGATGCCATATGCAACGTGGGTCGGTGGATCTTGCATGTAAACTAAGATTGTATTATTAGGATTCTTTGTATTTGACTAGTTCCTTTGTACAACTGTTATTTTATCATGGCGAGGATCAAGTCAGATTTTGTTATGTTGGTACAAGTCTAGTGGACGCTCGAATTGGCAAATGGTCTTCTTCTTGATATTAGTTCTTGCCGGTTTTTGGTTGTTATCTGGACTTGTGGTTTGTTGGTGAAGTGTTTCAATGTGCTATTGTAAACAAGTCATTTGACGCAATTTTTGGGCATATGGATTATGATTTCATCATGAAAGTTTGTCTTCTAGTTGGTCCATTGGTGAAGAAGACAATTTAGGTGATTCGATTGCTAAGTTTAAGCTCTTATGGGAGTTTGATACTTGGCATATTCATGTTCCTTTTCTGACCTATGGTGTGGTGGTTATTATTCTTAACATGTGGGTCGAGATAAGGATGTTGTTTCTGTAAGTTAGGGTCCGGTAACCCTATATTTCGTCTAAGGCTGATCATTATACACCGGGTTACATTCTTAGCTACATTTTAACACCATCAAAACTTGTAGCAGATGAGGTATTGGAATCTAGTCTTAGTATTGGTTTGGTCCCTATCGGATCAATGGGGGTTCGTTGTAGTTGTTTGGTGTGAGTTGGTGCTGATTCGTTTCTAGTACTACCATCGCTAAGGCTACATCGTTGAAGGTTATGGACTTCTATGACGACTTTTGAAGAATCAAGTGTTTTAACTTGAGTTTTTAATTTGTAATCTTATAGTCGTGGTAGTTTTTATGTTCATTAATTGGTTATAAGAGTGGTTTGTCACTCTTATATTGTGGTTATTGGTAGGTTTGTTAGGTATGTTATAGGAATGATTTGTCATTCTTATATAAGAGTCTGTAAGTGTCCTAAGGGATTGAGATGAGGGAAGTCACCCTCATCCTTTGTACTTTAATGTTTTTGGTGTAATGCATTTTACCAGGGTGAAAAATCCCTTTTACCCAAAAAAAAAAGATAATAGGAACCAACACCGTAATTCATAATTGCCCTATTATTTTACAAGACCACTCGTTCCTTATAGATCTTTTGCCAATCAAGCTTGGTAGTTTTGATGTCGTAATTGGCATGGATTGTTTGTCTAAACACCGTGCTAGGATTGTTTGCGATGAGAAAACCGTTCATATCCCAATCAACGGTGAAACCTTAGTTATCCAAGGAGACCAAAGTAGAAAGTACTTGCGTATCATATCCTGTGCGAAGTCGATAATGTACATGGAGAAAGGATGTTATGCCTTCTTAGCTCAGGTAACGAAAAAGAAGTCGAAACAGAAACGACTAGAGGATGTACCTATAGTTAGAGAATTCCCTGAAGTGTTTCCAGAAGATTTGCCTGGACTTCCACATGCTCAACAAGTCGAATTTCAAATCGATCTTATTCCTAGAGCTACTCCCGTAGCACGAGCACCATACCGTTTAGCACCCTCTGAAATGCAAGAGCTGTCTAAACAACTAGAAGAGCTATCTGACAAAGGATTCATTAGACCAAGTTCCTCACCCTGGGGAGCACTGGTTTTATTCATCAAGAAAAAAGATGGATCATTTCGGATGTGTATCGATTACAGAGAATTGAACAAGCTCACAACCAAGAACCGTTATCCCTTACCAAGAATCGATGATCCATTTGATCAGTTACAAGGCTCGAGTGTATACTCGAAGATTGACTTAAGATCTGGATACCATCAATTAAGGGTGAAAGAGGAAGATATCCCCAAGACCGCATTTCGAACTCAATATGGTCATTATGAGTATCAAGTAATGTCATTCGATTTAACCAATGCACCCGCTGTATTTATGGACCTCATGAATAGAATCTGTAAGCCATACCTGGATAAATTCGTCATTGTGTTCATTGACGATATTCTTATCTACTCTCGTGATAAAGAAGAACATGAAGAACATTTGAGAATTGTCCTGAAGTTACTCAAGGATGAAGAATTGTACGCTAATTTTTCTAAATGCGATTTTTGGATCGAGACAGTCCAATTTCTTGGTCACGTGATCGACAGTAAAGGTATTCACATGGATCCTGCAAAGATCGAATCTGTAAAGAACTGGTCCGTACCAACCAACCCCACTGATATCCGTCAATTTTTAGGTCTTGCCGATTATTACCGGAGATTCATCAAAGGCTTTTCGAAGATAGCTAAACCATTGACAGAGTTAACCCATAAAACGAAGAAATTCGAATGGGGGAGACGATCAAGAATCAGCTTTTTAACTCCTTAAGAACGAGCTTCGTGAAGCACCCATCTTGGCACTACCTGAAGGAGTAGAAAACAGGATTAGAAGATTTTGAAAAGATCAGACGGAACGTTATGTTTCAAGGATCGAAGTTGGATTCCACTTTACGGAGGTATCCGAGAACTCATCATGCATGAATCACATAAATCAAAGTATTCTATACATCCCGGGCCCAACAAGATGTATCAAGATCTAAAACTTTTATACTGGTGGCCAAACATGAAGGCCGATATCGCCGAATATGCTAGCAAATGCTTGACATGTCTGAGAGTCAAAGTAGAGCATCAAAACCCGTCATGATTGTTAACCTAACTGGAACTTCCAGTATGGAAATGGGAAAGAATCACAATGGATTTCATCACTAAGTTGCCAAGAACTTCTAATGGTTTTGATACCATTTGGGTCATTGTTGACCGTCTCACGAAATCCGCTTATTTTCTGCCTATCAAAGAGAACGACGAGATGATTACACTCGCTCGGTTGTACATCAAGGATATTGTTTCTCGCCACGGTGTACCAATCTCTATCATATCTGATCGAGATAGCCGGTTCACCTCGAGATTTTGGCAAACACTCCAAAACGCCATGGGTACCAAATTGGATATGAGTACCGCATACCATCCTCAAACAGACAGACAGAGTAAAAGAACGATACAAACTCTCGAAGACATGCTGAGAGCATGTGTGATCGATTTTGAAAAAGGATGGGATAAGCACGTACCTCTGGCAGAATTCTCCTACAATAACAGTTATTACGCCAACATTAAAGCCGCTCCATTTGAAGCGCTTTATGGTAGGAAATGCCGATCACCTATTTGATGGGCGGAAGTTGGAGATGTACAACTCAAAGGCCCTGATATTGTCCAGGAGACAACTGAAAAGATAATTTAAATCAGGAAACAACTACAAGCAGCTCGAGATAGACAAAAGAGCTATGCAGATGTCAGGAGAAATCGATGGAATTCCAAGTCGGAGATCGAATAATGCTCAAAGTATCACCCTGGAATGGAATGGTCAGATTTGGAAAAAAAGGAAAGCTCAAACCCTGATACGTAGGACCGTTCAAAATTTGGCAAATAATTGGTCCAGTAGCGTATAAGCTTGAGCCTCCGGAAGAGCTCAGTCGAGTACATGACACTTTCCATGTTTCGAACCTTAAAAAATGTCTATTGGATGAAACCCTTGTTGTACCTCTAAAGGACATACAGCTCAATGACAAACTTAGCTTCGTAAAAGAACCCGTTGAGATCATGAACAGGGAAGTCAAGAGGCTTAAGCAAAGCCGCATTCCTATCATTAAAGTTCGATGGAATAGAAACAAGGTTCCGAGTACATCTGGGAGCGCGAGGATGTAATGCGTTCCAAGCATCCCCACCTGTTCACCCAAACCACCCATGACAACCTCTGCGAGTTAAACCGCGGGACGTGGTTCCCTTAAGGGGTAGGTACTGTAAGCTCTCGGAAAATTTCATTTGTAATTAACAACTTAAACATGAATAAAGCACGGTTTAGAGCATCATGAAATTTTCTACTCATCATTATTGCATATCATTTGGCATATGAATGATCAATGCAACTCAAACGCTCAGATTTCACCGTTGTGACCCGAATGAAATTCCCCTCAATCCCGATATCATTAAATAATTAAATTATATACATAAAAATTATATAAAAATGTCTAATTAATAAAAAAAAATATTTTTAAATTTCGGACCTGGCCTAAGCCCAAATCCCCACCCCATATCCTTGGGTCTCGACCCAATTCTTTTGTTTTCCCTTGGGCCTCGTCTTCTGCCAGCCCAACGCCAAACCAAGCCCACACCCCATTGATCTATTGGGCCTTGCTGATTTCCTATCCAAGCCCAACCATGTTAAGAATATAAATTGTGTTAAAAACACTTGATGTGTTTTCCCTCTTGCTGTAACCGGTCAAAGCAAAGATCAAGGACAAAACAACAATATCCCAAGTAAGGCAAGCACAAAGTAACATTCACTTTCTTCCCCCCCCCCCTTTGGCCTCAAGATCTCTTGAATGTACATGCATAAAGAGGAGACAAAAAAAACTCTAAGCCACCCTAATTCCATATAAATAATACCCTAGTTTATTATAATAAACCCTTAACACTTTGAATCATATTTGACTTCTTTAGCCCTTGGTTATTATGTTCCACATGCTTGGATCGATTTGACATAACCTTTGGCATGCCAAAATAGTAGCTACCATCCTCCCATGCATCGAAAAGCAACAAAGACCAAGCATAGATTATTCACAAGGCCAACCTATACCTCTTTTATAAACCTCCAACACTTGACCAAATTTCCAGAAGATCACTCACCAATACCACTCACAACATAATAAGAATCATAACTCGTCCACTGTAGTGTGTCGAAGGGAATAAAGAAGGAAAGATGAAGCGTATAAGAGTCCAAAGGCGTGGGTAGTTCAATCTTGGTTATAAGGAGAACAAGGGTTCTCGTGAGCATTGCACTTGTTTCATAACCATACACGTTTTCTTGGAGGACTAGAAACAATTATCTTTTTGTTATCGAACCGTGTCGCGACCCTATGGTCCCCCACGACACGTAATATGCTTTGTAAGAATTAAACACCAAACAATATAAGTTGCAACCCTACTAAAACAACTTAGAAACCCTTTCGAAACCTCCTTTTTCGCCTCGTTCCACTTCAAAAACCAACACGCACCAGGCCCAACACTTAAAAATTAGTGGCCCAATACCCTTTTTACCCGGCCCGATACGAAAAATACATAATACATAAGTTATAATTAAGCTAAGAATAAGCTTTGGTAAAAATGAAATGGTCGTGTGAATCGAAACATGTATTTAGGACTACTTTTGCAAATTGTCTTGTAACCGGGAGGAAAATGTAAAGCTTTGATAGTTCAAGGGTTGTTCTTTTTTACGTAAAACTTTAAGTATGAAAAGTCTAGGGTGTAATTGGTAATTATCCAAAACTTAAAGGGTCAATTTGTACGTGCATGTGTATGCATGAAAAGTCCAAGGGTTGCTTTTGTAATTCGACCAAACTTTTATGTCAAAATTGTAAACTTTGAAAGTTTCAACCTTTTCTTTTGATTAGGAGATGCTATTGTGGATGTGCGTTGTTTTTTTATCACGAACCCTAATTGTTCTCTCTCACTAGGGGCGATTTTTCTGCCACCAGCCGCCACCCCTTCATCACTATTCCGGCCATTATCAACCTTCTATCTCGTATCTCTACCTCTAATCTTGGGTTATTGGTATGCAATCGGGTTTGTAGGTTGTGTATTTTTAGGGATGGTGGCTGTAGGAAATCATTTATTCGTCCCTTCCATTTGAAACCCTAAGTGCATTATTGTTCAATCGGTTACATTGTTAATCGATTTATTATTAGGGTTTTCTTTTATTATTATGCAGATCGTATTCCTTGTCTATGCCATATATTTATTGGTACGATTTGTGGTGATCGGTTTCTTTGGTGCGGAACGAGACCCTCTTAGGGTCTGATCTACGTTTTTCAAGTAAACTCTTTTTAGGGTTTTGGTATTTCTAGGTAAGTGTGTGGTTTGATCTACACTGTTTGTAGGCTTTTGAGAGATGTATGTTGATGTTCATAGACCTGTATCTATTGCTCGGAACTCTTCATGAGGTCTGTCGTGATTCTGAATCTGGATGTTAGGGTTGTGTGGTACCCTATTTTTGTTTTGTTTTGGATCCCTAGCGTTGAATGAATCGCAGGGTGGTTATTTGTCATTGGAAGTCGACTAGCCCTAGGTTATGATGTGTTATTTACGATTCTTTTGATGCGACCTTGGGGTTACTGTCGTGTTGTTTATGTGCGTGGTTTTATTCAGCCTACATGTCATTACGTACCTAGTTTGGTTAACACTCATATTACATGTACGTGGGTTTATGTTATGATACTTCGTGGGTTGATGAGATGTAAGTCGATATTAGATCGAGTTAGTCATGCAGTTTGTGCCTTGTTCCTGATCTATCTTGGTTATTTGGGATGGCTGGACGATACTCTAGGTTCTGGGGTTCGATATTGTTCTTATTTCAAAGCTGGGGCACGGATATTTTGCATGTGTTATGGTATTGAAAGTTAGGGTTAAACCCTATGAATATAGCAACCATGGTTCGATTTCTGCTCCTTTTGCTGTTATTTGTTGCTGATATGGGTGGAGTATTGTGCGGATCATATGGTGGCTGAAAAGTTAGGGTTTATTAGACCTATGTTAGTCTATGGCAGATTCTTTGCTTATTGGTCATATTCGTTGATGCTAGAGCCACTTCTACGAGTGGTCACTGATGATTAGGAGCTGCTATTGTGGATGTGCGTTGTTTTTATACGTATTTGTTGGTTATTCTTATTGGTGTTCAGTTTTGCATCTCAACATACACCTTTGGAGCGAGTTTTGAGCTTGCTGCTCTATCCGTGGTTTTAGAGTCTCTCACCAACCGTTGTGTGAAACTTGTGAACTGCACTTCAATTTGAGGACCATGATATTGTATATTTGGACGACGCTGGAAGTTTGGACTACTATGGTGACTTGAAGATTCAAGTATTTCTACTTGAAGTGCATTTATTCTTGTTCTTTTTATCGTTGTAGTATGATGTTTAGTTATAAGTGTGGTCTGTCATGCTTATATTGTAGGTTATAGGAATGATGTTGCATTCCTATAGGAGAGTCTGTAAGTGTTCTAAGGGACTGAGATGAGGGATTCACCCTCATCCTTTGTACTTCAATGTTTCTGGCGTAATATATTTTACCGGGGTGAATTAACCCTTTTACCCAAAAAAAAAAAAAAAAAAAACTAGTTGTAAAGTAAAATATAAACTTTTGTGTCAAAATTGTAAAGTTTGAAAGTTAAGGGACCAAAGGTGTAAAAACTGATTTCTAAACATTTTCTAAAAACATTTTCTCCCGAGGACCAAAACTGTCATTTCTGAAAATTGGAGAATAAAGTATTTTGGGGTAAAAAGTGTCAATTCCCAAAAGTTGAGGGACTAATCTTGTATATTTTAAAACTTAAGGGTGAAAAGTGTAAATTCGGGGAAAAAGTTTAGAAAAACTTATAAAGTTATCATTACTTCGTAAAAATGAGTATTTTGATCATTTAAGTGTTTGAAAGGGTATTTTACCAAGAATATCGTTAAACTTATATATATATATATATATATATATATATATATATATATATATATATATATATATATATATATATATATATATATATATATATTTGGGTAAAGGGGAGTAATCCTGCACCCTGGTAAAATATATTAACCAAAAAAGTTTAAGTTCAACGGATGAGAGTGAATCTCTCACCTCGGCCCATTACATGGGCAACATACACACACTAAAAGTGCACTAACCAAACAAATTACATAAGAAAGACATACCAATCTTATGAACTATCAAACAACCAAATTTTCTTCCTACCACGACCTAAGAGACTAACATCATACATGTCACACATATCCTCCAAGTGTCTCGGTAGATCGTAGACTTGCTCAGCATAATCATCAAAATCTTCAAGATCAAGGTCACGCATCATTGTTGGCTGGAATCAAAATGATGTTGACTTGACGGTGGTTGCTATGGATGATCAAGTTATTCATACGTGCATTCGGTTTAAGATTGACAGGAAAGAATTATTTTGCTCTTTTGTTTATGCTCATAATCGCTATATTCAAAGACGTCCTCTTTGGCGTAATCTGATTATTCATAAACATTATGTCCGGGATCGACCTTGGTGTTTACTTGGTGATTTTAATTCGGCGCTGAATTTGGAGGATAGAGTGGAAGGTTCGTCGGTTATTGATATTGCTATGCGAGAGTTTAAGGAGTGTGTTGAGGAGATTGAAGTTTTTGATGTAAATCGATCTGGTTTGCAATTCACATGGAATCAAAAGCCTAGAGGAACGGATGGTAAACTCAAGAAGATTGATCGGATTATGGCTAACCTTGCTTGCACGGATGGTTTTGTGGGTGCTCATGCTATTTTTCAGCCTTATAGAATATCCGACCATTCACCGGCTATTCTTACTATTCCTACATCTCATAAGTTCATCCCGATGCCGTTTAAGTTCTATAACATTCTTGTGCAGAATTCTCAATTTAAAGTGAAGGTTAAGGAGTATTGGGAAAGGGACGTGAGTGGTTTTCATATGTACAAAGTCGTAAGTAAGTTGAAATCTTTGAAGAAACCACTTCGTAAGCTCTTGTATAATGAAGGGAATATTCATGAGAAAGTTGTTACACTTCGGCATGAGCTTGATATGGTTCAACGAGCGTTGGACGCTGATCCTTTTAATATTGATATTCGGGAGGAGGAGGCTGCTTATCTTAATGCGTATAATGATGCTCTTTTAACTGAGGAACAATTTTTGAAGCAAAAAGCTAAAGTGGAGTGGCTAAGGGCTGGTGATTCTAATTCGGCCTATTTTCATAAGGTTGTGAAGAGTCGAAAAGCTAGAAGCCGGATTGATGTTATCACCAATAATGATGGTATGCGTTTTGAAGGGGAGGATGTTCCTAATGCGTTTGTTAGTTACTATACTGCGTTTATTGGATAGGAGGGACATACTGTTCCGTTTGATGATCATAATCTTTTTGAGGCTACTCTTGATCCTAATATTGCGGAGGATATGATACGGAATGTCTCGGCTCAAGAAGTTAAAGAAGCTATATTCTCTATGGGTGATGACAAATCGCCAGGTCCGGATGGCTTTACAGCGGCTTTCTTTAAAGGAGCGTGGGATATTGTGGCTTCGGATATTATTAAGGCGGTGCAAGAATTTTTCACTAATGGTAAACTTTTAAAAGAAGTCAATCATACTGTTCTTGCTCTATTGCCTAAGGTTACATCTCCTACTCGGATTACTGATTATCGGCCTATTTCTTGCTGTAATGTCTTGTTTAAATGCATTAGTAAGATTATAGCTAACCGTATTAAGAATGTGTTAACATCGTTGGTTAGTTTAAATCAGTCAGCATTTATTCCGGGAAGGAGGATCTCGGATAACATTTTACTCACTCAGGAGCTTATGCATAATTATCATGTTGATAGAGGTCCATCTAGATGTGCTTTTAAAGTGGATATTCAGAAGGCATACGATACGGTTGATTGGAACTTCTTGAGGAGTATCTTATATAGGTTCGGGTTTCATGCTCGTATGATTGGATGGATTATGGAGTGTGTGACGTCTACGTCCTTTTCCATTAGTATAAATGGCTCAGTTCATGGTTATTTCAAGGGAAAAAGGGGTCTCCGACAGGGTGATCGGTTGTCTCCTTATCTATTTACGCTTGTTATGGAGGTTCTTACTCTTATGCTAAGGAGGCGGGTTCGGAATTCTGATCGGTTTACCTTTCATCATCAATGCGCTAATCTTAATATTATTAACTTATGTTTTGCTGATGATCTTTTTCTGTTTTCTTATGGGGATGTCGACTCAGCTACTGTTATCATGGAAACCTTGGACGAGTTTAAGCAAGCGTCTGGTCTCATCCCAAGCTTGCCGAAGAGTACTGCTTACTTTTGTAACGTTAGGAATTATGTTAAGCATGCTATTTTGCAGATTATCCCTTTTGTTGAAGGATGCCTTCCGGTTAAATATTTGGGTGTTCCTCTGGTTACTACTAGATTGATTTATCGTGACTGTAAGGAGCTTGTTGAGAAATTGTCAAATCGGATCAAAGATTGGAAAAATAAGTTTCTCTCATTTGCGGGTAGGCTTCAACTTATACAGTCTGTTTTATCATCTATGCATATTTATTGGGCCTCAGTTTTTATCATTCCCGCCCGGATTATTCTTGATTTAGAGCAGCTCATGAGGGGTTTTTTATGGGGTAAGAGTGATGGGAATAAGGCCAAGTCCAAAGTAGCTTGGGAGGTTGTTTGTCTTCCTAGGAAGGAGGGTGGTCTTGGGATCAGGAGGCTGAGTTCATTTAATAATGCGTTGATTACAACCCATATTTGGAGCATTCTGATTGGTAAAGAGTCCCTTTGGGTGAAATGGGTGCATAGTTATAAGCTTAGGGGTCGATCTTTATGGGAAATTCCGTTCCGGGGTAATATGTCGTGGAGTTGGCGGAAGATCCTTCAGCTTAGGCCACTTGTCCATAATTTTATTTGGTATAAGCTTGGTGATGGATATAAGGCGTTAGCATGGTTTGACTCATGGTGTTTGTTGAGCCCGTTAGCTAATATTGTTTCATCTCGTGATATTCATCGAGCAGATTTTTGTCCTACTACGAAGGTTCGGGATATAATTAATCCGAATGGGTGGACTTGGCCGAGTGATTGGGTGGTACGTTATCCTGTGCTCGGGTCTATCAATGTTCCCCTTTTGGTTGATAATGTGGAAGATTCTTTATATTGGCGTGACCTGAATGGGGATCTTAAACCATTTTCGGTTTCTTTGGTTTGGGATTGCATTAGACCTCGGGATAATAATGTGGAATGGTATCATTTGGTTTGGTTTTCTCATCGGATTCCAAGACATGCGTTTCAGTTGTGGCTTGTTATGAAAAGAAGGCTTCGCAC
>BPTQ01000004.1:142076479-142128111 GCA_019973895.1 Chrysanthemum seticuspe
CCTCCTTATATGGACCCATTTGTTAGTGCTCATTTTTAGCACTAGATACCCTTAGTTACACCCTTCGAGCCAATCTTTTCATTCTTGTTTAAATCCAGAAAAATACAAAAAGATTTTACACCTTAAACCTTAGCCAACCCATGTCATGTCTATTGGTTTGTTGCTAGTTGTTTGGAGTGTTGGATTGTTTTTGATGATTATGAAGAAGCTACACTTTATCTATAGTATGTACCATTCTCCAACAAAGATGAAGGAGACGTCTTTCTCGTTTGTATTTTTTGTGGTGTATGCTTACACTAAGTGTGGAGGAACTTGTTATTAATATATATATATATATATAAAATAAAAATGGTTATAGCCAATGTGCTATATGAAGAATATTGATTAGCCAATGAGCTAAATTGAGTTATATATGTTTGGAGATTGATATGTGAAAAGGAGGAAAATATAATCATTTTCGGGATTGTGGTTTGCATGATGGCTAGCAACATGGAGGTTTAGACTTGGCTTTATTTTTCTTTTAACACCAATTTCATAAACCATCTCATGCCTTATCCATACCTTTTATAAACCTGAAGCCTAAACGTTATAACCCGAATAAAAGCCCTCTTTGATGGATTTATTTTCTTTGTTTTGATACTTGTACAAGGTTATGGGAAAAAGCATTGATCATGATTAGGCATTGAGTGATTTACACATACCCACCAATATATTAGTGTTGAGTGAATTCTTAAAATCCTTCGTGAGGTGTTTAGTTGTGTTATCTAAAGTATTTGGTTCATTTTAAAGTTTTCACATATTAAAAGCAAATTAATAATTATTTCTTTGGAGATGATTGTTAAAATTTTCGGAACCACGGTATCAAGACCATTGAAATCGATTTTTGCAAATGTTAGACCTACTCGAGGGCGAGTAGAACTTAAGTGTGGGAGAATTTGATAACGCTCAAACTGAACATGTTTCTAGTAGCGTTATTGTTGGTTTTGTGTATGAAAATCGGCTATATTTCTTCATAACTGTTGCAAAAGTGCAAAAGGTGCGTATTGTGTATGTGAATGTAGCCAGGTATCACAAAAGATGAAGAAATGAAGTTGTTATGCACATTTGGAGAATTCCCGAGGAAGGAAGTCGAGTAAGGAAGCTCTTGGACTCAATGATTAGGAAGCGCAATGATTTCTAAGTATCTACAGCAAGTAAAGATCAAGTTTCGTCTTGGAAATCATCAGCGAAAACAAAGAAAAAGGCGCAAATCAAGAAAAGTCAACAAAAGTCAAACTGGAGGTACAAGAGGCGCCCAACCGTTCGGTTGGAGCCCGTAACCGATCCGGTTGGGCGAGTGAACAAGACACAACCGATCCGGTTGCTTGAACTGGAGTTACACAAATTGTCATTTAATGTTGCCTTAACTCCCCATAATCATTGGAGGTCGATCATTTCCTATTATTTACTTGTAGAGAATGATTTTAGACAGATAGTTATGGTTCTCCAGCTATATAATGAACCTAGACTTAGTAGTCTAGGTGTGACACAACCCAAAGTGAAATAGTTTACACCAAAGCTATTACCAACCATTTTATTCATCCTAAAAGTTTGGTTACTGCTGTAAAACGTCCAGGAGGTTGGAGAGACGAATTCTCATCCATTGTTTGAACATTCAGAGTTTTTTTTTGGGTAAAGGGGAGTAATCATTGAACATTCGGATTTATACGGTTAAGCTAGACGATTGGAGGCGTGTGGTTGCTGCAATCCACAAATTCTAATTCTTGTAATCCAAAAGTTTAGGTATTCTATGGAACTTGTTATGAATTTCTATTCTCTTGAGTTATTTGAATTACTTTGTTATTACTTGTGTTTTGTTATAATTATCATGGAGTAGTTCTTGAATATACTTGTGTGTAAGGATGTAGGAAATCATACTAGTGTTCTCATATGTGATGCATGTATATGATCTTGTTTAAATGAGTTTGTTGGAAAACTACTAGTTGATTTGTCAGTAAAACATGTTTTAAGAAAAAGGACCGAAAGGATTTCTCTTGTGTTTTATTCCAAAAGGTTAAGTGACAAACTAGTATGGGGATTCGGTGATTGACAACCACCATGTTTACTTATTGAAACAAGACTAGAAACATCTTCATCACGAAAGGTCGAAAGATTCGTAGGAACAAGTTTAATAAGAACATTTTACAAACAAATGGATTTTCTAAAGGATAATCATTAGGATAAGGACCGAAAGGATTACCTATATGTTATTGTTCTTAAAATGATTTTACAAAACATACCATGGGTTGGAAATCATTTGCTTATGATTTGTGCATCACATCAAGAGTTTACACCAAGCCTTCATGAACACTTACTATGATTGCCTATAGACTACACACAAGTATATGTTTCTTTAATATTGATTTTCACTAAAACTATAATTTTTGGAGAGAGCCTTGACAAAGCTTTCTTGTTACCAATCTTTTAAAACAAATTCAAAAGTGAAATCTCTTGGGACGATCTCGACTTACCCACCTTTGCTATCGCGAACGAGTATACTTGCTCGTATGTGTTTATAGTAATAACCAGATAATTCGTGTTTATAAATTTTTAAAACTTGCACTTGGAAAGCACATCAACCACCAATGCAACCCAACCCAACTTATCTCAATTAGTTCCTTGGGCCTAGCCCGGTTAATCCCTGGCCCAGCGCATCCTTATGAATTTTGTACAACAAATTTTGGCAAGTATTTTTGGTGCCATATGTTTTCTTGTTTCTGTGGTGACCAGCGAACACAAAGCAAACAAAACAAACCTCACCCTTTGACAAATATTATCTTGCGTGCATGTGTAAACTAAGGAGACATAAAGCCTAATCAAGCCACCATAAATACAATATTAAATTAAGTCTAATGCACCCTTCACCACTTTGACCATATTAACCAATAGATCTTGTGTTTCCATGTTTCCTTGTGACTTGACCTCACCAAAACAGGCCCCGAATCCCAGCTGCGATCAAAGCATGCTCAAAACCTAACATCACTCCATCTCTCTTTCTCTTGGAACTAGAAGGATCACAAATAAAATATTAGTAAGACCATGCATGTTTTCTCCTATATAATGTAACTCCCAAGCAACTAACTCAAGCTACAAACACTCACAACTTATCCAACACACTTAAACAAAGAAAAAAAACCCTAAAACGTTTTCTCTCTCCCTAGAGGAATTCCAGCCGCCGCCCTTGCTATTATTCCGGCCAAAACTCCTATCTTCCGTCCTCTCTGCCCTCTTGTGGGTATGCAATACGGTTTATTGGTGTTTGTATTTGTGTAAGGGCGGCTGGTAACAATTTATCTTCTTATTATTATTGGAATCTCCTCTTTATGGCAGCCTTTTTTATAAAGGCGTGCTGTATGAAACCCTAAACGTCCAGCTTTTCATTCGATCCTTTCTTCTACAATTGGATTAGAAGATCGTTTTTATCTTAGGGTTTCAGGGATTTGTATTCGGTTTATGTGCACCTGTTTACATGGTGGTGCATGAGGATCCATGTGTCGTAACTGCTATATCTATTGGGTTGATTCTGATCACTACATGGTGCAAGGCTTAGGTCGGTTATTATCTAATCAATTTATTTTATGGTGCGATCTGGTTGGTTTGGTGATTATGATCGATCTTGTGCATATCGAAACCCTTCCAGGGTTTATTATTCTGGTCGATTATATTTTTTTGGTGGCTGTTCTGTTATTGCAAAATCAAATCCTTTGGTTCTGGTTTTTTCATGATTTGTGGTTTGCTGATGGTGCGTAACTCAAAACTTTACTCGTTTAGGGTTTAGTTTTTATTTTTTTTGGGTAAAAGGGTTAATTCACCCCGGTAAAGTATATTACGCCAAAAACCATTGAAGTACAAAGGATGAGGGTGAATCCCTCATCTCAGTCCCTTGGGACACTTACAGACTCTTCTATAGGAATGCACATCATTCCTATAACTGACAATATAAGTGTGACATACCACACTTATATAAGGAATGCACATCATTCCTAAACATCAGACTACAATGATAAAAAGAATAAAACAACATGCACTTCAAGTAAAAATACTTGAATCTTCAAATCACCATAGTAGTCCAAACTTCCAGCGTCATCCAAATATACAATATCATGGTCCTCAATCTGAAGTACTGTCCACAAGTTTCACACAACAGTTGGTGGGGGACTCTAAAACCACGGATAGAGCAGCAAGCTCAGAACTCGCTCCAAAGGTGTATGTTGAGATGCAAAACAGAACACCAATAAGAAAACCCAACAAATACATATAAAACCAACGCACATCAACACCATGATCATGTAATCAGCAAAAAGAGTCAGTTCACAAATTTCGCACAACGATTGATGAAAGACTCTAAAACCACGGATAGAGCAGCAAGCATAAAACTCACTCCAAAAGTGTGCGTTGAAATGCTAAACCAACAACCCCAATGTGATACCGAGCATAGTAAAAAGAACCAGGTTCAAAAGAACCACTTCCATAGTGAGCACCCTGTCTTCAATGTCATCATTGCTTGACCCACGAGTGACACCAACTTCCAGCAGCAACCGTAGCAAAACACGTCAAGAGTTGTATCTCCAATCAAAACACGTCAAGAGTTGTACCACTCATCAACACGAAGAATCACATAATGAATTTTGCACAGGTAAGTGAAAGAAGGATAGGTTTTTGAACAAGAATACCATCAAACTTGACTTACATCTCTCTAAAACCCACTTAAAATCCTTAGAACATCAATATTTGCAAGAATGACGATCAGCATCTTGCACCATCATGACAAAAACCACAACCCCTTGCCAAGGTTAACATGCAGTACGACCACCCAAGTACATCCAAAAAAGATACGAAACCCTAAAAAATTAGGGTTTCGTTTGCAATAAGCGCACCAAAAATCAGAACGCACCATGTTAAATGTAATCGATCTATGTAAAACAAATCGACTGGAATTACAAACATGAACATGCCACGATCACCAGCAAGAAGACCGTTAAAAAGATAACCCCATGTAATATAGACGACGATCAATTCAAAACAGCAAAACCCAAGATATAGGTAAACGATTTATAAAAATCGCCTAGTATAACAATGATAGCATATAACAAACAAAACCCTCTGATCATCCAAGAATATATAGACGATTTAATGCAAACCGACTAAAGAATAGCGACCTTAGAGAATGAAAGATCAGTTAGGGTTTCGGCACACCATGGAAAAACGTTAATTTTTGCATAAAAAGAGTAACAGCCGCCATCCCTTTTGTATAAAAAACACCCCATATCATCATATTGCATACCCAATAAACAATTAAAGGGTAGAGAGGACGAGATTTGGAAGGTTTTAATGCCGGAAAGTGAAGATGAGATGGCGGCTGGATTTCTCCATGGGGGAGAGAGAACAGACTAGGGTTTTTTTTTGCAGCGGTTTAGTTTTTATTTAAGTGCATGTAACCCGTTTAGGGTTTTGGATTATACGTGTGCATCACATTATTGGTGCTACAAGTCTATTGTGGTTTTGGGTCTATCTTTATTGGTGTTGTAAGTCCTTCGTGGTTCATGTGGGTTTTGAGAGAGATGGAAGTGCTGCTGCTGTTCGCTAATGGGAAGTTAAGTTTTACTCGTTTCTTATTCAAAAAACATTTGCGATCATTGTTGTAAGTTAGGGTTTGAAACAACCCTATTTTCGTATATGACTGATCAAGTTACATTGGGTTTCATTCTTAGCTTGAGTTTCACCACATTGAAACTTGTAGTAGATGAGGTACTGGATCAAGTTGTAGTGCTTGTTTGGGTTTATTTACCCTTGGATTGTTGCATGGTGCCCTTGTTCTTGCTGTTTGGATTATCGTGGTGTCCTTATTCATGGGATATTGACGTTATTGGCTGTTTGGAAGGGGATTATGGCATGAAGGTTGCTGGTTTGTGAAACTTTGAGGCTTGATTAGCTCCATGATTTTCTCTCGGATTGTGTTGGAGAATGGCTCAAGGATTTCTTTTTTTGGTTATGCAAGTTCAAGCTCTATGTGGATTTGTTCACATGGAAGATTGATGGAAGTTCTACGATGACTATGTTCTTAGTGCTACTTTAGTGAATCATGTTTTAATTCCTATTTTTATTCACTTGTATAGTCATTGTAGGTGGTAAGTTTATTATGTAAGTTATAAGAATGGCGTGTCATTCTTATATGAGAGTCTGTAAGTGTCCTAAGGGACTGAGATGAGGGAAGTCACCCTCATCCTTTGTACTTCAATGTTTTTTGGCGTAATATATTTTACTGGGGTGAATTAACCCTTTTACCCAAAAAAAACACACTTAAACAATTCTCACATCTCAACATACTCATCCATTGTGGTAAATCGGGGCAAAGGGAAGTCGCAAGAGTTCTAAATAAATTGATACGGGTATAAGGGAACGAGGGAGTCATTTAGAGTCACGTTCACTTCTTAAATCTCGTCACCACCTCTTTGGTGTTGTAAGTTTCTTTCGACTCATTTCATTTATCTCGTTCTAATTTCTATATCACACGTAATAATAGTGTTGCACGTAATGTATCGACTACATACACGTTTTATAAATTTAGCACAAGATATTAGAACGTAAGGAAACCAAGTAACACATTTGCATATCGACTAAACTCTTAACATATGACATGTGTTATGTTATAAACCTTTGATACACTTTTATCTTAAAACATGTGTCGCACATAAACTT
Source organism: Chrysanthemum seticuspe (assembly GCA_019973895.1). Lineage (NCBI taxonomy): Eukaryota > Viridiplantae > Streptophyta > Magnoliopsida > Asterales > Asteraceae > Chrysanthemum > Chrysanthemum seticuspe. The sequence continues at coordinate 142,083,218 of BPTQ01000004.1, forward strand.
TTATAACGTCACTTTACCCCTTGTTTTCGCAAATGAAGCCATAACGACATGATTGACCAAGTTTACAACACAAGAAACGATCTAAACAACAATTAAAAACCCCCTAAGTCGCGTATTACTTATAAAACCAAATGCACCCATATCGGGCCTCAAGGCCCAAACGCGTTGAAACTAAGGCCCAATTAACATTTACCCAGCCCGTTAAGCTTAAAATAAGTTCATAAGCTATAATATTCTATTTATAAACTAATGAGAAAGTTTAATAAGTTAAACATGGTCAAAACATGTTTTTGGGACTAAAGTTGCAAAAGATTTGATTTTTGAGTTAGAAATGTACATATTGGAAAGTTTAAGGGTAAGCTTGTACATATTACGTATGCATGGAAAAGTTCGAGGTAAGAATTGGGTAAAGGGGAGTAATCCTGCACCCTGGTAAAATATATTATCCAAAAAACATTGAAGTACAATGGATGAGAGTGGGTCCCTCATCTCAGTCCCATAGGACACTTACATAACTACAATATAAGAATGACAGGCCATTCTTGTAACTTACATATTAAAACATACATCCTACAATGACTACAATAGATAAAAACAATACATACGTAACTCAAGTAAAAACTTGATTCTTCATAGTCATCGTAGCCATAGGACTTACACACAAAGAAACCTCCTAAACCAGGCTTCCCACGACTTCCAAGTAGTACTCCAAGCCATGAAAACAAATGCATAAGAAAATGCCAGCTCATAGGAATACCACACGTACAAAGTAACAAGCAAACTACCATATGTGATAACCAACAGTCAAAACCAAGAGTAATTCGCAGCATGTACTCCAAAGGTGATCATTCAAGCTTAATCTTGATTATAAACTAAAACAAAAAGCCTTGTTCACACCACATTAACTTGTACATGAATCACCACTCCAAATGAACACCCAATGACCAGCGATACCATGCCCATACCAAAAAGGAATGAAAGAAAGTAACGCCATCACAGGGATATCAACCAAACACTCCAGACCAAAATAAGGAACTTCCAATGCCGATCAACAGGTCATAAACCATAAGAACAGCCATACAATCACTATGAACAAATTTAATGCGTCATAAGCACCCTCAAGTAGAAGAGGATTGTCTTGAAACCCAATGCAGATAAGAACTTCCATAGACGATCAATAGGGTATTCAACAACCTAACTTCCAAACATACCTGGAAAACAGGTCCAACATCCAATGTAATGGTAGTCAACAACTTACCACCAATCAGATCTAAACGAAACATGACATATGTTTGTAGTAATAATGAACCACCACAAAACACAACATCCAAACCTCCATCATATTATAGCCCATAATCATCAAACCAGGCAATCATCATCAAATCAGAACCATAATACGAATGGAACATATCAACAAATAGGGTTTACAAACCTTAACTAATAGTAGTACACCCCAATCACAATCTAGTAGCAATGAGAACCTGTAAGGGGACGATAATAGGGTTAAAAACCCTAACTTCCAGCAAGATCTCTCTCTTAACCCACATACAAACACTAACATCTGAGGAAGAACAAGCGATCCATGAACAAACCCTTAAAAGGGTTAACGTGCAGAATAATAGATCAATGAAAACCCTAATGAGAGTTTACTTCCACAAGCAAAATATAAACCCTAGAAAGGTTTACGTTAAGCACCATATCAAACCAATCCAGAAATCATACCTTGTTCATAACATAATCAGTGAATTGAAGGAACAGGCAATGATCACCACGAGTAATAAAGATATAACAATAGAAGCACAAGAGCACCCAGATCATACCAAGAGATGAAAACTGATCTAATGATCACAAGGATAATTAAATCAATTGGAGTGCAGGAACAAGGTGAACGATCTGCAACAAGGACGATTAGAAACCTTAAAAATAATGATTTACCCACAAAAACAGATCACACCGATTGAAAGAGTTTAGGGTTTCGGCCACAATAAATACAAGGAGAAATCTCATCAGATGTGTATAGAAAAAACATTGCCAACCACCCTCATAAGAATATCTAAGCCCAAACCGTATTGCATACCCTTCTAAGAAGGATAGAGAGGATAGATTGGGCATAAGATTTGGGCGAAAAAAAAAACAGGAGGGTGGCGGCTGGCGGCCAGATTTCTCCTCAAGTGAGAGAGAATTTTAGGGTTTTAACTTCTTTGCCATAATAGTTCGAGGTAAGAATTGTAATTATGGATAACTTGTTTTAAAGACAAATAGAAGTTTTGTACTAAAAGGTGATTTCCGGCCGCCACATTCTAACACTTATCCGGCCATAAACAAATCCACTCTCGTCCTCTCTACCCTCTGTTATGGGGTATGCAATACGATCGTGTGGCTCTGTTTTATAGTTAAGATGTGGCGGCTGGAGGATTTCCATAACCCTAAACATCTTTAATTCAATCGGTTTTATTTTAATTCGTCTCTCTTGACCTTTTTTTAATGAAATCAATTTTTCTTTAGGGTTTGGATTTTCCTTTTTATTGTTGCACAGACGAAACCCTAAACATTCATATCCTATCGATTTCTTTTTTAGATGATCGTTTTATTTAGGGTTTCGTTTCTTGATGGTTTATATTTGGTTCGGACCTGTTCCTTCAATTAAAACCTTTTTAGGTTTATCTCTGGTCGATGGTTGGACCTGTATTATGCTTAACGATAAACAAAACCCTTTTAGGGTTCGGTTTCTTTTTATTTGTTGGTGCGTGATCTACATCAGATCTGTGTTTACCCGTTTTAGGGTTTATCTTTTGCCTGGAAGTTCATTGCCGATGTATCTGAATATGTTTGTGGGTTAAGAGAGATGGAAGTCAATTTTAAGGTTTCGGTAACCTTTGTTTTTGTTCATCATGGTCGCTTGCTGCTGCTACGTTTTGATTATTTCCTAGCTGATCGTTATGGATGTTTTTGTGTAAGTTAGGGTTTCGTAACCCTAGGTTTGGTATTGGGTGTTGCTGCTGTTCGTTATTGGAAGTTAAGTTTTATTGGTTTCTTATTCAAAAAACTATTGCGATCATTATTGGAAGTTAGGGTTAAACCCTATTGTATGTACAAGTCCGTTGACTATACAAGTTTGGTCCGTAATGATGCATTATGTGTATGTTCATTCTTGGTGGATGGGGCTTGTGTATTGGTTGGTGCTACATTGGTTTTCTTCGTATTTCTTATTGGTGTTCAGTTTTGCATCTAAACATACACTTTTGGAGAAAGTTTGTGCTTGCTACTCTATCCATGGTTTTAGAGTCCCTCACCAACCGTTGTGTGAAATTTGTGAACTGAATTCAAATTAGATGATCCAATGCTGCATCGTTGTTAGTCCCTATGTTGTTCTAGTTCTTACATGCGCCTGGAGCCTTGCAATTCCGCTCGGATTGCATAAGGCCCTCTGTTTATGATGTGTGACTTATCATGGCTGTTGTGGGAAAGGGAATCGTGGGGTGTAAGTTGGTGGGTTGCTGCGTTGTTGTGCTACATGATCATGAAGGTTTTGTTTGTGGTGTTCGTGATACTACAAACAGATGCTATGTTGAAGTTCGCGTAGATGTTCATACGTGGATTTTCATGGAAGTTAAGGTAGACTACCATAGTTATATAGAAGGCTCAAGTACTGTTCTTGAGTAGTATTGTAATTTTTATGTACTTTGTCATTATTGGTAGGTTCATTTTATCGTAAGTTATTGGAATGGTGTGTCATTCTTATATTCGAGTCTGTAAGTGTCCTAAGGGACTGAGGCGAGGGAAGTCACTCTCGTCCTTTGTACTTTAACGTTTTTTGGATAATATATTTTACCGGGGTGAATTAACCCTTTTACCAAAAAAAAAGTTTTGTACTAAAAGTATAAACTTTGAAACTAGAATGACCAAAAGTGTAAAAATATAACTTTTGTACTAAACTTTGTAAAAACAGTTTTGTCAAGGGACTAAAACTGTAAATTTTGGATATTTTGAGTAAGAAATGTATTTGGGTAGAATTTGTCATTTTTTCCAAAGTATAAGGGCCAAACTCGTATATGTTATAACTTGAGGGTAAAAAGTGTAAATTTGGGAAAATGTTTAGAAAACTTGTAAACTTATAACAACGACTTTATAAAAACAAGTATTTTGACGATCTAGAGTTCATAACGAAAGTTATTACGTCGATAACTAACTAAACCTATAATATATAATTATAAGTATATAATTATATGAAAACGTTATTTGATATCGACACGTCTTTAAAGTAAATACATCAAACTCTTGGAAACATCATCATTTTCATAAATCAAAAATCGGGAACATTTCACTTATATATAAGTGTGAACTTTTGATAAATATCAAACTAAGTCGATATAGCACATATTTGAATTTGAACTTTAAGCACTGTCCACGCAAGTAAAATCAACGCTAGTATCGCTCTATTGAATTGTATGTTCAATGCTCTATCATTTTGGACAAGAACCAAACATTTATCACTATTCTGAAACTTGCCATCTCGTACTTAGGTTCCGGGTTGGAGCCACTGCTATATCACAGTTGATCACTTTGTCTTATTCACTATTACTAAGGTGAGTTCATAGCCTCACTTTTACCTATATTTACAAACCTCGCGAAGGAGATACATGCTGTAAACTAGAACACAAGGATTTTACAAATGTTCGCTACTTGATTATTGGCCTAAGTTATTAGCCGAAAGACCCCTGCATCATGAACCATTAGTCACTTGTGAGTGAACGCAAATATCATGAATAGTACTATGGGGAGTAACGACCCCGTCATGGTTATCGGAATAATCAGGGCGCACCATATTTGAATTGCATTAGGTAATTGACTATTACCTCCTTGGGGGCAAACTGTTACCCTCACCAATAATTCGATGTATGCAGTTGAGTATTGGTTGCATGAGCCTAGCGCATAATAATCTGTGATTTTCTATGATAAGTTGTTAGTTTACAATTATCATGTTCTTGTGTTCAACTAATTAACTATTAACCTATGAATTCACTCAACATTATTGTTGACCTTTTAAGCATGTTATCTCAGGTAATAATCGAAGATCATCTCTATGGCACGGAGCGGGCACTGCAAGACCTTTTATCGTGGTTTAAACATAATGTTATCACTTTCTACAAACTCATGATCTATCTTTTGTGTACCATCAAAAACAATTTGGAAATGTTTTGTAACAAACTATGAGTTTTTCCTGAATGATAACAACGTTTATTAAAACGTCTCTTTTTGAGTCATTTTCTATGATTATTGATTGGGATCCGTCAAAGTAACACCACAATTAGCCTTCCGCTGCTGTGTTGATCTTTTGGGGGTGTTACAGATTGGCATTAGAGCTAAGGTTGTAGAGAACCAAAGAGTTTTTATAATAACATTTGGACTATAACTACACTTTTGAAACGGGACTATTTTACACCACTACCCTATGCCATCCTTGACCGCTCTATGACATCGAAATGCATTAGGATTAATGCACCACTAGAAATAAGATCATAAATAAATTGCATTAATTTTAGTTGGGCATGGAGATTCGCTTGGCAGATTGTGCACGACTAACTAAAATCTTGTTTATCACATTATTTTGGCATTTTACTTACATTTACTATCTTTATGGGTTGTTATAGTACCATGTCATCCGCCTCACACCCAGTCATACTATCATCTGATTCTGATATGGAAGAGGTCATGTCCTCTACTACCGTACCTATGCCTGTGAGCCCTATCCCAGCTTTACCAGTCATTGCTTCTGATGAGACCGAATCCTTTGAGGAGGGAGAGGTCGCACCGAACCCAGTCATTCCAGCCGCACCTACTCATTCTGGAGAGCATTCTGCCTATGCTCCTATGACCTACGATCAGCTTATGCAGTCAAAATAGTTGTTACCTGCATCAGATGTTGCAACGGATGACAAGGCATTCGAGTCATCAAAGAGTACTGCATCTGCATCATCGGTCACCCCATCCTTATCCCCGCTACCGATTCATCATAGACGAAGAAGAGTTAGAGTTTTGAAGCCGTATGAGCCCGATCCTTTTGAAGCCGTGGATATCCACTGTAAGCCCCTACTACCACTCAACGAGAGAAACTGTTTTCTCCCTTCATCATCAGATCCGTACATGCAGGCTCTGACTATTGATATTCATCTCGGGCCTCGAAAGAAGGTCAATGCCAAGCGTTAGTCATTTCTGTTGCCGGTCATGTGCCGATGGATATCCAAAGAAGGTACTCCTAGCATTCTTGAGCTCGGTGAAAGCTCAATGACTACTCTAGCAAGAATCCTCCCAGTAACAGGAGAACCTGTGCATCGCTCTATTCCTTTATTGGCCGCTCAACTTGTCAGGCATGAGGACCAGCTGAGTGAGATTATGGCACATGTTGATGAGATTCCCCTAGTCAGGATTGAGATTATAGATGAGGAGGTTGAAACCTCATAGTCGATCACTAATCCATGGATGTTGTGTTTGATATGATGAGTATCCAGATCATGAAGACGAGAGGCTGTCGCAGAACTGACCCAGAGACTCAATACTGCTAGGAAAGAGGCCAGTATCCTGAGAGAGACTGTTGTAGGTAGAGAGAGGGCTATGCATCATGAGATTACATCTGTTCGTGCCAATGTAGCCATCTTAGAGCAGAGACTCAACGATCTCCAGGCTAGAGAGAGCGCTAGGGATCAGCAGTTCGAGGAGTTGTCAACTATGGTCAGCGAGCTACACCGTCGTCAGGAGGACACACCATCTGTAGCATTAGTATGAGGGCTTGTATATTTTGGTTTGTAAAAACTATGGAACAAGGATATTAATGTTGTAATATTTGGTTATGCCTTATGCTATGTTTATCTATGATATCGTGGTTGTATTCTTATATTCTTGTGTGTTGTGATTTCACCATTCATCGGCTACATAAACCGAGCCGATCATTATATTCTCATATATGTTATGATTTTGTTGTGACAAATCATGATTGATTTATTCCTGCTTATGAAGGTACTATTCCATTTATTTAAAGTGGTGATCTTGACTATTATGATATTTATAATATGTAATCACTTGTATTATCATCGATGATTCTAAATTCTGGCGTTTATCTCTTGGTAATTTTATAAAAATGGTCAAGAAGAAAGCTACCTCATCTGCTACCATAACTCCAATCGCAGTTCGAAAGATAGTCGCTGACAGTGTTAGCGCTGCCATCGCCAAACATGCTGCTGAAGCTTGTAAAGCTGAAGCCGCACGCATTGCTGAAGCTGAACGTGTTGCTCAAGCGGCACGTGAAGCCGAAGTTGCTACACGAGAAGCCGAAGTTGCTCAAGAAACTGAAGCTGCACGTGAAGCTGAGGCTGCACGTGAAGCCGAGGCTGCCCGCATTGCTGAAGCTGCACACGTTGCTAAAGCAGCACGCGTCATTGAGGTTGCAAACTCTAATGAAATCGACAATCAGACCAACCAAAGTGAGTCTCCTGTAGCGTGCAAATGTAGCTACAAAGGATTCATGAACTGCAAGCCTACCTTCTTTAAGGGAACTGAAGGTGCTATTGGTCTTCTTCATTGGTTCGAATGATCAGAAACTCTATTCCTCCTAATTGACTGCACGAATGATTGCAAAGTCAAGTTTGCAACTGGAACTTTGCTAGAAGATGCATCGTCTTGGTGGAAAGCTCATGCTCAACCGATTAGAATGGAAGAAGCTTGTAAGATTTCCTGGTCTGATCTAAAGCAATTAATGATGAAACAGTATTGTCCAAGAGCTTAAATCAAGAAACTAGAGGACGAATTCTACCATCTAACTGCTAAGGGTAATGATCATAAGACGTACTTCAAAAGATTTCATGAGTTGAGAGCCATGTGTCCTAACATGTTTCCCACAAATGACAAGCTTTTAGAAAGTCTCATCGGGGGGTTACCCTGAAGTATTGAAGGAGATGTCATCACTTTTAACCCTAAGACTGTAGAAGAAGTTGTCACTATTTCCCACCGTCTCATGGAACCAATTCTGAAGCTTGCAACCGCACAGAACTCAAATGACAACAAAAGGAAATTTGATGATCAAAGGACCATGAACCCTGATAAGGATTTAAAACGTACGCTTTTAGGGGGTCATTTAAGCCCTTAATAAAAAACCCTAATCTCTCTCTCTCTAGGCGATTTCTAGCCCCCACCTTTTAATCAAATCTGATTTCTATTCTTCCAATTTCTATTCGTTTTTTCTTTAATCTTCTTGGATTACTGAATTATAACGAGTTAGATCAAGGTTTGATTGGATTGTGGGCTGGTTTTACTTTGCTATATTACATAAATCGCTCTAGTAGATTTCCGAAACCCTAACTCCCCATATTTTTTCAATTCATTTTACCTTAATCCATCTATTAATCATGTTTTCTATCACTGATTTGATTTCTAATTAGATTAGTGTATGGTATTATTGATTCTTGGCTGGTTTTTGGGGATTCGTTTGTATTTTTTATTAGGGTTTTGTAATCGTCCCTGGTTGTTTTCTAGCCGCCATTTGTTCTTTAAGATTCTGCTCATAATCTTTTCATTCGTCGCCTCTCTACATTTCTAGGTATGCAATCGACTTTGTAAGGGTGTATGAGTAGTGTTTAGATGGAGGTTGCTGTTTTGTTATGCGCTCATGGTTAAAGAACGAATTAGGGTTTTTAATTCGTTTTACATTATAAACCCTAAACGATTTTTTGTAATCGTTTTTTAGGGTTTTTCTGTTTGGTATTGGATTCGATCGTATGGATCTTCTTGGTAATCTTTGCTGTATGATCAGGTATTAGAGTTTGGATTGACATATTCGCATGGTTCTTGTTTGTGGTCAATCCATTCTATAAGCTTATTGAATGTAACCCTTGTGGTTTCTGAACTATGCTAGTCGATTCTGGATCGTGGCACGTGATTCTTGATGTGTCGGGTTCATCCTTGTTTCGTGGGTTTGGGAGAGTGGAAGTCTAGTTAATCTTGTGTAAGTCATGAGAGATACTAAGTTGTCACCTTTCACATTTTATGTGCTGATGTGTTGATTATTTGGATTTGTGATCGGTTGCTGGAGGTTAGGGATTAGGAAACTCTTTGTGTCGCGGCTATGGCATGTTGCTGTTGCATTTGGACGATTAGGGTTGTTCCTAAACCTATTGCTACGGATTATTGTAAGTTATGTTTTGAAGAGTTCTTATTCAAAAATCTCTTTTTGTGCATTTTTGATGTATTCGGTTTAGCATCTCAACGCACACTTTTGGAGCGAGTTTATGCTTGCTGCTCTATCCGTGGTTTTAGAGTCTTCCACCAACCGTTGTGTGAAATTTGTGAACTGATTCTTATTTGATGGTTACAAGATCATGGAGTTGTAAGTTAGGGTTTGCTAAAACCCTATTGTTAGTTTTATGGCAGATTATGTGTGGCTATGGTTTGCATTCGGATCTTAGTTGCTTTTAGCAACATATGGTTTATAGAATCGTGTCATAAACATAGATGATTAGAAGTTCTACGAAGACTGAGTAAACAAAGATAATTAGAAGTTCTACGAAGACTGAGCTTTGGTGCTACTTTAGTGAAGCATGCTTTTAATTTCATATATTTATTCACTTGTATAGTCATTGTAGGTTGTTTGTCTTATTTTGTTAGTTATAAGAATGGCATGTCATTCTTATATAGAGTTGATTGTAAGTGTCCTTGGGACTGAGATGAGGGATTCACCCTCATCCTTTGTACTTCAATGTTTTTGGTGTAATGTATTTTACCAGGGTGAAAAATCCCTTTTACCCAAAAAAATAAGCCCTTAATCGACCACTTTTATATCTGTTACTGCTAAATTTTGTTCCTTTTCACTTTTTAGGTCTCTTGGAAGCAAAATGCTGGAATGAAGCATTTATGGAAGAAAAGCAGCAAATACATGAAGAAAATGGCAAAGTCATGATCGAAGCCACTAAAGCTGCTCAAACAAGAACTCTGATAAGGATTTAAAAACCCTCATTTGTTTGTAGTCCGATTTACACATCGAGATAAGTATTTTAATCCAAAGTATCATTATGTCTTCAATTGATTATGTGTATGCTTGCTTGTTTACCATGTCTAGCTAAATTTCTTGTGTGTTTTCTTAGATATATGAAACCTAGTTATTGATTATTGTTAGGTTGTTTCTTATCTTAATTGTAAATTGGCTTAGGAGTGCAACTAGGCATCATTCGTTGTGTTTAATGCTTGAGTATGCTTTATGAAAAGTGAGGCTTATGAATGAAATAGCTTAATGGCTAGCCTATTTCATATGCTAAACCCGAGAGATAATCTCAAAGAACTAGGGACTACGCATACCCTACGACCTTTAGGAATACAACGCGTTAAGATAAGGTGTGACCATTCAACCGACCAATAAAATATAACTAGGGAGTCATAGTATCTAGTAAACACACTTTTAATCATCATACGAGCACACATCAAATAAACATAGCTACCCGTAGTATTAGATAATTAGATAAGTAGAAGTAATCGGTAGAAGTACCACCCCCCAACTTGCTATGAATCATTCTAAACCCATGCTTCCTGCCCCTAACTTATAAATTGATTGGCCAAAAGCGCATTTGCTTGAGGATAAGCAAATACCAAGTGTAGGGATATTTGATAAGGATTTAAAACATACGCTTTTTGGGGGTCATTTAGGCCCTTAATCGACCACTTTTATATCCGTTACTGCTTAATTTCGTTCCTTTTCACTTTTTAGTTCTCTTGGAAGCAAAATGTTGGAATGAAGCATTTCTGGACGAAAAGGAGCAAATACATGAAGAAAATGGCAAAGTCAAGATCGAAGCCACTCAAGTTGGTCAAACAGAACCTGACGACGTCCCAATCAAAGGGCGACGCCATCTCTCTATAAAGACTTGATCAGAACATGCACCAGACGACTCAGTGGAATTTTTGTTCGTATAACCTGACGGCTTCACGTTGTGAAGAAGAAGGGTGTCACTCAGTGTTTTCATCTCAGTCGGCCCAGATCCAGAATCAATACGACGTCCCAACTGAAGACTGACGGCGTCACAACTCTAAGGTGACGCCGTCCCATAGATGACTTGGCCAAGACGAAGCCCTAATGACGGCGAGATGACGGCGACCCATCCAAAAGGTGACGCCGTCCCAAGTGTAAATCTATATATAGAATTCGATTTTTCTGCATTTAGAGAGGTAGACTTTTTGAGAAAAAACCCTAATTTGTTTGTAGTCCGATTTACACGTCGAGATAAGTATTTTAATCCAAAGTATCATTATGTCTTCAATTGATTATGTGTATGCTTGCTTGTTTACCATGTATAGCTAAATTTCTTGTGTGTTTTCTTAGATATATGAAACCTAGTTATTGATTATTGTTAGGTTGTTTCTTATCTTAATTGTAAATTGGCTTAGGAGTGCAACTAGGCATCATTCGTTGTGTTTAATGCTTGAGTATGCTTTATGAAAAGTGAGGCTTATGAATGAAATAGCTTAATGGCTAGCCTATTTCGTATGCTAAACCCGAGAGATAACCTCAAAGAACTAGGGACTACGCATACCCTACGACCTTTAGGAATACAACGCGTTAAGATAAGGTGTGACCATTCAACCGACCAATAAAATATAACTAGGGAGTCATAGTATCTAGTAAACACACTTTTAATCATCATACGAGCACACATCAAATAAACATAGCTACCCGTAGTATTAGATAATTAGATAAGTAGAAGTAATCGGTAGAAGTACCACCCCCCAACTTGCTCTGAGATTTTACCTTAGCTTTCTAAAAAACCTATAAAAAGATAAAATAGAATCATCCTCAACCCCTACCTTTTCGTCATACATTTCTTTCTAGCATTTCTATTCCCCTAGAGAACGATATCAATCCCCGAGGCTTACCCAATACTACACTACAACGATTAGGTTCACTGCCTAGGTGGTTGAAAAACTCGCTCGAAGAAAAGGAAGTTCCTTTGACCCTGAACGCGCTTCGTACGCGCATCAAGTTTTTGGTGCCGATGTTGGGGAATAGAATAGCTAGTTAGATATTTATCTCTTTTAGGTTCCCTTGCTTGATTCCTATCTAGTAATATTTTTTCTCATTTTCATTAGCTTCCTTGTAGTTTATCCCCCTTCTTTGTGACTTTGTTCTTAGCCCCATCACTTTTCATCATGGAAGGTAATAACCCACCACCAAACCAACCACTTCCCATCGACCCACCACCAATTGACCCGCAAAGAGGCCGTACTCTTGGTGAATACTCTAGACCGAGCTACCAAGGCTATAGGAACACCATTGAGCTCCTCGATCAAGCTCAAACTACGGCCCTGCGATCTGACACCATCTGGTTGGTACAAAACGGATGTGCATTCCATGGACTTTGTTCTGAAGATCCTAATCAGCATCTCAAGGACTTCCTTAAAAGCATTGGTTCCATCGACCATGATGCTACCACATGGGAGACCACGCGCTTGCGTCTCTTCCAATTATCTCTACGGGACCAAGCTTGTATTTGGCTTGAGCGACTTCCTGCCGGATCCATCTCAAGTTGGGATGATCTCACCACTCGTCTCTTCGCCCAATTTTTCCCACCGGGGAGAACTACCAAACGTAGGAATGACATCTTGATGTTCCAACAACGTCAAAGCGAAACTCTCTACGAGGCGTGGACTCGATTCAAGGACTTACTCCATAAAGTCCCTCATCACTGCATCGATCTTTGGCTTCAAGTTCAAATTTTTTACGATCATGCCAACTTCCTCACCAAGCGATCCATTGACCGAGCGGACGGTGGAAGGCTCAGCAATCTCAACGCGGAAAAATTATAGGATATCATAGAAGAGCTTGTTGGTCAAAGCTACGAAGATTGGAGTTAATTTCATGAAACCCCCAAAAGAACGTAAAATTCCATATCAATACCTCATGAGCCTTCCAACATTATCGAAGAGCAAGTTAGTGCTCTTGAGAAAAGGATCGACTATCTAGTTGAGAGGCAAAAGAAAGCACCTGGACCTATCCAACGAGCAATGGTTAATTTCACTGACTCTGCCAACCACCCAACACCTCTCTCTGAATCACCTAGCCGTGAACAAAATCCCAATTTTGTACGACGCTTCCATTCTACCTCTCCAATTCCACTCTCACCAAGCTTCAAATCACAAATGAGAGAATACATGGCAGCCCATTCGGAAAGATTAGCCAAATTTAAAGAAGAAGTTGGTGAAAGAGTACACCAAGAAAAGGTGTTAGTTAGAAACGATGAACGCGCTACCCCCACTTTGTTTGTTAACGCCATTCCCATTGTTTCCGATAAGGGTGGAGTAGTTGAGAAAAAGGAGACTGAGACTACCAAGAGCAGAAAGAATAGTAAGGACAAGGATGAGGCTCAAACTGATGATAAACCCAAAATCATTGAACACTACCTTAAGCATGAGATCAATAAAAAAACAATTGTTAACCAAGTGAACAACTTTAGGTACAATGATGCTCTTAGGAAAGCCCTCTTAGGTGAAATAAAAGAAGAAGAATATGACACCATGCCTATGGGACCTATGTACGAGGTAATTCTAAGAAAACCAGTAACTAAGAAACAAGAGATTTCTGGGAACTTCATAATACCATGTAACATTAGTGACTTAGAGAATATAAAATCCTTAGCCGATCAGGGATCAGATGTAAACATAATGTCGCTATCAGTCTATAGTAAGTTGACTAAGGAGGAGCCAACCAAGACCAATCTTAGACTTTCCTTAGCAAATCATTCGTATGTTTATCCCATAGGAATAGCGGAGGATGTCTTAATTGAGGTTGCAAATATTGTCTATCAGGTGGACTTCGCAATCATAGACATTGAGGAAGATAAGTACATGCCATTAATCCTTGGAACACCTTTCCTGGCCACCGCCAAGGCAACCATCAAATGCGGTGAGGGTGTCATGATACTCAAAAGTGGCAAAGGAAACGTTAGAATACCTATTGCTCCGAGATATCCTTTGAAGATTATGGAGAAGATAAAGAATAAGAATTCTCAGGTCTCCAATAATGCTGTTAAAAAGAAAATTGTTGAATGGGAAAAGAGGATTAGAGATTTTGTGAGTAAGGGGATGGATTCAAAATTGTGGAAACATGATAAAAACATAGTGTACAACTACACCACGGCAAACACTCCCTAAAAAAGAATTTTTGAAAGGAGACAAGGTGCTTTTGTATAGATCAAAATTAAAAGCATTACGAGGCAAGAATAGGCCAAAATGGTTCGGTCCCTTTTCGGTGAAAGAGACTAATATAAAAAGTGAAATCGTTATCATATTAGACGAAGATGGGAGGGAGTTCACGGTAAGCATACAACGTGTGCAACCTTATGATGAACGCTTATTGAATGAAAATAATGACGGTAAGGAAGTCACGTAGGAGCACGACTTCGAGTCTATCTACAAGACTCATAAATAAAGAAAAGCGCTTCATGGGAGGCAACCCATGCTTAATTGTTTGCTTGTTTGTGTGTCGTATATCTTTTTCATTGTTGTTTATTCTCATGTTAGACTTTGTGAAAATGCTTTATTTTGGTTTTAACCTCGTCTTAATTACATATTAAAGTATTTTACAAAAGGATAAGTGTTGGGAAGGTCACATACGTTTTTAAAGAACATGAACATGAGAATTAGAATTAGTGAAATTGATATATGTGTGTTTGTTAGAGTCAAATGCTTGTATCGAGTCATAATGGATGTTTTGCAGGAATTTTCCAGGTTTTAAAGATGTAATTTTTCCAGAATTTTTTCAGAAAAACGCAGCAGACCAGTTTCAGTCATGACAACCTGACGGCATCAGGATTAAATCCTGACGACGTCAGGTTAAGCAGAAACAACTTATCATTTTTTTCGTTTTCTGTGCAACTTATAAATTTTTGGAAATTCTTAGGTCTTAATTTTCCAGAAAAACTGCAAACATCCATTCCACAAGCATTATATCCCAGTGTAATTGTGTCATATATAGTTTTACCACCGATTTTACGTGAAGGTTTCGTTTATTTTCTTAAGTGTGCAGGTTATATTTGGCATGAAGAAGAAATACAAAATTGGATGGAGCTTAATACTTCTACATTCTTCTTGGAAAAGAATTTAACCGCAACCTCACACGGATCCTACTGAGCTAATCAGGGGAGTACTAGTTTCTTTTCCTTACTTACCTTCCTTTATCATAACTTTGATACTTTCGGGGAACATTGGGGACAATGTTCAGTTTAAGTGTAGGGAGGGAAAATAAAACGGGAACTTAGAAATTATTCTTATCCTTGATTATTTGTCTTATCCTTGGTAAATTATGTAATAAACTATGAGAAATATTTGTTAGGGAAATTTTAGCACCAAATTTAAAATTTTTTATTACATGTACAAGCTAAACTTTAGTCTTAATAAAGCGTCTCATGGATAGGAGTTATATGACTAGCACAAAAAAACCGTTTACCATTCAAATTCCACCCCAAAAATGTGAGGTTCGCCCCTAGATCTTTAGGAATAAAATCATTCACCTTTAATGCTTAGAGAGTGTACCGGTAGTATAATAGATTCTAGTACTTTTTTTGTGATGCATTCCGAGATCGCTACTGAGACTACACTTGTGTAGTTAGGAATAACTACGTGATAAAAGGCATTAGGATAGCCCTTGTTTGAAACCTGTATTATAATTACTTCTTCCACATCGGTCGAGTAATTACCCCACACCCTTGCGATGTACTCATCTTTAGTACACGATACCCCTAGTTAACCCCTTAGAGCCTATCCTTTTTGCGGTTCTCGTGATGTTTCAGTTTTTCGGAATATCAATGAAGAGCATTGTTTACAATCCACCCCCAAATGTACACCCAAATCGCCTTAGCCTACCTTATATGCACTCATCTTTAGTACATTATTGTTATCATTACTAAACCCTTAGTTCAAATATCTAGTTACTTGCATGGTTGCTAAGTCAAGTCATATCTTTTGTACACAATTTTGGGATGATTAGGACTCATGGGTAAAATTAATATTTTATGGAGTAACGGGAAAGAACGATAAATTCAAATTCCCTTTGTCTACGTAGTTAAATACTCCAAGTGTTTTGATCTTTTCAAATCGGGTCAATTAGTGTTAGAGAAATAAAAACTCAAGTGTAGGGATGCTCCTATAAATCCCTTATATTTTAATGTTATCGTAGAGGATGGTAGAGTAAAAATGTATGCAAAAAAAAATTGAAAAAAGAAAGTGTAAAAAAAAAAAAAAAAAAAAAAAAATACGGGCTACCATCCTACATATCTTTATGTTTGTTTATTTCAAGTTAGTGAGACGAGTCTTGGCTTAGCAACGCCACGCTTTTCATGCTTGTAACATAACATTTTTGACTTGCCACCACTAAATATCACCTATCCAACAAAACCCTTTGTTTCCCTACCATAAAGACCTCTTAGATATTTGTTCCTAGGTGCTTACGCCAAAGCGGTGGAGGTTTGATCTATCTCAAGCTTATGGTAATCTATGTACTATGCCAGGTAATGAGTGTTTATCTGCCATTTCCATTTATTATATTTCATATAACCCCGAGAGATGAGAGAATCCAAATACCTCTTATGAGGTGCTAGTATATAATTTCCGTGCTTGTTTTGACTATTCCGGTGCTTTCACTTGTTATGAATCATTCTAAACCCATGCTTCCTGCCCCTAACTTATAAATTGATTGGCCAAAAGCGCATTTGCTTGAGGACAAGCAAATACCAAGTGTAGGGATATTTGATAAGGATTTAAAACATACGCTTTTTGGGGAAGCAAAATGTTGGAATGAAGCATTTCTGGACGAAAAGGAGCAAATACATGAAGAAAATGGCAAAGTCAAGATCGAAGCCACTCAAGTTGCTCAAACAGAACCTGACGACGTCCCAATCAAAGGGCGACGCCATCTCTCTATAAAGACTTGATCAGAACATGCACCAGACGACTCAGTGGAATTTTTGTTCGTATAACCTGACGGCTTCACGTTGTGAAGAAGAAGGGTGTCACTCAGTGTTTTCATCTCAGTCGGCCCAGATCCAGAATCAATACGACGTCCCAACTGAAGACTGACGGCGTCACAACTCTAAGGTGACGCCGTCCCATAGATGACTTGGCCAAGAAGAAGCCCTAATGACGGCGAGATGACGGCGACCCATCCAAAAGGTGACGCCGTCCCAAGTGTAAATCTATATATAGAATTCGATTTTTCTGCATTTAGAGAGGTAGACTTTTGGAGAAAAAACCCTAATTTGTTTGTAGTCCGATTTACACATCGAGATAAGTATTTTAATCCAAAGTATCATTATGTCTTCAATTGATTATGTGTATGCTTGCTTGTTTACCATGTCTAGCTAAATTTCTTGTGTGTTTTCTTAGATATATGAAACCTAGTTATTGATTATTGTTAGGTTGTTTCTTATCTTAATTGTAAATTGGCTTAGGAGTGCAACTAGGCATCATTCGTTGTGTTTAATGCTTGAATATGCTTTATGAAAGTGAGGCTTATGAATGAAATAGCTTAAGGGCTAGCCGATTTCGTATGCTAAACCTGAGAGATAACCTCAGAGAACTAAGGACTACGCATACCCTACAAACTTTAGGAATACAACGAGTTAAGATAAGGTGTGACAATTCAACCGACCACACATCAAATAGTATCTAGTAAACACATTTTTAATCATCATACGAGCACACATCAAATAGACATAGCTACCCGTAGTATTAGATAACTAGATAATTAGATAAGTAGAAGTAATCGGTAGAAGTACCACCCCCCCCAAACCAATTGCCTCGAGATTTTACCTTAGCTTTCTAAAAAACCTATAAAAAGATAAAAAAGAATCATCCTCAACCCCCACCTTTTCATCATACATTTCTTGCTAGCATTCCTATTCCCCTAGAGAACGATATCAATACCCGAGGCTTACCCAATACTACACTACAATGATTAGGTTCACTGCCTAGGTGGTTGAAAAACTTGCTTGAAGAAAAGGAAGTTCCTTTGACCCCGAACGCGCTTCGTAGGCGCATCAAACCCCAACAACTCATCTCAATTTAACAACAAAAACCGAAACAACAACCGTAACCACAACAACAACAATCAGTACCATCAAAACAGAAACCACCATCACATTCAACAGAACAAAAGAGAAGAAGCTGCAAGGGCTTATGCTGCTACCCCAAATACAGGTAGGGGATATGCCGGACCTCATCCCCTGTTGCAATAAGTGCATGTTGCATCATTCTGGACCATGTACTGTAAAGTGAGAGAAATGCAACAAGGTGGGTCATCAAGGTAGAAATTCTCGAAACCCTACAAATGGAAACAACATGCCGATGGCAAAATTAAGTTGTTATGGATGCCCAAAGAGGAATGTCGCTCAAAAAAACAATGCGCGTGCAAAGGCATATGTGTTAGGAGATGGAGATATTTCATTGAACCCTGACGTCGTAACAGGTACGTTTTCACTTAACAATCATTCTACAAAAATCTTGTTTGATTCTGGAGCCGATAAGAGTTTTGTATCTGCTACCTTTGCACCTTTACTTGAAATCACCCCAATTACCTTAGACAACACTTATGAGATAGAACTAGCTGACGGAAAGATAATAGGAACCAACACCGTAATCCGCAATTGCCCTATGATTTTACAAGACCAACCATTCCTTATAGATCTTTTGCCGATCAAGCTTGGTAGTTTCGACGCAGTTATTGGCATGGATTGGTTATCTAAACACCGTGCAAGAATTATATGCGACGAGAAAACTGTTCATATTCCAATCAATGATGAAACCTTGGTTATCCACGGGGATCAAAGCAAGAAGTACTTGAGCATCATATCCTACATCAAGTCTGTGAAGTACATAGAAAAAGGATATCATGCTTTCTTAGCTCAGGTAACGAAAAAGAAGTCCGAAGAGAGGCGACTGGAGAATGTGCCTGTAGTTAGAGAATTCCCCAAAGTACTCCCGAAAGATTTACCTGGTCTTCCACCTGCATGTAGCAACTCGTAAATTTCCCTACCTGTTTTCGTGGCTATATTTTTTTTTCTTTTCGATCTATAATCACGACAAGTTACGGCTTAGATATAGAAATGAACTATCAAAACCAACGACACTATTTTTATATATCAGTCTTTAGAAGACGTGTCCAAAAATATAATTTTTATATATTTACTTAGCCGAGATGTCGCGTTTGCTGTTCTAAATAGCGGGACACTGAATGCAAAATACCTTAAATAATACAAGTAATAATAATAATTCACTTAATATCACAATTAATAAAAATACAAAAACCTAATCCTACCCTACACCCCTAAACGTAACACACCCCTCTTCTCCTTTCTCTTTCACTTTAACATCTCCCCAAATTCCATTTTCCCAGGCTTTGATTCTCCCTCTTCTGGCAATTAGAATCCGCCTCTTCTGCATCTCAAAATAACCACCATCCTTTTTGATGATAAACTAGGACACTTCATCAACAATCGCCATCAACAAGGTCAAACAAGGAATCGACCCATCCCTTTCTCAGTCCTCTCTTCCGAACGAGGCATCACGAGGCTGTTTAGAAGTTGAAAAAGGATAGTGCACGGGGTTCGATCCCCCGCATCTCCACTTAATATTAACTTTTATTTTACCGGGGTAAACCCCTTTACCCAAAAAAAAAAAAAAAAAAAAAAAAAAAAAAAGAAGTTGAAAAAGGATAGTGAGTTTTGCTAGGAATGACTACCACACGAGATCGAGGCCAAGAAAGGAAGGTTAAAGTTTTCTTCTTCTCCCGTGCACCACCAGGATCCCACACAAGTAACAATTGATTTTTCACTCACAAAATCTCCACAAGCTGCGTTTTTATAATGGTTTTGTTTTTCTTTGGATTCGGCTGTTGGGTTTTGATTGAAGCCGATAGTACCTGTGCGAACCTCGCTCTCTAAGGTTTCCCTTAATTTCATTTATATTGTAAATTACTGGAAATGATTTGTTATCTAGTTTGGTATATCTATGAATGTCGATCGATTATCTGAAAAGGGTATATATTCTTATTGAAATATTGAGTTGTTGTTTACCTTGTGTGGCAATCAAATGAATAAACTCAAGAACTAAAACTAATCTATCATGAAAATGACTTACTTGTTTCGGCTTAGATCCTCGCGTGAAGACTTAACAGTCACGACTCTCTAATTTTCCTCTTGTTGTTCAACGTTGTGGGTAGCTTTGCGGTTTAGGATTAGTTATGAAAAGTTTTGTTAAGTCGAGACATCTTGCATATATTTTTTGGGTAAAGGGCATTCCACCCGGAAAAATATATTACTCCAAAAAAACGTTTAACAACAATGGAATGTGGCTAAAGTACCACATTAATCGCAAGAAATCGCTTGACACAACCACTAAATCATTTATAACATGCTATAAATGACAACTAGCTACTACCAACTAGACCACCAAATCAAAACCAGCATAAAAAAAAAATTACATCAAACATTTTATGCAAAACATAAAACAACCTATTTAAAACAAAAATCTTGAGGTCCAGCAGCCTTCAATTGCGTAGGAGAGAGGCCAAAATCATCATCATCATACTCGTTTCCATCACCCGTATCCACTTGCCATAAAGACTCTTCTCCTTACCTCCACTTCCACAATATAACGTCCCAACGTAATCTTTAAAAACTTCATCATCATCGCCATCAGAAACTTCCACATTACCCACCTTTGAGAATGGGTTACCTATCTTTGGAGAAGAAGTATAAGGAGAAGAAGAAGTACTAGGCTTGGACGCCTCATTCTGCACCTTCTCTTTCAAAACACACGCAAACTGATCTTGCGATTCCTTACCTTCCTATTGTAACCCATCCCCACCTTCCTCCCCCAATGAGGCCAAAACATTAAATGAGTTAGAAGACTTCGTGTTCTTACCAGAATCAACATTATAAGATGTAGTCGCCTTTTGAACCTCGCTCTCTAAGGTTTCCCTTAATTTCTTTTATATTGTAAATTACTGGAAATGATTTATTATCTAGTTTGGTATACCTATGAATGTCGATCGATTATTGTAAATTGTGGGTAGCTTTGCGGTTTAGGATTAGTTCTGAAAAGTTTTGTTGAGTCGAGACATCTTGCATATATTTTTTGGGTAAAGGGCATTCCACCTGGAAAAATATATTACTCCAAAAAAAACGTTTAAGAACAATGGAATGTGGCTAAAGTACCACATTAATCGCAAGAAATCGCTTGACACAACCACTAAATCATTTATAACATGCTATAAATGACAACTCGCTACTACCAACTAGACCACCAAATCAAAACCAGCATAAAAAAAATACATCAAACATTTTATGCAAAACATAAAACAACCTATTTAAAAAAAATCTTGAGGTCCAGCAGCCTTCAATTGCGTAGGAGAGAGGCCAAAATCATCATCATCATACTCGTTTCCATCACCCATATCCACTTTCCATTACTTATAAAGACTCTTCTCCTTACCTCCACTTCCACAATACAACGTCCCAACGTGATCTTTAAAAACTTCATCATCATCGCTATCAGAAACTTCCACATTACCCACCTTTGAGAATAGGTTACCTATCTTTGGAGAAGAAGTATAAGGAGAAGAAGAAGTACTAGGCTTGGACGCCTCATCCTGCACCTTCTCTTTCAAAACACTCGCAAACTGATCTTGCGATTCCTTACCTTCCTGTTGTAACCCATCCCCACCTTCCTCCCCCAATGAGGCCAAAACATTAAATGAGTTAGAAGACTTCGTGTTCTTACCAGAATCAACATTATAAGATGTAGTCGCCTTTTGAACCTCGCCCTCTAAGGTTTCCCTTAATTTCTTTTATATTGTAAATTACTGGAAATGATTTGTTATCTAGTTTGGTATACCTATGAACGTCGATCGATTATCTGAAAAGGGTATATATTCTTGTTGAAATATTGAGTTGTTGTTTACCTAGTGTGGCAATCAAATGAATAAACTCAAGAACTAAAACTAATCTATCATGAAAATGACTTACTTGTTTCGGCTTAGATCCTCGCGTGAAGACTTAACAGTCACGACTCTCTAATTTTCCTCTTATTGTTCAACGTTGTGGGTAGCTTTGCGGTTTAGGATTAGTTCTGAAAAGTTTTGTTGAGTCGAGACATCTTGCATATATTTTTTGGGTAAAGGGCATTCCACCCGGAAATATATATTACTCCAAAAAAAACGTTTAAGAACAATGGAATGTGGCTAAAGTACCACATTAATCGCAAGAAATCACATGACAAAACCACTAAATCATTTATAACATGCTATAAATGACAACTAGCTACTACCAACTAGACCACCAACTCAAAACCAGTATAAAAAAGAAAAAAAAATACATCAAACATTTTATGCAAAACATAAAACCACCTATTTAAAACAAAAATCTTGACGTCCAGCAGCCTTCAATTGCGGAGGAGAGAGGCCAAAATCATCATCATCATACTCGTTTCCATCACCCGTATCCACTTTCCATTGCTTATAAAGACTCTTCTCCTTACCTCCACTTCCACAATACAACGTCCCAACGTGATCTTTAAAAACTTCATCATCATCGCTATCAGAAACTTCCACATTACCCACCTTTGAGAATGGGTTACCTATCTTTGGAGAATAAGTATAAGGAGAAGAAGAAGTACTAGGCTTGGACTCCTCATTCTGCACCTTCTCTTTCAAAACACACGCAAACTGATCTTGCGATTCCTTACCTTCCTGTTGTTACCCATCCCCACCTTCCTCCCCCAATGAGGCCAAAACATTAAATGAGTTAGAAGACTTCGTGTTCTTACCATAATCAACATTATAAGATGTAGTCGCCTTTTGAACCTCGCTCTCTAAGGTTTCCCTTAATTTCTTTTATATTGTAAATTACTGAAAATGATTTATTATCTTGTTTGGTATACCTATGAATGTCGATCGATTATCTGAAAGGGGTATATATTCTTGTTGAAATATTGAGTTGTTGTTTACCTTGTGTGGCAATCAAATGAATAAACTCAAGAACTAAAACTAATCTATCATGAAAATGACTTACTTGTTTCGGCTTAGATCCTCGCGTGAAGACTTAACAGTCACGACTCTCTAATTTTCCTCTTGTTGTTCAACATTGTTTCGGCTTTGCGGTTTAGGATTAGTTCTGAAAAGTTTTGTTGAGTCGAGACATCTTGCATATATTTTTTGGGTAACCCGGAAAATTATATTACTCCAAAAAAAACGTTTAAGAACAATGGAATGTGGCTAAAGTACCACATTAATTGCAAGAAATCGCTTGACACAACCACTAAATCATTTATAACATGCTATAAATGACAGCTAGCTATAACCAACTAGACCATCAAATCAAAACCAGCATAAAAAAAAAAAAAAAAAAAAAAAAAAAAAGATACATCAAACATTTTATCCAAAACATAAAACAACCTATTTAAAACAAAAATCTTGAGGTCCAGCAGCCTTCAATTGCGTAGGAGAGAGGCCAAAATCATCATCATCATAATCGTTTCCATCACCCGTATCCACTTTCCATTGCTTATAAAGACTCTTCTGCTTACCTCCACTTCCACAATACAACGTCCCAACATGATCTTTAAAAACTTCATCATCATCGCTATCAGAAACTTCCACATTACCCACCTTTGAGAATGGGTTACCTATCTTTGGAGAAGAAGTATAAGGAGAAGAAGAAGTACTAGGCTTGGACGCCTCATCCTGCACCTTGTCTTTCAAAACACTCGCAAACTGATCTTGCGATTCCTTACCTTCCTGTTCTAACCCATCCCCACCTTCCTCCCCCAATGAGGCCAAAACATTAAATGAGTTAGAAGACTTCATGTTCTTACCAAAATCAACATTATAAGATGTAGTCGCCTTTTGAACCTTAGGATCTGTCGGTTTAGGTCTCCAAAAGTTAGGTTTAGGCTTATTAAGCTTAATACCTCCAATAGGCCGAGATTGGTCAGCGACCTTCTTCCCTTTATCACTACGATACTTTACCTCGGTAAAACCATTGTCATTCTCTTTCCTAGCTGCCACATTAAAATCATTACGAACAGACTCCTTAACACATTTTGGACAATCAAAAAGAGTATGTCTAAAAGATTTACAATCACCACAATGAGGAGGCTTCCATTCGTACTCGACATTAATAATTTTTGTAATATAACCACTGCCATCTTCCTTTGGAATTGCCATAGTAACTTGGCTCTTCAACTCTGAATCCGAGCTCAATTCAACTAACGCGCGAGCAAAACTAATACGACCCCATGGATCAACACACATAGAATTCGTAAATGCATCCAACATAATAGGTTTCCCCACTTGTGTCGCAATCAAACACAAGCCATCCTCAGAATAAGCAACCAAAGGAACCTTGTGCAATTTAATCCAAACGGGTGCCTTGGTTACCTCGTCCCTATTAAGGGATAAAGTAGGAGACCACTTATTAAGAATTATAGGCGAATTTCGGATTAACCAAGGACCTCGTTCCAAAACACGATCCATACCATCATTGGTAGCAAACTTAAAAAGATAAACACCATCACCATTTTTCATAAGTTTTTGTAATCCAAACTTCCCCCACGTGTTAGTGACGTAACTCTTAACATTAGGGAATGCAATGGTTTTACCAAGAAAATACCCCACCAAAGTATTATCATAACGGGATAATACCTTCTTCATCGCATCACTCGGAAGCAATGTATCATGATTTTCCACATGTACCTCAACAACTAAAGTACGAAAATGGATCTGATCGTGTTTGAATGGAACCCTCTTTAGGGTTTCGTTTTATTTTTTGATAATGGATCTGATCGTGAATCTGAAAGTTAACCCATATTTGGGTTTGTTTTTTTGAATGCATGTTCTATATCTGATATTGGTTGCGTTAAGTGGGTTTTGAGAGAGTTGTTAATCGTTGGATGTTACGGGTTTGATATCCATATTGTTTGTTAATTCTGGTGCTTGCTACTACTGTTATGACCTGCTCATGTGAATTCTGAATGGAGTAGTAGTAGTACGTTAGGGATTGTGGTAACATTTGGTTTCGTGACGTGCTATTCGAATTATCATGGACATGTTTGCTGATTTTTAATTTGGTCTTGGGTTCGTATTAGCTGGAAGTTAGGGGTTGTTACCCTATGATTATGTTCTATGCTCGGTATCACAATGGGGTTTGGTTTAGCATCTCAACGCACACTTTTGGAGCGAGTTTGCTTGTTGCTCTATCCGTGGTTTTAGAGTCTTTCACCAATCGTTGTGCGAAATTTGTGAACTGATTCTTTTTGCTGATTACATGATCATGGAGTTGATGTGCGTTGGATTTATACGCATTTGTTGGTTTTTCTTATTGGTGTTCTGGTTTGCATCTCAACATACACCTTTGGAGCGAGTTTTGAGCTTGCTGCTCTATCCGTGGTTTTAGAGTCCCTCACCAACGCTGGAAGTTTGGACTACTATGGTGACTTGAAGATTCAAGTTTTTCTACTTGAAGTGCATTTATTTTTATTCTTTTTATCGCTGTAGTCTGATGTTTAGTTATAAGTGTGGTCTGTCACGCTTATATTGTAAGTTATAGGAATGATGTTGCATTCCTATAGGAGAGTCTGTAAGTGTCCTAAGGGACTGAGATGAGGGATTCACCCTCATCCTTTGTACTTCAATGTTTTTGGCGTAATATATTTTACCGGGGTGAATTAACCCTTTTACCCAAAAAAAAACTAAAGTACGAAAATTAATTTTCTGCATTCCGCTATTTACATGGACAATACCATCATTATGATTTGTAGTACCACTAAATTGACCAACAACATGAGAAGCATTGACCTAAACATTTGGCCTACCTTCACAACCATTAACCGAACCTGTTGTACCATGATCACTAGGGATAGTAGCCCGGTTATGACTAGCCTTCGTACCCGTACTCTCATTCTCATTGCCATGAGAAATGTTCCCATCAACACCTTCCATACCCACGTTAGGGATAGTTTCTGTAACCACATGACCATCAACACCTTCCTCGGTAAGCACTACAGCAGGTTGAGCATTAGTAGTAGCATCATGAATATTAGAAATATACACGTTAGAAGGGACACTCGCATGTTTTGTATCCGGAACAACAGCCTCATAAGCTACTGATTCAGAATTAATAACTACATCACCACTAGTATCATGCAACAAATCTGTTCCAATTGGACGAACAGAATCGGCACCAACCATTGACCCATCGATACCACTAACATGACCGACACCCTCATGAACATTACGGAGAGCTTTCCGAAGATTCCCATTCTTATCCAACAGTTTACAATCAATATTATTAATCTTTGACGCAAGATTGCTTTTTATGAACCCCTTTTCCATCTCTCAATACCCACGAACACAGCAAAATACCACTTGTAAATACTAACCAGCATAGAATGAACAATATAATAATGAATAAAAACCCGAACAAAAGTTAGGGTTCAAAGCGCGTATGAGTTTAATTCGTCACATATTAAACGGGGGACACAATACATGCATGAAATTGGAACTGACCTTAATAATAAATTACCACCGACAATCAATCACAATATAATTCCAAGACACCACCAACGCACGATTAGATCAGAGGTACAATGAATTTATAATGAATCAACCAATCAAGTAGCAAGTAGAATAGAAAATACCATGCATTAGAAGACAAACTAGGAATATGCACTTAAAATTATTGATTAAATAAGAAACGCATAAGCTTAGCCATCTTTTGTTTTTCGTCACATAGAGAGAGAAATCTAGGGTTTTTCATTATGTTGAAGTTGATTGTCACACCTGCTACAATCACACCTGAAATCTTGCATATATGGTCATAACAAAATGGTTAGGACAAGATTTGCAAACTATTGTATTTTGGTTTTTACTCTTTATGGGTAATTTTTTTGAACACAATGAATCCGGTTTAGAATAGGTTCGACGGAGTCATGTTGAGTTGGGTTGTATGTTGAGAGGCTGTTAACCCCCCCCCCTCTTCCCTAAGCGAATGGCTTTCCTTGAATAACCTAGTAAGAACGTTTTGGTGTCTAGTCTTGGCTCAAGGGTTACTCACTTTATCGTCCAAGTATGGTAGTATACTCACTTTATGTTGAGTTGGGTTGTATGTCTAGTCTTGGCTCAAGTATGGTTCTAAGGTCGATTCAAAGTCTTGGTTGAGTTTGCAAGGTTCGAGTAAAAAACCTTTGTATCATGTATTTTGAGAATCCAAAACCTGGTACATTTCTGCCATTTTGTATCCAATAGTTTACACTAGCATCAAGGTTCTTGTTCCTACCTTTTTGAATGCAAGTAGGAAAAATTGTTCCTGCTTTTCTTGTTTCTCAATAGGGTGCGTTAGGTATTTGAAACTGGGCCACAACCCAACCCATGTTGAGGGTCCGCTTGGTTGCTCAAAGATGGGCCGAAGCCCATCCCCTCTTGACAGTCCGTTTAGTTTGGGTTGGAGCCCACCAAGTATTTGAGTACGTTAATACATATATACTAATACCGTCCGGAAATTCCGTCGACTCATAAAAACATACAAACGGCAACTTTATTACTAGTTATAGTCATTAACAAAACTCAACTTTCAATCAATAAACTATATAAACATTATATAAACCAAACTATTTCATATAACAATGCTTTATTATTTTGTCCAAAACATATATTTAATACGTATAAATGATTCATGCCGATTTTTTTCTAAAAACCTTCCTTGTAAGTATAGATATCCTTTTACAACCATTTTCACTAAAAACTAATATTTGGAATATAAATTGTACACCCTTCTTATTTACTAATAGTTGGACATATACCAACACATACATTTGAAAAATCTAAAAACCCTAATATTCTCTCTCTTTTGGGCGATTTCCAGCAGCCGCCACCCACATCAATCAGGCCAAAAAATTTCCTATCTATATTCGGTTTCTAATATCCTCTCTTAGGATTATTGGATTCTTGAATAAGAATCTGATTGGTGTGGGTAGATCGGTCGTGTTTTACTGGTTATCTTTTCATTACCGCTACCGAAACCCTAACACATCTTACTGTCCAATTCGATTCCCATTATTGGGTCGATCGTTTTTTTAGGGTTCCAATTATAGTCCTGGCTGTTTGATCGTATTCCTTGTCCCTGCTTATCATTCTAATCGATTTAAGATCATTAAATCAATTTTTATTCTGGATACGAACAGTGGTTTTCGAGTGCGCTTATTGTTATATCCTTTGCTCGTGGTGATCGTTGCTTGTTTTCACGCATCCACTCTTGTTGGTTTATTTTTGTATAAACTGATCATTAGAACATGGTACGATCTGTGATATTTTGTTGAATTTGGTGCTTAACGTAACCTTTCTTTAGGGTCTGATTCGTGTGGAAGTAAACCCCCGTTAGGGTTTTTTGGGTCGTTAAGTGTTTATACTGCATGTTTGGGATTGATTATCAGTTTTTTGTGGGTTACAGAGATACAAGTTATTGTATACTAGGGTTCTTGGTTGTCCCTAGTAACTGGTTGGAAGTTAGGGTTCCGTCACCCTATTTTTTGGTCGCCTGATCCGAACAGGAGTATGTTACATGCCTATCTGCTATGCATGCCTATCTGCTACTATGTGTTGTGGATTGTGTTCGGTTTGGAGCTATATTGGATGTCGTGGTGGGAGTGTTCTTCGATGTTACTACTGCCATGTGATTTACGTTGAAGACAATCTTTACACCTGTTGTACATTTATAATCAAGCGTGGCTGTGTACTGGTGTTAGTTTCGTCTTCATTTTGGTTTTTGTGTTACTTGGGTCATCGGGCTTCTCCATGACACTGAGTGCTACATTCGGATGGTCATTTGGAGTATGGTTCGTGGGTTTTCGTTTATTTGGAAGTTAGGGTTGTTCGTAACCTTGTTTTTATGATTCAGATCCTTATTGCTTTGGTTTTTTTTTTTGGTAAAAGGGTTAATTCACGGGGTAAATGTATTACGCCAAAAACGTTGAAGTACAAAGGATGAGGGTGTATCCATCATCTCAGTCCCATAGGACACTTACATGCAAAAACAACTAACCAAACCAACTATATAAGAATGACAGGCCATTCTTATAACAAAACTAAATAAGATAAAACTACTTATGACGGCCCTTTGGGCGACTCTCAAAGCCATGTGCAGGATAATCATAATCATAACCATCATAAGACTTCAAATCATCCAAAAAACCAGCTTCTGGCATGACCTCAGGCATACACACTTCATCTTCTTCCGACGAACCAGTTACAGACATGGATGAACTTTCCTTCCTAGTAGACACCTTGTGGATCTTAGAGAATTGATCCCACAAACTTCCATTGCCACTTTTCGCAGGTACATCACAAGTAGTGAATTCCTTGTCACCAACATGTGGTACCTCCACCACCACCTTGCTCGGACCAGCATCACCCTTTAACACACTCGAAGAAGCACCATCATAATCATCCTTTAAAGGCTGATCCAACGGACCGTCCTCCAAAGTACGTTTAGTATCATTGGCATTCTTCTTCGTAATAGGTTTAGAAACAGGTTTATATTCAAAATTAGACTTAGGTTTAAAAAACCGAGGCCTTTGGTTGACTTTAGTAGCCATATTTCCAACCTTATTCAGGTGAACATCCGTATTAGCATCAACATCTTTTTTAGCCGAATCTGAACCCTTAGTAGCCGACATTCTCCTAAACGGGCAATTAACGTCCTTATGGTTGAAAACCATACATTTAGAACACCGATCAGGCCACCATTCATATTCAACATCAAGAACTTCCATATAATGACCCTTACCCTTACCCTTAAGCAAATGTATAGCCACTTCAATTGATTCCAAAACAGAATTTTCAGCAGATAACTCAACTAGGACCCGTGCATAAGAATAACGACCCCAAGGATTACTACACATAGCTCTAGTACCTGCATCCATACGTATAACACGACCAATCTGTTGTGCAATCAAACCAATACCGACTTCAGAATATGTAATCGCCGGTACATTATGAATGAGAATCCATACCGGTACCTTAGTAATAATTTCCCTCTCCATCCTCTTATTAGGATCCCAAATTTTAAGGAACATGGGACTCGATTTTACAAACCAAGGACCACACTCAAGCACCTTACGCATACCATCTTGAGTCTTGAATTTGAAAAGATAGAAATCATTATGCATCATAACACATTCGAAGCCAAACTTAGCCCATGAATGCTTCACATAATCATTAACAGTAGGAAAAGCTAAACGTTGCCCAAGGAAATAGCCGCATAGAGTATGATCAAATTTAGAACGCATATCATCAATAACGGTTAATGGTATAACAACTTTAGCACTACCAATATTACCTCCATTATAGGACCTCGACCCTTTAACCATAGAATTATCCGTGTTACCAGCCCCCAACGATTCACCATCAGGTTCAACAACACTTGTCACTTTAGGACTATCAGAATTGAGCCCAAATAAACTTGCACTTTCATAACGAGCATGTAATGGGTCGGACACACCAGGAGCAGCAATGGGAGCTGCGGAATCAGAACCAACATCAGAAGGAAGAGCAAAGCTCCCCGTTTGTCCACCCAAACCTGCACTTTTAAGTATAGACTTCAATGGCTTGTGTTCATTAACAATCACCTTACCATCAATGTTGTTAATCTTATTAGCCAATCAAGAATTCTTCTTGGCCATCTTACCATTAAGGAAACCCGATTCCATCTCTCTCTTTAACCCACTTACACACAAACGTGACTTTCAGCAATAAACAATCGCACCTTGAAAAAACTGAATAGATCGGGACTTTCAATACAGAATATAGCAAATACCTTAACGGAATTTGTTTAACAATATAAATCACCACCTCACGAAACTGACCTTGAGAAGAAAGGCAAACCCTAATTCGAGTTTGGTATAGTAACGCACCAAAATCAGTCACGCACAAAAACAAACCACGAAACCCAAAAAGGAATCGTAAAACTTGATAAATAATATTCAGCACAATCAAGATCGACCTTATATAATTAGATTTCAGTGATAACCGACTAACAAATGCGTATAATAAGGGCAGCGATCAGATTTAAAGGTTGGCGGTTTAAAACCCTAAAAAGATGTTATACCAGATTCGACAATAAAACCTATAAAAACAAGCAGCAAATTCGATTAAACCAATGATAACCACAAGGATTAAGCACTAGAATAATCAAACTGATACAAGAATTAGAGGTGATAGGGTAGATTGGTAAAAACGATTAGGAAGAGGAGGGAGAAAAATCGCCAACCTTGAGAGAACTATTAGGGTTTTCTTTGATGTTTTTTTGTATTCTTTTCTTCCTTATTGCTTTGGTTTACACTCATACTTTGGTTATGATTATTTCGTTCCATGCTTTGTAATTATAGCAGCTGCATGGGATCGGAAGTTTTTCAGGTTGTTAGTGTTTCTTATTGAAACCTTATGTTTGTTTGGTAAATGGTGTGCACTATTAGGTTGTTTACCAATATTTATGGTAGTGGAAGTTGGTGTTACGCTCAAGGGTTATGCTATAAATATTATTGAAAAAAAGAGACGCTCACTATGGATGTGGTTCGTTGAACCTTGTTTTATTACATTTAGATTGTTTCTTTGAATGTAATTGTTAGTTCCATCGTTTAGTTGTGTACTAGGTCTGCATTTTGTAGTTGATGTAGCCTATTTAACAGGCAGAGGGCATGGGATTCACCCATGTCAATTGTACTTCAATGTTTTTTGGCGTAATGAATTTTACCAGGGTGAAAAATCCCTTTTACCCAAAAAAATACCAACACATACATTTTAAATGACATTTCTAAAACTCAATTTCGTTAATACGAAATATTTTCCATACAATGTCTTCTGGTTATGAACGAATCTACAACTTATTCGACAAGATATTTTCCTATCCTATACGTACATACTTCCATGAGTCAATATTCGCTAAATCATTCAACCTAAGTGTTGCCACACAAGCAACAACAATACAAAAAGACTTTTATACATAAGTAAACTTCATCGAGTCTTAAACTGGAATTATGAACTAAGACTTGCCACGTAATATAGGTTACGTGTCGGTGCCATATCATCATATTGTTTGACCGTACTCTGTTCAAGATTGCATTACTGAGGTGAGTTTATAGCCCCACTTTTACTCTTATTACTCGCTTTATAAAACTATAGGGTGAGGAACATGCAAAACTCTTTATGGACCTCAAACTGATTACTTCGGTGAAAGAGACTAATATAAAAAGTGAAATCGTTATCATATTAGACGAAGATGGGAGGGAGTTCACGGTAAGCATACAACGTGTGCAACCTTATGATGAAAGCTTATTGAATGAAAATAATGACGGTAAGGAAGTCACGTAGGAGCACGACTTCGAGTCTATCTACAAGACTCATAAATAAAGAAAAGCGCTTCATGGGAGGCAACCCATGCTTAATTGTTTGCTTGTTTGTGTGTCGTATATCTTTTTCATTGTTGTTTATTCTCATGTTAGACTTTGTGAAAATGCTTTATTTTGGTTTTAACCTCGTCTTAATTACATATAAAGGTATTTTACAAAAAGATAAGTGTAGGGAAGGTCACATACGTTTTTAAAGAACATGAACATGAGAATTAGAATTAGTGAAATTGATATATGTGTGTTTGTTAGAGTCAAATGCTTGTATCGAGTCATAATGGATGTTTTGCAGGAATTTTCCAGGTTTTAAAGATGTAATTTTTCCAGAAAAACGCAGCAGACCAGTTTCAGTCATGACAACCTGACGGCATCAGGATTAAATCCTGACGACGTCAGGTTAAGCAGAAACAACTTATCATTTTTTTTCGTTTTCTGTGCAACTTATAAATTTTTGGAAATTCTTAGGTCTTAATTTTCCAGAAAAACTGCAAACATCCATTCCACAAGCATTATATCCCAGTGTAATTGTGTCATATATAGTTTTACCACTGATTTTACGTGAAGGTTTCGTTTATTTTCTGAAGTGTGCAGGTTATATTTGGCAAGAAGAAGAAATACAAATTTGGATGGAGCTTAATACTTCTACATTCTTCTTGGAAAAGAATTTAACCGCAACCTCACACGGATCCTACCGAGCTAATCAGGGGAGTACTAGTTTCTTTTCCTTACTTACCTTCCTTTATCATAACTTTGATACTTTCGGGGAACATTGGGGACAATGTTCAGTTTAAGTGTAGGGAGGGAAAATAAAACGGGAACTTAGAAATTATTCTTATCCTTGATTATTTGTCTTATCCTTGGTAAATTATGTAATAAACTATGAGAAATATTTGTTAGGGAAATTTTAGCACCAAATTTAAAATTTTTTATTACATGTACAAGCTAAACTTTAGTCTTAATAAAGCGTCTCATGGATAGGAGTTATATGACTAGCACAAAAAAACCGTTTACCATTCAAATTCCACCCCAAAAATGTGAGGTTCGCCCCCTAGATCTTTAGGAATAAAATCATTCACCTTTAATGCTTAGAGAGTGTACCGGTAGTATAATACATTCTAGTACTTTTTTTGTGATGCATTCCGAGATCGCTACTTAGACTACACTTGTGTAGTTAGGAATAACTACATGATAAAAGGCATTAGGATAGCCCTTGTTTGAAACCTGTATTATAATTACTTCTTCCACATCGGTCGAGTAATTACCCCACACCCTTGCGATGTACTCATCTTTAGTACACGATACCCCTAGTTAACCCCTTAGAGCCTATCCTTTTTGCGGTTCTCGTGATGTTTCAGTTTTCCGGAATATCAATGAAGAGCATTGTTTACAATCCACCCCCAAATGTACACCCAAATCGCCTTAGCCTACCTTATATGCACTCATCTTTAGTGCATTATTGTTATCATTACTAAACCCTTAGTTCAAATATCTAGTTACTTGCATGGTTGCTAAGTCGAGTCATATCTTTTGTACACAATTTTGGGATGATTAGGACTCATGGGTAAAAGTAATATTTTATGGAGTAACGGGAAAGAACGATAAATTCAAATTCCCTTTGTCTACGTAGTTAAATACTCCAAGTGTTTTGATCTTTTCAAATCGGGTCAATTAGTGTTAGAGAAATAAAAACTCAAGTGTAGGGATGCTCCTATAAATCCCTTATATTTTAATGTTATCGTAGAGGATGGTAGAGTAAAAATGTATGCAAAAAAAATTGAAAAAAGAAAGTGTAAAAAAAATAAATAAAAAAATAAAAAAATAAAAAATACGGGCTACCATCCTACATATCTTTATGTTTGTTTGTTTCAAGTTAGTGAGACGAGTCTTGGCTTAGCAACGCCACGCTTTTCATGCTTGTAACATAACATTTTTGACTTGCCACCACTAAATATCACCTATCCAACAAAACCCTTTGTTTCCCTACCATAAGCCTAACGTTGCAACCCTTGTAAAGACCTCTTAGATAGTTGTTCCTAGGTGCTTACGCCAAAGCGGTGGAGGTTTGATCTATCTCAAGCTTATGGTAATCTATGTACTATGCCAGGTAATGAGTGTTTATCTGCCATTTCCATTTATTATATTTCATATAACCCCGAGAGATGAGAGAATCCAAATACCTCTTATGAGGTGCCAGTATATAATTTCCGTGCTTGTTTTGACTATTGCGGTGCTTTCACTTGTTATGA
Source organism: Chrysanthemum seticuspe (assembly GCA_019973895.1). Classification (NCBI taxonomy): domain Eukaryota; kingdom Viridiplantae; phylum Streptophyta; class Magnoliopsida; order Asterales; family Asteraceae; genus Chrysanthemum; species Chrysanthemum seticuspe. The sequence goes on from BPTQ01000004.1 coordinate 142,117,945, forward strand.
ATCATTCTAAACCCATGCTTCCTGCCCCTAACTTATAAATTGATTGGCCAAAAGCGCATTTGCTTGAGGACAAGCAAATACCAAGTGTAGGGATATTTGATAAGGATTTAAAACATACGCTTTTTGGGGGTCATTTAAGCCCTTAATCGACCACTTTTATATCCGTTACTGCTTAATTTCGTTCCTTTTCACTTTTTAGTTCTCTTGGAAGCAAAATGTTGGAATGAAGCATTTCTGGACGAAAAGGAGCAAATACATGAAGAAAATGGCAAAGTCAAGATCGAAGCCACTCAAGTTGCTCAAACAGAACCTGACGACGTCCCAATCAAAGGGCGACGCCATCTCTCAATAAAGACTTGATCAGAACATGCACCAGACGACTTAGTGGAATTTTTGTTCGTATAACCTGACGGCGTCACGTTGTGAAGAAGAAGGGCGTCACTCAGCGTTATCATCTCAGTCGGCCCAGATCCAGAATCAATACGACGTCCCAACTGAAGACTGACGGCGTCACAACTCTAAGGTGACGCCGTCCCATAGATGACTTGGCCAAGACGAAGCCCTAATGACGGCGAGATGACGGCGACCCATCCAAAAGGTGACGCCGTCGCAAGTGTAAATCTATATATAGAATTCGATTTTTCTGCATTTAGAGAGGTAGACTTTTGGAGAAAAAACCCTAATTTGTTTGTAGTCCGATTTACACATCGAGATAAGTATTTTAATCCAAAGTATCATTATGTCTTCAATTGATTATGTGTATGCTTGCTTGTTTACCATGTCTAGCTAAATTTCTTGTGTGTTTTCTTAGATATATGAAACCTAGTTATTGATTATTGTTAGGTTGTTTCTTATCTTAATTGTAAATTGGCTTAGGAGTGCAACTAGGCATCATTCGTTGTGTTTAATGCTTGAGTATGCTTTATGAAAGTGAGGCTTATGAATGAAATAGCTTAAGGGCTAGCCGATTTCGTATGCTAAACCTGAGAGATAACCTCAAAGAACTAGGGACTACGCATACCCTACAACCTTTAGGAATACAACGAGTTAAGATAAGGTGTGACAATTCAACCGACCAATAAAAGATAACTAGAGAGTAATAGTATCTAGTAAACACAATTTTAATCATCATACGAGCACACATCAAATAGACATAGCTACCCGTAGTATTAGATAACTAGATAATTAGATAAGTAGAAGTAATCGGTAGAAGTACCCCCCCCCCCAACCAATTGCCCCGAGATTTTACCTTAGCTTTCTAAAAAACCTATAAAAAGATAAAAAAGAATCATCCTCAACCCCCACCTTTTCATCATACATTTCTTGCTAGCATTCCTATTCCCCTAGAGAACGATATCAATACCCGAGGCTTACCCAATACTACACTACAATGATTAGGTTCACTGCCTAGGTGGTTGAAAAACTTGCTTGTAGAAAAGGAAGTTCCTTTGACCCCGAACGCGCTTCGTAGGCGCATCAAACCCCAATCCTCATCAGCCCAACAACTCATCTCAATTCAACAACAAAAACCGAAACAACAACCGTAACCACAACAACAACAATCAGTACCATCAAAACAGAAACCACCATCACATTCAACAGAACAAAAGAGAAGAAGCTGCAAGGGCTTATGCTGCTACCCCAAATACAGGTAGGGGATATGCCGGACCTCATCCCCTGTTGCAATAAGTGCATGTTGCATCATTCTGGACCATGTACTGTAAAGTGAGAGAAATGCAACAAGGTGGGTCATCAAGGTAGAAATTCTCGAAACCCTACAAATGGAAACAACATGCCGATGGCAAATTTAAGTTGTTATGGATGCCCAAAGAGGAATGTCGCTCAAAAAAACAATGCGCGTGCAAAGGCATATGTGTTAGGAGATGGAGATATTTCATTGAACCCTGACGTCGTAACAGGTACGTTTTCACTTAACAATCATTCTACAAAAATCTTGTTTGATTCTGGAGCCGATAAGAGTTTTGTATCTGCTACCTTTGCACCTTTACTTGAAATCACCCCAATTACCTTAGACACCACTTATGAGATAGAACTAGCTGACGGAAAGATAATAGGAACCAACACCGTAATCCGCAATTGCCCTATGATTTTACAAGACCAACCATTCCTTATAGATCTTTTGCCGATCAAGCTTGGTAGTTTCGACGCAGTTATTGGCATGGATTGGTTATCTAAACACCGTGAAAGAATTATATGCGACGAGAAAACTGTTCATATTCCAATCAATGGTGAAACCTTGGTTATCCACGGGGATCAAAGCAAGAAGTACTTGAGCATCATATCCTACATCAAGTCTGTGAAGTACATAGAAAAAGGATGTCATGCTTTCTTAGCTCAGGTAACGAAAAAGAAGTCCGAAGAGAGGCGACTGGAGAATGTGCCTGTAGTTAGAGAATTCCCCAAAGTACTCCCGAAAGATTTACCTGGTCTTCCACCTGCATGTAACAACTCGTAAATTTCCCTACCTGTTTTCGTGGCTATATTTTTTTTCTTTTCGATCTATAATCACGACAAGTTACGGCTTAGATATAGAAATGAACTATCAAAACCAACGGCACTATTTTTATATATCAGTCTTTCGAAGACGTGTCCAAAAATATAATTTTTATATATTTACTTAGCCGAGATGTCACGTTTGCTGTTCTAAATAGCGGGACACTGAATGCAAAATACCTTAAATAATACAAGTAATAATAATAATTCACTTAATATCACAATTAATAAAAATACAAAAACCTAATCCTACCCTACACCCCTAAACGTAACACACCCCTCTTCTCCTTTCTCTTTCACTTTAACATCTCCCCAAATTCCATTTTCCCAGGCTTTGATTCTCCCTCTTCTGGCAATTAGAATCCGCCTCTTCTGTATCTCAAAATAACCACCATCCTTTTTGATGATAAACTAGGACACTTCATCAACAATCGCCATCAACAAGGTCAAACAAGGAATCGACCCATCCCTTTCTCAGTCCTCTCTTCCGAACGAGGCATCACGAGGCTGTTTAGAAGTTGAAAAAGGATAGTGAGTTTTGCTAGGAATGACTACCACACGAGATCGAGGCCAAGAAAGGAAGGTTAAAGTTTTCTTCTTCTCCAGTGCACCACCAGGATCCCACACAAGTAACAATTGATTTTTCACTCACAAAATCTCCACAAGCTGCGTTTTTATAATGGTTTTGTTTTTCTTTGGATTCGGCTGTTGGGTTTTGATTGAAGCCGATAGTACCTGTGCGAACCTCGCTCTCTAAGGTTTCCCTTAATTTCTTTTATATTGTAAATTACTGGAAATGATTTGTTATCTAGTTAGGTATACCTATGAATATCGATCGATTATCTGAAAAGGGTATATATTCTTATTGAAATATTGAGTTGTTGTTTACCTTGTGTGGCAATCAAATGAATAAACTCAAGAACTAAAACTAATCTATCATGAAAATGACTTGTTTCGGCTTAGATCCTCGCGTGAAGACTTAACAGTCACGACTCTCTAATTTTCCTCTTGTTGTTCAACGTTGTGGGTAGCTTTGCGGTTTAGGATTAGTTCTGAAAAGTTTTGTTGAGTCGAGACATCTTGCATATATTTTTTGGGTAAAGGGCATTCCACCTGGAAAAATATATTACTCCAAAAAAAACGTTTAACAACAATGGAATGTGGCTAAAGTACCACATTAATCGCAAGAAATCGCTTGACACAACCACTAAATCATTTATAACATGCTATAAATGACAACTAGCTACTACCAACTAGACCACCAAATCAAAACCAGCATAAAAAAAATACATCAAACATTTTATGCAAAACATAAAACAACCTATTTAAAAAAAAATCTTGAGGTCCAGCAGCCTTCAGTTGCGTAGGAGAGAGGCCAAAATCATCATCATCATACTCGTTTCCATCACCCATATCCACTTTCCATTACTTATAAAGACTCTTCTCCTTACCTCCACTTCCACAATACAACGTCCCAACGTGATCTTTAAAAACTTCATCATCATCGCTATCAGAAACTTCCACATTACCCACCTTTGAGAATGGGTTACCTATCTTTGGAGAAGAAGTATAAGGAGAAGAAGAAGTACTAGGCTTGGACGCCTCATCCTGCACCTTCTCTTTCAAAACACTCACAAACTGATCGTGCGATTCCTTACCTTCCTGTTGTAACCCATCCCCACTTTCCTCCCCCAATGAGGCCAAAACATTAAATGAGTTAGAAGACTTCGTGTTCTTACCAGAATCAACATTATAAGATGTAGTCGCCTTTTGAACCTCGCTCTCTAAGGTTTCCCTTAAGTTTCTTTTATATTGTAAATTACTGGAAATGATTTGTTATCTAGTTTGGTATACCTATGAACGTCGATCGATTATCTGAAAAGGGTATATATTCTTGTTGAAATATTGAGTTGTTGTTTACCTTCTGTGGCAATCAAATGAATAAACTCAAGAACTAAAACTAATCTATCATGAAAATGACTTACTTGTTTCGGCTTAGATCCTCGCGTGAACACTTAACAGTCACGACTCTCTAATTTTCCTCTTATTGTTCAACGTTGTGGGTAGCTTTGCGGTTTAGGATTAGTTCTGAAAAGTTTTGTTGAGTCGAGACATCTTGCATATATTTTTTGGGTAAAGGGCATTCCACCCGTAAAAATATATTACTCCAAAAAAAATGTTTAAGAACAATAGAATGTGGCTAAAGTACCACATTAATCACAAGAAATCACTTGACACAACCACTAAATCATTTATAACATGCTATAAATGACAACTAGTTACTACCAACTAGACCACCAACTCAAAACCAGCATAAAAAAGAAAAAAAAATACATCAAACATTTTATGCAAAACATAAAACAACCTATTTAAAACAAAAATCTTGACGTCCAGCAGCCTTCAATTGCGTAGGAGAGAGGCCAAAATCATCATCATCATACTCGTTTCCATCACCCGTATCCACTTTCCATTGCTTATAAAGACTCTTCTCCTTACCTCCACTTCCACAATACAACGTCCCAACGTGATCTTTAAAAACTTCATCATCATCGCTATCAGAAACTTCCACATTACCCACCTTTGAGAATGGGTTACCAATCTTTGGAGAATAAGTATAAGGAGAAGAAGAAGAACTAGGCTTGGACACCTCATTCTGCACCTTCTCTTTCTTTTTTTTGGGTAAAGGGGTTTACCCCAGTAAATATATAACCAAAAAATAATGATAGGTACAAATGGAATGTGGCTGAAGTACCACATTAACCTCAAGCGAAGAGCTTGATAAGACTAGAGTTTATGACATGCCATAAACACAAAAAACCTAGCTATATTACATCAACAAACTAGGCATAAACAAGTAAAAAACTTGTAACAAGCGCGCATCCCGCATCCAGCCACTCCACGAAGGGAGCAAGTTAACCCAGGAAGTTTGCCTCCTTAAAAACCCTTTCCAAGAAAAACCCAAAGGGAAAAACCTTGGAGTAGGGAAAAAGAGTACAACCCTTACCCGGCACTCCCTTCGTGTATACATATACTTGGAATCTTCCATTTATCCAAAATCAATCGAGACCTCGAGGTTAGCTTCTTGAACTTGAAAGTAACCAGCTTCAACCGAATAGTAGAGACAATGATGCTAACCACTTCAGCAACAGAAGACTTCTTACGCTTGAACAGCCTAGAATTGCGTTCCATCCAAACGAAGTAAGTAGTAGCAGCAAGCAATAATCTAGAAATGATACTACTAACCGACCGCCCCTTAGATAAAGGAATAAGAACAGTAACAACACTCTCCAACGAAGGTGGGACCGCATCCATACCAGATAAACTCCGCACCTGAAACCAAACCTGCATAGAAAATTGGCACTCAAAAAATAAATGAGAATGAGAATCCGGAACCAATTCACAAAGCGGGCATCTAAGCAAGGCCAAATCAACGTCAGGACCAACATCCCATTGGCGCATCCTATCCTGAGTCTTTAGCTTCTGTTTAATAGCGAGCCACAGATGTATAGCATGCCTTGGAATACAGTGAGAGAACCAAGGAACATTACACCATGCAACCAAATCAGCCCTAAGACGCAGAGATTCCCATGCACCCGAGACTGAAAAACAACTAAAATTGCCATCCAGGTTGCGCCATAATAATCCATCATCAATATCATTTAGAGTAGGAACCGGGAGAGCATCTAACAATGGAAATCGAGATAACCAATCCAATGGCCATCGCCAACCATCAGATTCAATAAGATCATAAACCGAGTCAGATAAATTAAACCCCGCTCGTGCAATATCTCTAGCAGTAAGTAAATTACGAATCGGGCTTAACTGACACCACATATCAAACCAAACCGAAGTGTCCTTTCCATTATTGATCTTATGCCAAATAAAAGGACGAACCTTGGGTCTAATGGCCAGAAGCTTGCACCAACCCCAGCTAACATCTCCCAAACAAGGGACATCCCAAAAACTTCTCCCACGAAGTTTATACGAATGGATCCATTGCACCCATAACGACTCTTTATGTGTCAAAATACTCCAAATGTGAGTAGTCATAAGAGCAATGTTAAAATCCTCCAAACGACGAATACCAAGGCCACCTTCATTCTTTGGCTTACAAACAGATTCCCAAGCAACCTTAGCCTTTCCCCTTTTCATTTCTCCTTGACACCAAAGGAAACCCCTCATAAGCTGCTCAAGCTCATGGATAATACGAGTAGGGAGGATAAAAACAGAAGCACAGTATAAATGCATCGAAGATAAGACAGATCTCACCAATTGAAGCCTACCCGCAAGAGATAAGAACTTATTGAGCCAATCATTCACACGACCTTCCAGTTTTTCAACAAGCACCTTGCAATCCCTATAAAGAAGTCTTGATGATATAAGGGGGACACCAAGGTATCTAACAGGAAGAGAACCTTCTGCAAACGGCATAGACTGGAGAATAGCAGCTTTAATAGCATTTGGAACATTACAAAAGAAAGCTGTACTTTTAGGGATACTTGGGACAAGACCCGAAAAGTTTTTGAAATCCTCCAAGGACTGCATAATGACATTAACAGAATCCTGATGGCCTCTAGCAAACAAGAAGAGGTCATCTGCAAAACAAAGGTTAATAATTCGCTGTTGCTCACACAAATGATGAAACTGAAAATCAACCACATTCGAAACCTTTTTCTGCAATATAAGAGTTAGCACTTCCATAACTAGCGTAAACAAGTATGGAGATAACGGGTCACCTTGTCTAAGGCCCCGCTTACCTTTAAACCAGCCATGAAGATCACCATTAACACATATGGAATAAGACGTAGATGAGACACAAACCATGATCCAATCAACCATTTTGGAGTTAAAACCAAAACCAATCAGAATAGCCCTAAGAAAATTCCAATCAACCGTATCATATGCCTTCTGAATATCAACCTTAAACGCACATCTAGGAGGACCTCTTCCTCTATGATAATTCCGCATAAGCTCTTGGGTAAGTAAAATATTATCAGATATACGACGACCAGGAACAAATGCCGATTGATTAATACTAACCAACTGACCAAGGCCTTCTTTAATACGATTAGCAAGGAATTTGCTAATGCATTTATACATGACATTACAGCAAGAAATAGGCCGATAATCATTAATCTTAGACGGGGTAGACACTTTAGGAATCAAAGATATAATGGTATGATTAATCTCCTTGAGAAGCTTACCATTAATGAAAAAGTCACGCACAGCAGTCCTTACCTCAGCACCCACTATATCCCATGCTTTCTTAAAGAAAGCAGCCGTGTAACCATCAGGACCAGGAGCTTTATCATCCCCCATAGAAAATATAGCATCCTTATTCTCCGCATCCGTAACATGACGAACCATCGAGCCAGCCAATTGATGAGGAAGAACATTAGAGAATATACCATAATCATCAAAAAGAGTACAATTTCCTTCCATACCAAGAAACTGTTCATAGTGAGCAACAAAAGCACCTGCAACCTGATTACCCTCGTACAAGACATTGTTTGCATCTCTAACCCATTCAATTCGATTACGGGCACATTTGCTTTTAACAATATTGTGAAAATAGGCCGTATTAGAATCACCTGCATGAAGCCATTGAACTTTAGATTTCTGCTTTAAAAACCGTTCTTCATCTAAAGTAGCCTCCTTATATGCAAGAAGATAGTGAGCATGTTCAACCCGTAATTCAGAATTAGACGGATCTGTATCAATAGCCTTTTGGACATCATCTAACTCCTGCCGAATCCTAATTACCCGCTCATGAAGATTACCTTGACTGTGCAAAAGCTTACGAAAAGGAGATTTCAGCCCCTTTAAGCGTTGAACAACACGATACATAGCACAACCATGAACATTAAGATTCCATCCCGCGGTAACCGTATCACTAAACCCATCTTTATGAACCAAGAAGTTAGAGAATTTAAACGGTTTAGGCTTAGGCTTAGTAACCTGAGAAATACGCAGAACACACGGAGAATGATCAGAAATACGATAAGGTTGAAATATGGCAAACGAACCTGGAAACAATTCAGAAAATTTCAGATTGCCCATCACCCGATCAATTTTCTTCAATGTACCAAAGGAACCTCTAGGTTTCTGATTCCAAGTAAAATGAAGACCAGTACTATTAATATCCTCAACCTCCATTTTCTGAACACAATCTTTGAATTCACGCATAGCAATGTCAGGAGCATAACTACCACATGAATGATCCTCCAACTTTAGAGCCGCATTAAAATCCCCCAACAAAACCCAAGGCCGTACGCATAAATCCAGCATGGCAAACAAGATTAGACCAAAGGGCACGCCGATGAACATAATAATTATCTGCATATACAAAAGAACAGAAAAAAGTTTTGCTGTCCGCCCGAGTATTAACCTGAACATGCATAACCTGGTTAGTTTGAGACATAATCATAACATCAACAATATCATCATTCCAACCAAGTATAATACGGGAACCCTTATCACACAAACTACCATTTGACGTCCACTTCCACCGACGACAAACTTTACGACATGTCTCATACACCACCGAAGCATCAACATGAGATTCCAAGATAGCACATACACTAAGATTATTATCATTGACCACCTGTTTAACCTCTTTTTGTTTAGGGGAATGGTTCAAACCCCTTATATTCCAAGAGGCGATACTAAACATCAGGGACATTCAGAACAGGAGTGCTTGCCCCTGATTTGTCAAATAAATTACCTGTTTCATCATAAATATTCTCAATCACATCATCCTCATCAGTAGCCAGAGAACCAAACGGGTTAGATGTAGTCACATTAGCGCCTAAATTTGGGTTATTAGTTTTAGGTGTAGGATAGATAGTACTAGAAATAACTTTGGGAGGAGATTGGTTATCCTTATTCACCTCAACATCTTTAACAGTAGGAGAAGTATTATTTGAATTAGAAGGACCTACCGGGTTAGATGTAGCCACTTTAGGATTAGGGGGCTGATCCGCACTAGTACTAGCACTTCCTTGAACCGGATTGCTAGTAGAAGGTGTGGAGACAGATTTAGGCCTATACTGCATATTTTTACCAACAGGGACCCCATTAAATACATTTCCGGTTCTATTATCCCTAGCATTTTTTGTAGCTTTACCCTTTTTCCCAACAACTTGAAATCCATCCTGGTTTACCTCCACAACCGGTTTAGTCACAACTTAAGATCCTCAACCTCCATTTTCTGAACACAATCTTTGAATTCTCGCATAGCAATGTCAGGGGCATAACTACCACAAGAATGATCCTCCAATCTAAGTGCCGCATTAAAATCACCCAACATAACCCAAGGCCTACTACGCATAAATCCAGCATGGCAAACAAGGTTGGACCAAAGGGCACGCCGATGAACATAGTAATTATCAGCATACACAAAAGAACAGAAAAAAGTTTTGCTGTCCGTCCGAGTATTTACCTGGACATGCATAACCTGGTTAGTTTGAGACATGATCATAACATCAACAATATCATCATTCCAACCAAGAATAATACGGGACCCCTTATCACACAGACTACCATTTGATGTCCACTTCCACCGACGACAAACATTACGACATGTATCATACACCACCGATGCATCAACATGAGATTCCAAGATAGCACATATACTAAGATTATTATCATACG